>BLSH010292302.1:132975-160125 GCA_018402905.1 Glandirana rugosa | reverse complement strand
CCCCTCCTCCTCTCTTTGTTTGAGAGGATCTTGAATTCATATTTAAGCAGCGATATGATCATACCATCTCTAGCTATGATTAAGCGTCAGATATAGACGTGAAACACGTCAGCATTTGTACCTGGGGTTTGTCCCCCAATATGCTCTGCTTGTATTTCATTTGATTTTACCAATAAACGGCAATTTTTGGAGTGCGGCTGTCTGAAGAACTTTTCTCAGTATCTCCTGTATCATGGCGGAGCCTGCACCCTATGGAAGCGGTCACATCTGTGGAGTGAAGCCGTGGCTTTGAGCGGGTATTGTCTTCCCTTCAGAAGATTATGACAATCACTAGATCCACTCCCAATCTCCCGGACCCATACTCGACGGTGTCCTTGTTGACTGATATTTCCACAGCGACAGCCCAGAAAAGAAGGGAATTCTCGCAAGTGACCACGATACTCAGAGAACACCATGTCCCTTACAAATGAGGTTTTCCCGCAAAATTGGTGGTCACATACCAGAGCCAAACCACCAACATTTTCACACCAAAAGATGGCATCAAGCGCCTATTAAACTGGAACCTAATCTCCTCCCCACCACTGGATCCACCTCCGAGACACACATCTAATCACCCTCCGGACCTGGGGCGCTCTGCCCCAACTCCTGCTTGCTAATCATCTCTTCAGTCTCTGGGGGCATCTTCTATCACATAATCCCCTCTGGTCTTTCAACTCAACACAAACTTCTTGGCTACATTTGTCCTAACTGAGCTTTGCTCTAGTGACACACCTCTTTATAACTTTGCCCCCCTGAAGGTAACAAAGTGCCAGGCACTTTCCGTAGATTGTTTCTTTACCTTTTTATGTTTTTCAGTTATTGCTAATATTTGGGGCTGTTTCATACTCTGCGGATTCATATGTAATTGATTGTTTTATATGTGATCAGCTATGATGGATATATCACATTGACTGTAGATAAGTTACTGGCTCTGCCAGTTGTTTATATTTTGTTCTAGAGAAGCATATAGATCGGGGTAATCTCAGCCTTTCCCTTCCCACCCTACATTTACCCCACAACTGGTTGCTAACAATGTCTGTAACAATCACCTCCATCAATGCCAAAGGCCTTAATACCCCCTTCAAACGGAGTATGCTGTGGAAAACTGCAGTCTCCCTTGATTCGGACATTTTATGCGTACAAGAAACACACTTTTCATCTCATAAGCCCCCCCTATGCTCCCACAAGAAATGTTCACACTTCTACTACACAAACTCCCCACGAAAAAAGCAGTTGTCATGCTCGCCATCAGATCCTCAGTCTCCTTCTTGCTGCACCAAGTTGAGACTGATCCTGACGGCAGATTTATCATTTTAAATGCCACCATTAACAACCATAGAGTCACCCTCACCAACATCTACGCCCCCAACACAAATCAGAAGTCCTTTCTTAAAAAGCTGATGTTCAGGCTAGCACCCTTTCGGCAAGACCCCCTAATTATATGTGGAGACTTTAATGATATAGCGGACCATTCCCTCGACACCTCCAACTTAACCCATACAAGAACCACATCACTCTCCTCCTTCCTCCGCATGGAGGACCTCTATGACCCATGGAGATGCTCATACGGAATGGAAAGAGATTACACCTTCTATTCCCATGCCAAAAAAGTGTACTCAAGGATAGATCTCTTCTTGGTAGACAAACATACCCTACAATCGGTCACGCAAACATAGGACTCATAACCTGGTCCGACCACGCCCCGATCTCTTTAAAGATCTTCCCTGCCGCATCCACCCCAAAACATTGCTCATGGTGGCTAAATTCTTCATTACTTAATAACCCCAAATACCAAGAACAGATCTCATCCGAGCTCAAGACGTTTTTCATAACAAACTCTGGTTCTGTTGAAAACCCTACTACTCTTTGGAACGCCCACAAGGCCTGTATGAGAGGTTTGTTCATTAAGCTGGGGGGCCAAGAGAAAAGACTACATGCTCTCACCACTAACAAACTGCTGGACCAAATCCTCACACTAGAACGTGCCCACAAATCCCAACACTCCCCACTACTTTTCGCTGAACTCAACAACGCCAGACAAACCCTAAGAGACCACTTACACGCGAAATTTGACATACATATAAAGAGACTCCAGATGCAACATTATGTGCATCAGAACAAACAAGGTGCATACCTGGCCAAACAGCTCAAGCAGAAAAATGCCCAAATGAGAATTCCCTACCTCACCGACCCGCAAGGATCTCGCATTATTAACCCCAAATAAATAACGAACAACTTCAGGGCATATTATGTTGCACTGTATAACCTAACAAATTCTGAGAATGCCCCGACACCCACTTCCGAAGAAATCACAGACTTCTTACAAAACATACAGCTACCTACACTCACGCCCGACCAACTTCATTCCCTATTAGCCCCATTCGCCACAAATGAAATCGAATCTGCTATTACCAGATTGGAACTACCTGAAAGCAGTCTTGCAGAAGTTCAGTTTTACTGGAACTATCCTGCAAGCTATACTATCGCTATATTCCTCCCCTAGTGCCGGAGTCCTCACCTCTGGACTTTTCTCTGACCCTTTCTCAATCTCCAATGGCACGCGGCAGGGATGCCCTCTATCCCCGCTCATATTCGACCTGGTAATGGAACCACTAGCCCAATCCATTAGAGATAATCCTGCAATCTGAAGTATCACCATCGGGGAGGTCACACACAAAATAAGGCTATATGCTGATGATGTCATAATAGCACTGACTGACCCGCTGTCTTCACTACCAGCACTGCACGACACTCTAGCTCAGTTCAGTACAGTTTCTCTATATAAAATAAATGAAAATATATCCAGCATGCTACCCAATGGACTTGACCAGCAAACAAAAGCAGACCTGGACAAACTAACACCCTTCTCTTGGGCTCCTAACTCTATTTTAACGTACTTGGGCATGCAGCTTACTGCTACCGCATCCAGACTTTTACCCTCTAACGTCAATGCCCTGATAACCAAACTTCTACAAACCACAAAAGACCTACAACATACTCGGGCCTCGTGGGCAGGAAGAATCTCTATTGCAAAAATGTTCTTGCTCCCGCACATCCTGTATACATTTCGGACACTGCCCTTACCATTTCTGAACTCTCAACTACATAAACTTCAATCGATAATCAACGCCTATATTTGGAGAGATAAATGGAGATAAATTTGGAGAGACCCCGTCTTAGAAGCAACATACTCTGCACACCAGTATCATCAGGAGGCATGGGGGCCCCTAACATCCAAGCATACTATAAAGTGACAATCTTGGACCAGGCAAAAACATGGTGGAACCCCTCTTCCCCTAATAACTGGCATCAAATCGAAAGTACAGCATTACTCCCTACCTCCAAACTTGCTATAGCAGCACTTCTTCTGCAACATCACAGAGCTCACACCTACTTAAGCACTATCAATGCCACCCTTAAGACTTTTAAAGCTCTCATTCATTCCAATAACCTCCTGTCCCTCCACCAAACATATCCCTATTGAAACTCTTCACATACTCACTCCAGATATTTCCTTATCTGACTGGATAGCTGCAGGTGTCACTAACATTGGACACCTATATAATGAAGCAACACTGCTATCTTTTCAATAATTACAAACTAAATAGGCGATCCCGGCCACATCTTTCTTCAAGTACCTCAGAATACGCTCTATACTTGTCAAAACTAGATGGTCCTATCACTCACCATTGAATGGATTACTCAATTACTACACTATAATCATTGAGAAAAAAGCAGGAATTGCATACATCTACAAAATCCTTACCACCACTACAAGCAAAGAAAAAACACCCACTATCCTACACTGAGAACAGCAACTATGTTGCCATTTCACCCCCACATGCATATACCCAACAACAGTCAACCTATGTTGGAGGAATTGCGGGCACACAGGATCTGCCCTACACATCTGGTGGTCCTTTCCACAACTGAAGCAATATTGGAAAGACTTTTCATTACTCCTTTTCTCTATTACCTCAACCCAAGATCAGCTCACACCTCTAAAAGCCCTACTAGGCCTAGAAAAGGACACATTATCCAAACGAACACATGTGATTGTCACCCACACTCTCATTGCTGCTCGTTTGACTCTGGCCAGACACTGGAAATCAGCCACCCCTCCTTTTTGTGCTGAAACTATAGCTACCCTCAACACTCAGTTCCTTTGGGAATACATGTTCGCAAAAGCAAACCTGAAACCCGACACCTTTCAGAAACACTGGAACCTATGGATCAACCATGCCAAAGGGAACTGTCTCATCTGAATCCAACCCTAGAGGTTGGCCTTCAAACACACCCCTTCTAAAAGTCTGAGATGCACTGCAACGCAACAACTAGCCATTGGCTCATACAGTATATCCACTACATTGCTAACGTTCAAACCATACTTATTGAGAACATTTGCTCTATACTTACTCTCTTATATGTTATATGACACTACTTATTGTTATCTACCTTTATTTGTCAGTGTTGTCCTAAGATGATACTGAATGCTGTATTACACAATGCAACACTTTGTTAATTGAAAAAAAAATCTTCAATAAAATACTTTGTAAAAAAAAAAAAAAAAAAAAAAGAATATACATATACACACACAATATACATATATTCATATATACTGTATGTACGTACATCTTTTCAGGGGATGCAAGATGATCATTACATTATTTGCTCAGTGCACAGTGTGTCGCATGTATACAATAATCAACAGCTCTAGGATGAACACTGCTGCAGCAGATGTGATCTGGTTGCCCTACTGGAAGATTGCATTAGAGATCTGAGGTACAAACTGCAACACTGGGCAGAACTGACAACACTGAAAAGGGGTATTCAGGCCACTGAGCAGGTGGTTAAAGGAGTTGGGGTCACACTTTGTCACTGCCGCGGTTGCTTCTGCATCTCCCTGTTCTCATACAACCACATCCACCTCCATATCATGGAAAGAGATGGTGGGCTTTGTTCTGATTGGCTCTTTCAGGGCTCTCTTGACTGGGCCAGCTTTCATTCCCACTACAGACTGGTCCCTCAGTAGATGGTGGTCTGCCATGATATTATGAGCACAGCAGTACACATCCTATTTTTCCAGGCATTTCCAGAGGTTCTAAAGTGAGTGAGACGCAAAGAGGGTGAGACTCATCTTCTGGTTGCTCTCCAGACAAAGAATCTCCGTCTCAACTCTGGGACTGTTAGTGTGGCACAGTCTGTGGCCTGTTCCTTTTCAAGCAGTGCTATCATCGCTCCCCGGGCGTTATCCTCTAAGATGTTAATAGCCAGCTTTGCGATCAGTCGGGCAGGAACCTGATATAGACGCTTAGCATTTTATAGTCTCTCTTCCCACTCAGATAAATATTTGAGTCATTAAATGTAGGCACTAGAGCCATGGCTGAGCCTCACACTGCCATAATGGATGCTGCTCCTCCTTCGGCATCCGCTGCAAGAAGGGGAATATCCTGCCGACTGCCCCCAAGTGTGCCCAAATAAAAGAAAAATATATTTCCAATTGTAAATATGTCACATATATAATTTTTTTTTCTATACATCTTGGAAATATATTTTCCTTCCATGTGGGTGGGTTAGTGCAGCGTGGTGTGACTGCAGTAAATACACTGATATACACTGTTGCAAATAACACATCTTGTATTAACCCTTTCTCTGCCAGGCCCTGTGCTCCAGTTTTAAATGCAAATGGCCAGGCCATTTTTGCAATTTTTCCATTGCTTTTTTTTTATTCGTTTTTTTTTTTTTACAGCTTTTAGCGTTTGTTAACCACTTCCTTACTGGGCACTTAAACCCCCCTCCTGCCCAGACCAATTTTAGGCTTTCAGCGCTGTCACATTTTGAATGACAATTGCGCGGTCGTGCGACGTTGTTCCTCAAACAAAACTTTTATCATTTTTTCCCCACAAATAGAGCTTTCTTTTGGTGGTATTTGATCACCTCTGTGGTTTTTATTTTTTGCGCTATAAATAAACAAAGAGCGATGATTTTGAAAAAAGAACAATATTTTATACTTGTTTGCTATATTAAATATCCAAAGAAATATAAAAAAGAAAATTATTCATCAGTTTTGGCCGATATATCTTCTAATACATATTTTTGGTAAAAAAAAAAATCACAATCGGCGTATGTTGATTGGTTTGCGCAAAAGTTATCGCGTCTACAAACCATGGGAATTGATTTATGGCGTTTTTACTATTTTTTCTTATTTTACTAGTAATGGCGGCGATCTACGATTTTTATCGGTACTGCGATATTGGGGCAGACATGTCGGACATTTTTGACACATTTTTGGGACCAATGACATTTATACAGCGATCAGAAATTTAAATGTCCACTGATTACTGTATAAATGTCATTGGCAGTGAAGGGGTTAACCTGCAGGGGGCAGTGAAGGAGTTAACTATGTTCCCTGGGTGTGTTCTAACTGTGGGGGGGCGGGGCTGGTCGGGACATAACAGATCTCACTGATCCCAGTGACAGGGATCAGTAGATCTGCTATGTCCCATTCACAGAATGGAGAACCGCCGTGTTTACATCGGCGGTTCCCCGTTCTGAGGCTGCTACAGGTGATCGGCAGGTCTCGGGCGGACATCGAGTCCGCCCGACCCGCGGGCAGGCCCAGCCAGAGTGTGGCGGCCGTGGGAGCGTGCCGCCGCAGGACGTCCATGGACGTCCTGCGGGCATTTCACAGCCGCGCTGTAGCCGTCTTTCGGCTATAGCGCGGTCCTGAACTGGTTAAGAAACCCCCAAACCATATATTTTCTGAAAGCACATGACCAGTAGAATACAAATAAGGTGCTACTGATTTTTAGATTTTTAGGGCACAATAATATTTGTGCAAATGTTTATCAAACCAATATTTTTGCTAAAAATACACTAAAATCATTATTAGCAGATAAAAACACAGCACATTTTACAAAATCCCTACTAAATATACAAGCTTAACCTGTGTAGAGTTAACAGATAACAAATATTTGCAATTTTTAAATTACACCTTTTTGCAAAATGGTGAAAACTAAACGTACGCAAAAATGACCCTCCAAACCATATTTTTTCTGAAAGAATAGGACCCCACGAAATTTGCGCAAATGTTTACCAAAGCAATATTTTTGCTAAAAATGCACTTAAATCATTATTAGCAGATATAAATACAGCAAATTTTACACAATTCCTGCTAAATTCCCACTAAATATAAAAAATGAACCTGTATAGAGTTAATACATAACAAATATTTATAATATTTAAAATTGCACCTTTTTGAGAAATAGTTCAAACTTACGAAATATTTTTCGAAAAATCTGAAGGTTTCATTGTTCACTTACAGCTTTCAGAGTTTGTAAAAGACCCCCCAAACCATATATTTTTCTGAAAGCACATGACCAGTAGAATAAAAAGAAGGGGCTGATTTTTAAGGCGCCGCAATATTTGCAATATAATGTTTATCAAATGTTTATCAAAACAATTTTTAATAATCATTAATATTGGATTCTTACATGTGCAAAATGTAGCAAATTCCCTAGTAACTATAGTTAAAACTGTATTGAGTTAATAAATAGCAAATACAGGTGGTCCCCTAGTAACAAAGATCTGACTTACAAACGCAGGGAGACAACAGGAAGTGAGAGGAAATCTCCCCCTAGGAAGGGAAACTCACTCCTGTAAGAGTTATTATGGGAAAAAGGTGTCTCCACCGATGCTTTATCACCAATCCTTGTTTCCACAACAACCCAAAATTTTCAAAATCCAATTATCATTGGGACAGGAAGTGAGGTGAAATCTTCTGAACAAAAACATAGACAGCAAAACAAACATTTCAGGGGTGTTAACCCTTTCCTATGCAATCCAAAAAACGTAAAAATATTTTTTTTGGCTGAAGCTACACATAAAAAATGTACCTTCAACTTAAGAACAAACCTACAGACCGTATCTTTCTTGTAATCCGGGGACTGCCTGTATTTGTACATTTTGTATGGCACCTTTTTTGTGAAATGGCGAAAACTGAAGGTACGCAAAACTGTAAATAAAAACAATTTACTCTAAAAACCCAGAGGTTGCCATTTTTCACTTACAGCTTTTAGAATTTGAAAATACCCATCAAACTAGACATTTTCTGAAAGCACATGACCTGCAGTATAAAAAAAAGTGCTACTGATTTTTTTGGGCCCTGTAATAATTGCGCAAATGTTCATCATGTAGCTCTTTTCACTAAAAATACACTAAAAATCATTAATAGTGTACATAAAAAACACAACTTACAAAATTCCGGTTAAATTACTACTAAAGCATCGTTCACATGTGGCATATTAAAGTGTATGCCCATGGAGGGCCATGTTTACCTGCATGGGAATGCAAAAGTGTTCCGTGTATCCCCATACAGGCATTCCCATTTATGTATGTCAATTGGGATGCAGTGGCTGCACAGGCATAGCTGCTGTTCCCAATTTAACATCCGTGTGGGTGTAGATACAGGACCCCGAACGCAGACAGTGTGAGTTTAGGGACATGAACCTGGATCTACATGGATGTTAAATTTGGAGCAATGGCTCTGTTTGCGCAGTTGCTATATCCCAAATGACATCAATGGAACTGCCTGCACAGAGATGCACAGAACACCTGTGCATCCCTGTAAAGGTACGCTGTGTATGCCCGGTGTGAACAAGGTCTTAGGCTTCTTTCACACAAGCAGACTAATCGGGTCTGCCTGTCCATTTTTCAGGCAGGCCCAATCGGACCACCCATTGTTCTCTGTGGAGAGGCTGATGTAAATGACATGTACCATTTACACCCGCCTGCATCTGATCCAATCCAGTCTGCTAAAAACAGATGGATTGGGATCCCATTCCACATCCATCCAGATTGGATCGGATGGTATCGGATGGAAATGGACAGGCGGTCCGTTTCCATCCGAGAGACCCCATAGAGAACAGTGGGCTGTGTCCGTATCTGCTCTGCAACAGCGGAGCGGACACGGACCAGCCATCCGCCTGCTCAGCAGTGATCAGCAGGCATTAGAGGCGCAGAGGTCCCCCCTCTGCAGGACGCTGGACTCATACAATTGTATGAGTTTTTTTTCTTTCAAGCCACATGATTAGAGCCTGAGGCTTTAATTGGCTTGTAAAAGGTTGTGCTCAGGTGCACCGTGGAGTCACCATGCAGAGGCTGAGTGCGGGCGGACCTGGGGGGGTTTGTTTGCCACCCCCACAAAAAAGTTTGACACCAGCCTTACTATGTTTTATTTTTTACTTTTTAAAAACATTTTACAGTTGTAGATACATATATATTTTTTTTGAGGGGAGTCTTTGGTGAGATATCAGAGGTCTAAACAGACCCCAATATCTCTTTTTTTTGAGACAGAGAAAGGGACTGAAGATAGTCCCTTTCTCTGCAGCACTTTACATGAATGAATAAGGAATCTGTATAGAGATTCCTCATTCATTCATAAACTGACAGTCTGATACATAGTAATACTCGCAAGCCCCCCAAGCCCCAACTTCACCCACCCCCCGCTCCCCAGCCTTACAGCTCACTGGAGCTCGGTGTAGCCAGCCAGCAGCTGCAGGTGGTGGGAGGTGAAGGAGGGATGCCGCCGGAGCAGGCATGGATCGTGGGTGTGGGGGCTGGCATGGGAGGTTATCAGACTGGCGGGGGGGGGGGAACACATGTAGATCCCCTCCAAGCCCCATGCCCCAGGAGGGATGAAGGGGATAGGAAAGGAGGGTGGGGGGAGCAGTTCTAGAGGAAAGGGAGGGTCAGGAGGTGGAGAGGTAGGGGACAGGGAAACGGCGGCATGCAGGGGTGGCCACGTTTGAGGTTAATAACCCTGATCAGCGGGTTGTAATCAGATCAATTATAGAATATGCTGATAAGTTATCTGTTATACATTTATGGTCATTGAAGTGACCATGAGCTTATAGCAGGCAGTTCTATAGGTCCATATGGCGTCTGGACCTGGCAGTGAAGTGGGTTAAGGTAAGGGCCCAAAAATACAAACAGCGCAATGGGAAGTCACTCGACTGGGAACACTCACAGTTCTGTATAGTAATGTGGAGTGGAGTAGGTTTTAATGCACCAACATCATCTGTCTCAGAGAGCAGAATGTGGCCTGGCCAGTCTGTACCCAATTGGGAGGTTTCCTGCAGAGGCTACCATGCCCCTATCCTGTTCCTACTCATCTGCAACCTTTCCCTACTGCTATTCACTTCCCCTGACAAACAGGTAACCTGTCCCTACATTGTTCACTTGTAAAATGCGCACAAGGCTGGGCAGCCAGGGTATTAAATAGACTCTGCCTTACCCAATATGGCTGCCAGAGTCACATGAGGCAGCAGCATTCAACCGGATAGCTTTCCCAGTGACCACAAACTTCCTCTCCCTCTGAATTACCGCTAAGCACCAACTGCAGTGGAGACAAAAGACTGCACCTACCTACAAGCGAGGTAATAGGGGATTCTATAATCTGAAGGGCTGATAGAAGCATTTGTCACCAGTATCACCTCAACTGAATGGTTTACTGTTGGACCGGGTTGATAAATTACTGGGAGGGGCTTAGCATGACCCAGCTGTCTTGGTCCACGTTTGAACCAATGACAAAATACATGGAAGGTCGAGGGTCCTTAAGAATCAATTTTAAGAACTAGGCTGCAAGTTGAAGGGACGGAACACCAAGGTGATACTCTCTGAAATATTGCCTGTGCATGCACAGGAAAGACTGGGGGAAAATCAAGAGCTTTATGCATGGATAAAGACCTGGAGTAAGAGGGAATGGTTTTGGTTCCTAGAGCACAGGGCTGACTTTTCATTGGGGTACAACCTATATGCTGAAGATGGTTTGCACTTAAATGGAAGAGGGTCTGCTGGGGGAGAGGTTCATGGGTAGGCTGGAGATTAATCTTAATCTATGATTAAGGGGGAGGGTGAATTAGTATATAATGGGGCAGACAGGTCAGACAGGGGTTAGTCCCTAATGGTAGGTGGAATGGGGGAAGGGCTATTGCAGGTGGTATGAAGGTTTCAATGTTATAAACAACCATTAGATATGGTACTATTTGTACTACAAAAAAAAAAGAAGTCTGCAAAGCAAAATGGGTGCATGAGAATTATGATTTCATTGATATTGCTGAATCTTCATTCTTCACATAACTGGGATATTAAAGTGGAAGTAAACCTCATTTGCAACCATTTTCCAATAGGTAAGCCTATAAGGCTTACCTATAGGTAGTGAAAATATCTCCTAAACATGTACCGTTTGGGAGATATTTACTATACATGCAGCCAGTGACAGCACTGGCGCATGCGCTCTGAAGGAACAGCCGCCCGTGACATTCCTTCAGAGCCCTGTGCCGTAAATGGCAGCTCCCGCGCACATGTGTGGAGTGACGTCATTGCGGTTCCAGCCAGTCACAGAGTCGAAGTCCACGAACCCAGAAGCAAGATGGGTGAAGATGGGAGCACCTCCAGAGCTGACTTATCAGCACGGGAGGGCTACGTTTTAAGGTAAGTTACCATAATGTACTAGTATGCAATGCATACAAGCATTTTATGACTTTACCTTGCAGGGTAAAAAAAAAAAAAAGTTCAGTGGTATACAACTGCTTTAATAATACTGGTTATGATCTATTTCAGAAAGGCAGGGTAAAGCATAAACTTGTGTCTGTCTCTATGTGGGAGGTGATCTCAAAGTGAGGGTAAAAGAGGACCTTGTTAATGAATAAAGCTGGAGCATTATGGGTGGAGCTGCATATTGTGTGCATACTACAAAGTTAATTATTGGAGTTTGTTCCCCCCAGTGTTAATAAAGAGATGGAGATTCAGCCCCTGGCAGAGATAGAAAGGGCTGTTAGAGCTGGGCAGTGATAATGGGGGAATATACCTACCCGGAAATTGACTGGAGGGCAAAAATTTATAAATTTATTACAAGACTATTTTATGGTCCAGTTTATTGAGGCCCCAACTAGGAATGATGCTCTGCTGGACCTGGTAATCTCAAACCATGCAGAGCTTATTACCAATATTCATATAAAAGGAACATCTGAGTTGCAGTGACCGTAACATGATTTCATTTAATGTTAGCTGTAAACAACAAACACATACGGGAAAGATAAAAACACAACCTTAAGAGAGCAAATTGTCAGAGGGTGAGGGTTGCTCTCCAAGACTTAGACTGGGAGGAAATATTGGCATTGATGAACAGAAATGGGAATTCTTCAACATTACTGTATGTGAACTCACTGCAAAGTATATTCTTTTAGGCAATACAAATAAAACACATTTGGCTCACAGATAAAGTTATAAAAATCTACAAATGAAAGAAAAGAAAATAAGAAAATTATTTTTTTTTTAATATAAAAATGAGGGAACACTATCCTCATTCAAACGTTACAAGGAGTATATGTAAAAAGGAAATCAAGGTTGCAAACATTCAAAACAAATTGCAAAAGATTTACAAAAAACTATCTGAAGTAGGTGATTGAGGACAAATTTATTAAACACCTTTTTCAGCTCTGCGTATACAAAGGAGCATGGGGGAGCTCATGTCCATAATGGGGGCTGGTAGTGACACAGCCACAAATGAACCGCTATGGCTCAAAATTGATATGGTCCAAAAATATATAGAATAAAGGTGAATAAAGCACCTAGACCAGATGGCATCCACCCACGTGTACTAAAAGAACTGAGCTCCGTCATTTCAATGCCATTGTTTCTATTTTTTAGGTACTCGTTAATGACTGGAATGGTACCAATGGATTGACGTAGAGCCAATGTGGTGCCCATATTCAAAAAAGGGATCAAAGTCTTCACCAAGTAACTATAGACATGTTAGTTTAATGTCTATATTTGGCAAAATATTGGAGAGTTTAAGGAAAAAAAGATTAATTTTAGGTAATAGCTAGCATAGATTCATGAAAGACAAAAGTTATCAGACAAATTCGATTTCTTTTTATGAGGAGGTAAGTAAAACCTTGAACAGAGGGGTGGCTGTGGACGTGGTATACTTGGATTTTGAAAAAAAGTTTGACACAGTTCCCCACACACGGCTAATGTGTAAGGTAAAGTCTACAGGTTTGGAAAGATCAGTTTGTAAATGGATAGAAAATTGCCTACAAGACCGAATTCAGACAGTAGTGGTTAATGATTCTTACTCTGAATGGTCTAAGCTTATCAGTGGTGTACCCCAAGGTTCAGTGTTGGGACCCTTACTTTTTAATATATTTATAAATGATATAGCATCTGGGATTAAAAGTAACATTTCAATGTTTGCAGATGACATCAAGCTATGCAGTGGAGTAACGTGAGCAAAATCCTTTCTTGTATTAAGAGAGGTATGGACACCAGAGAGAGAGACTATTTTACCTCTGTACAAATCATTAGTAAGACCTCATCTGGAATATGCAGTTCAGTTTTGGGCACCCATTCTCAAAAAGGATATCGGGGAACTGGAGAAAGTGCAGAGAAGGGCAACCAAACTAATAAGAGGCATGGAGGAGCTCAGCTATGAGGAAAAATTAGAGAAGCTGAATTTATTCTCTCTTGAGAAGAGATTAAGGATGGATATGAACAACCTGTACAAATACATAAGTGGGTATATGATCTCCATGTTAAAATACTTAAGCAGGATATGATCACCATGTACATAAGGGGGATCACCATAAATACATGAGGGGAAATATGAAAAATCAAAAGTGCTCATCTTAAAAACTTATATGCAAGTTATGCCTAAAAAAAGTGTATGGGCACCCGGGTCCTGCCCTAGGGTACATGTATCAAAACAAAAAAAGTTTTTAAATCAATCGTTTTTTCAGGAGCAGTGATTTTAACAATGCTTAAAGTGAAACAATAAAAATGAAATATTCCTTTAAATAATGTGCCGGGGGGGGTGGGGGGCTTTAGTAAAAGGGTGCATCTGTGTGATGTTTAGAACACAACCAGAGAAAAATGACATAATCATAGGAAAAATTGTCATTTATTGTCATGGCTGTAATTGTATTGACGTGGTGTCCCCCCTAAAATCAAAACAAGACCCTTATCCGAGCATGCAACCTGGCCGGCCAGGATGGGGGGGGCGGGTGAGCGCCGCCCCTCCTGAACCAAACCAGGCTACATGCCCTCCACATGGGGAGTATGGGTGCTTTGGGACAGGGGGGGGCCTCTGCACCCCCACCTCAAAGCACCTTGTCACCCTTTTGACGGGGACAAGAGCTTCTTCCCCACAACCCTGGGCTGTGATTGTGGGGGTCTGCGGGCGGGGGGCTTATCAGAATCTGGAAGCCCCCTTTAATAATGGGGCCCCCAAATCCCGACCCCCCTCCATGTGAATTAGTATCGGGTACATCGTACCCCTACTACTTCACCAAAAGTGTCAAAAAAAGAAAAAAAAAAAACACAGGAGACAATTAGGGACAAGTCCTTTATTAAAAAATAAAAATAAGTGCCCCCCGTTGTAATCCATCATCAATCAACAACCCAAAAACAACCCGAAAAAAAACAAAAACAAAAAAACAAACAGCTCCTCCTCCATGGGAGAGCTCCCGCCAAATGAGCTCTCTTTCTTTTGATATTTTATTTATAGTGAAGGGCGGGGCCACACGGTGACATAATTGAGCGACCCGCCCCTCTGACATCACATGACGTCAGAAGGGGCAGGGCCACGCATACATCACCGGGTGGCTCCACCCTGCACTATAAATAAAACGTCAAAACAAAGCGAGCTCAGTTGACGGCATGGAGGAGGAGATGTGCGCGCCGTCTGCGGGCATTGATGAGCAGGTGATTATGGGGTGTTCGGCGGCACCGAAGTCGAGCCGAAGACCCCATAATGTTCTTAATTTGGGGAGCGGGCGAACAGCAAATGTTCAGCCCGAATGTATGCTAGGACCGAACCATTCGCCCATCCCTAGATATGATCACCATGTACACATATGGGGGAATATGGTCACCATGTATATAAATATTCAGTCTGGAAGGGGGATAGAGAGGAATGACTGGGAGCTAATTAGATGTGCTGACAGGAGGTGTAGCAATGTGACCAGAGATGTGAGATGTTGCTTCCAAGTTATGCCTGTCCATAGTCTGGGGTTGAGGAGGTGATCAGTATTTTCAAGAAGAGGATGTTGGGCACCAAGCTGCAAGGATCTTGATGAATCAGAGACAGGCAAGTATGTGGTTTGCCAGGTATACTGTTCGGAGGGGACTTTGTCAAACAAACACTTAGCACAGAAATATCCTTACTTTTAATTTTTTTCTTTAATGATAGATTTAGCTAATAAAACATATATCAATAATTAATTTAACAACTTATGAATGTAAACTATTCAAATAAAATGATCCCAAAAGTATTACAATTTCCTTGTATACCTGGAAAATTTACTTTTACTATTTTCTATTAAAAAAACAATCCATCATTTCCTTTGCCTTTGCACTTTGATGTAAGGTAAGAATTGTATTTTTTTCTTTTAGGTTGACGAGTTTTAGGTGACCGACACATTCCCCAATAGTTGGCTGATATCTTAAGATCTTTCCCTTTTCCATATCGGTGCTGTCTTGCAGATCATCGAGCACCACCATGACATTTTCCTTTCCTGTGAAATAAAAATTAAAGCTCAAAACAATCTTGAAACCATTTTAGAAAACAGCAATATACTGCATATCATAATGTAGACAGAGGCCTGGGATAATACACAGTGTGGTGTAGAAGCAGTAGAAGCAGAACTACAGCTGATACACTTTAGGGGTCCCGTATTTCCTAACTTGGTTAGCTTTTTTACAGTTGATGTATGAGTCGAGATTACAATAGTAGCTCTCTAAAGCCAAAATCTGCTCTGAACAAACATCAGCTAAATGCATTCATCACTGTATTCTTACCTGAATCTGGGGGTTCTTTGTATATTTATTCCAATTTTTTTTCCAGTAATCCAGAAAGAAAGAGTACTGTCCATGATACTTTTTCTATTTACAATAACATCAAATTTTTCTGGCAAGCTAAGGACATTGATGCAGAAGTTCGCTCTCTTCTGAAGGACCTGATCCCCACCATCTCTGAGCATCACCTGGAGCTGGACCGCGCTCACAGAGCGCTTCAAGCACCTCGCCCGGACGGTCTCCCTAGGGACATAGTGGTTAAACCACACTATTACAAGATCAAGGAACAGGTGATGAGACAAGCACGGAATAAGGATCAGCTCACTCTTCACGGTCACGCTATTCAGATTTTTGCTGACCTTTCACCATACACTATCCAGAGGCGGAGATCACTGAAACCATTGCTCCAGATCCTGGCTCAGCACTCCATTACCTACCGGTGGTCGTTTCCTTTCCGTTTAAATTTCTCCCATGCCGGCAAGGCTTTTGGCTTCTCATCCTTTGCAGAAGGAGAACGCATTCTTTTACACCTGGGTTTAATCTCTCAGTCTCCATCCTCCTCCTCTCTCCCCAAGGCGGTAAACTCATCCAAACGGCCTCCACCCCCAAGTCCCATTGCTCCTCTATGGCAGAGGCAACAGGCCAAGAGATCAAAGGAAGCTAGACCGCCTTGACCTGAGAGATAAGATGCTATTTTGTGCTCCATCTTTTGGAAGGTCTTACTTTCCCTATTTCGGTTTGAACTTATATTTTTTTGTCTTGATGTACACTTATCGGGAGATTTCTTTTTTCATGAGCAACGGTTGTTGCAGAACTATTGAACTGGTATCCTGAAGACTTTAAAGGTTTCTTTCACTCAACAAAGGTTTGGTGGGCCCTCCTCCCCCCTCCCCCTTTTGTTTTTTTTTTTTTAGGGGGGGTGAGGTGGGCCGGAATTTTGTCTAGGGCCCCCCTGATTTGTAGAAGACGGAGGCTAATTCATGGGTCTGATGCTTTATGCCCGCCCGAGGTCGGGCGTTATCGGATAAATTTAGTTTATTATTTCTATGATTACTATCGGGTAGGTTGGAGGGGGTTTAATGTGTCTCAACTTATCCTTGTGTGGATCTGGTTGGCTTCACCCGAGGATAATGTCACCTTCCCCCTTTAAGGGAAGGTTTTCTGGGGTTGTTTGGGTGGTGGGGAGGGATGGGTCCCCCCCCGTCACTAGGGGTAAAGGGATTAATGTTCTTGTTCAACACTGTTCAGTTGTTTCAGATGCATATAACGGTTCTAACCAGGTTCTCGTGACTCTTCCAGGTACAGTGAAGCTGCTCTTTGTATCTTCTTTCTCTTTCTCTTTCTTCCTCTCGAGGTCATCCGGGAATCTCTATTCATCCTGTAAGGAGAGATGTTCTGGGAGACGAGTGCTCATCATCTTCTCAGCCAGGGTAAGATTAAATTTTTTAATCAGAGGGTATCCCCCACTTCTGGTCCATGCAGGCGGATAATAACTCAAATTCTCCCCTCCGTATATGCTCACATAACGTACAGGGTTTGAACTCACCATGTAAAAGAAGAAAACTTTTTAATCAATATCAATCTAATAAAATAGATGTCATCCTAATGCAAGAAACACACTTTCCAGCCTCCTTTAAACCATCCTTTTTACATAGCTTTTTCCCCCAATTTTACCTCTCTAAGGCTCATAATAAAACCAAGGGAGTGGCAATCTGCTTCTCCAAATACACCAAGTTCTCTCTGACGGAGTCTCATAGTGACCCGGAGGGGAGATACTTACTGGTTAAGGGGACGATAGATGGAGTGCTCTACTCCTTTGTTTCCTATTATGCACCTAACAGTGGTCAGGATGTTTTTTTTTTCGGCTATGGTCAAGAAGCTACAACCCCACTTTCAAGGGATCCTGATCATGGGGGGGGACACTAACCTGACCTTTGACCTCTTATTGGATAAGTCCCGTAAGGGGATTCCCCGCAGACGGAAGCCCAACAAGCAGAGTACACATATTGCCAACCTACTCCACGGTTTGGGCCTAGTAGACATTTGGAGGGAAATGAATCCCCGTTCTAAAGATTACACCCACTATTCTGCCCCTCATCAAGTTTATGCTAGAATAGATCACATTTTCCTCCCAATCCCCAACATCCCTCTAGCAACTAAAGCAATAATAAAAGGCTGTTCAATCTCAGACCATTCGATGGTCGTATTGACCATGCGACGGGGTTTAGGCTCTCAATCCCAATTTTCGTGTCGACTTAATGAAGCTTTACTTAGCGATCCGGTTCAATGCACACTAATAGACAAAGCAATTCAGGACTACTTTAGGACTAACGCTGACCCTATGGTCTCCCCAGAAACCCTATGGGCCGCACATAAGGCGGTAATAAGAGGACTACTTGTACAAACCTCCTCTAGGTTACAAAGGGAAAGGCAAGCAAATATAACTAAACTTCAGTCGGATTTTATAACGTTGAGTAGGACACATAAAAGATCTCCCACAGAGATTACTCTGAAAAATCGTGAATCAGCTCGTTTGGCATTGAACCTAGCGCTAACTACCAAAGCAGAAAATCAAATGAGATGGGCGGGAGCCCGCTTCTATCTATACAAAGATAGAATCGGTACCAAATTGGCAGCTAAAATTTCCCCCAGGTTTCAAAGTCACAATTTTCCGAAAATAAGAACGTCAGACGGCACTCTCTCTCAGAATCCGAAATGTGTCATGGAAACTTTTCAGAAGTTTTATATAGATCTGTATAAAGACCGTTCATCATGCCCCAAAGTTGACTTAGACAATTTCTTAGACAATTTACCTATACCAAAACTCCAGAAATCTCATATGGAATTACTGGAAGACCCAATATCCGAATCCGAAATTTTGGAGGTGATAAAGGGTATCAAATTAAGGTCAGCTCCGGGGCCGGATGGATTCCCGCCTATATATTATAAAAAATTCTCTCACTCCTTGGCGCCTCATATGGCTAAATTTTTTAACTCTTTAAAGACCGGCTCTCCCCTGGATGGAGCCCTGAACATGGCCTATATCTCTGTAATACCAAAACCGGGTAAGGATGCAAGCGTGGTAGGTAACTATAGACCGATCTCACTGATAAATAATGACCTAAAGATATTAACAAAAATTTTGGCTAACAGGCTTTCCTCCTTCATAGCCCAATATGTGCAGAAAGACCAAGCGGGCTTCATCCCGGGGAGACAGGGTCCGGACCAAATAAGAAGGCCCATTAATGTAATTTCTTTGCTGAGGTCTCGGTGGGATGGTGGAGCTTCGCAAGAGGGGTTTCTTCTTTCCGTTGACATCCAGAAGGCTTTTGACTCGGTCACATGGCCATACATTTTCAAGGTTCTCACTAAATGGGGGTTTGGTCCGAAATTCCTTGGGACTCTTCACTCCCTTTACTCAAATCCCAGTGCACAGGTTAAACTACAGGGGTATTACTCAGATAGGTCCACATTGAGAAGGGTACAAGGCAAGGATGTCCCTTATCCCCATTAATATTTGCTATAGCGATTGAGTCACTAGCGATAGCGATTAGACATAATCCGGATATCAAAGGGGTTCAATGCGGGGAAAAGGAACATAAATGTGCTCTTTTCGCTGATGACCTGTTGCTTTTTGTCACTTCCCCCCTAGTCTCCACTCCAAACATCTTCGCCTTACTTCACAGATTTGGAAATATATCTGGTTTAAAGGTGAACTTGGATAAATCTCAGGCACTTAATATCTCAGTCTCCCCAAATATGGTAACTAATCTTCAGACACACTTCCCTTTTAGCTGGAGCCCTATTTCCATCCCATATTTAGGAATTACCCTCACTCCCAAAATTGAGTCCTTATACCAGGTTAATTACCCACCAATGTACCTAAAATTAAACAAAGAGCTGGCTTCCTGGGACAAATTTGAGTTATCATGGATAGGTCGCATCAATTCAGTCAAGATGACGCTTTTGCCCCGCCTCACTTACTTATTTAGGTCTCTTCCCATACCTATCAAAAAAGACCATCTTTTAAAGTTCCAGTCCAAAATCATCCGGTTTATTTGGGGTTCCAAAGGACACAGGTGTTCAAAAAATATCTTATTTCATCTCAGAAAACAGGGGGGGTTAGGAGTCCCAAATTTATGGTGGTATTATCAGGCAGCCCAACTGACGCAATTTTCCATGATTTACACACGTAGCGTTAAACCTGATTGGATCTTGATGGAGAGGCAAGCAATCCCCAATTATACAGTTGATTTTTTCTTGTGGATGCCATCAAATCTTCGCCCAGCAGTTATGGCCCCGACTCTCTCACATTCTTTGGCTCTTTGTGATCGTCTGCATAAGATTCCCTCTCTCATATCACCACTCCACCCATTGTCCCATATATTCAACAATCCTAAATTCTCTCCAGGCTGCAATATTCAGGCATTCAAATGGTGGCTGAATAAGGGTCTATATAGGATTGGGCACTTTTTTAACTCCGCGGGCCCTCTCACATTAGGGTATTGCACCAGTAAACTTGAGATGCCCGGTTCGGAGAGATACAGATTCCTGCAAATTTCACACTATCTGCACTCAATTTGGATTACTAAGCCGGAACCCCCTATGGTTACGGCTTATGAATCATGGTGTTCTAATATATTGGACCAGAGAGGGGGGATATCACTGATCTATTCGCTCCTGGCTGACAACAGTGTTAAAACTTCATATGCTATTGCATGGGAAAGGGAGCTGAATAACTCTTGGGATCCTGAGCAGTGGAACTCTTGCCTTCTTCGCTCCTCCAAAGGGGTAATGAACGTCTCACTGTTGGAAGCTAATGTCAAAGTTATTTTACGGTGGTATAGGGTCCTGCATGTTCTAGCCAAGATCTTTCCGAACGTCTCCCCTCTTTGCTTCAGAGGATGCACCCACACGGGCACAATGGTTCATATCTGGTGGTCTTGCCCTCGGATACGGAGCCTCTGGAACAAAGTTTTTGCTGTATTGCGTAAAATCACTGGGGTGGCGATTCCACAGACCCCGGAGATTGCTTTGCTGAACCATCGCATTGAAAAAGTGAGCAAACACACTCAACGGCTGGTTCTCTTCATACTCACAGCTTCCAAAATCACCATAGCAAAATATTGGAAAAAACCCTCGATACCTTGGTCTGCGGTTAGGCGCAAGATCATGTGGATAATGGTTCAAGAAAAGATAGCCAGCACCCTGATGGATAGGGAGCAGATTTTTGATTTGGTTTGGGAGCCCTGGGTACAATTCACTCAGGCCCCTCTCCTACCGGGATCAACGACAGCCGCATGAAACCTCTCTCTCCGGATGACCCGAGAGGCTACTCTTTCTGACTTACTGGTTCTTGTAGACCTATCTTCTTTTGTGCCTTTTCCTCAATCTTTCTCCTCTGACAACTCTGTCTTTCTCATTCTTCTTTTTCACTGATACCTCCATACAAACCTGGCAAGATCCGTAATATAAGATACTGTGCACTTATTCTATATTATTGTCTTTAATTTTGACAGTTCACGCTGTTTGTGGAATAAGGGCTAGCTCTTCCTTGCGGAGGAACACTTCTTTTCTTCACCTCATGGTGGGTGGGGGTGCCTGGGGATGTCTGATTCGCAGCTTGTTCCCTTTAGGGGCGGGTCGGAACAACCCGGACACTCGTGCCCATCATGGTTTTATAAGGGGATTTGCACGGGAGGGCTCAGTGGATCTTACAAGATTGTCTTAATTACATTAGAGATTACTTAACTATGGCTACTTAAATGTTCTCTGGTTTTCGTTTACTATGCAAGTGAGTGATAGACTGAGTTCACAATGGTCTTGATCACTCTTAGAGTGTTGAACTTACTGAGATGCTGTTTTATGGTTTACTTAATTCTGTTTACATTTTATGTGAATTGCTATCTTATTTTTCAATAAAAAACTATTGAAAGTAAAAAAATTGGGCATTTTTCTCCTGCCAGAAAATGGCAGTGACAGAAAAAAGGTTGCCAGTAAAAAATATGGCTGTACGTAAGTAAGTAATATACCAATGGACTGGCGTAAGGTCAACAAGGTGCCTTTATTTAAAAAGGGATCTAAGTCTTCACCTACTAACTATAGACTGTTTAGTTTAACTTTTATAGTCAAGAAGATACTTGATGTTTCTGTAGTAGGTAGGCTGTATTCCTATTGCAGACATTATTTATACTGCTGTACTGTTCTGGGACTGTTATTCATTTTCATTTAACATCAGTATTGTGCAGGCTTTGTACATTGGTCATCTTGCAGGTGGTCATGAGGAATGGTCAGTGCCACCCTGTACTGTGTATAAGAAGTTACTTGCATTGCAGTAATATTGTAAACAGTTTTGTAACACATAGGTCTTTAGAAGTGTCTGTTCTCAGGTTCATGTAAGGGTAGGTCATCACAGATGTGTGAACAGAAGAGACACAGCACATCTAGGGGCTCTGTTGTGAGTGTTTTTGCATTTTATGCAAATAAAAAAATCTTAAAATTATATGTTTTTAAAATTCAATTTAAAATACCTTTGACCAAAAGCACAAACGTTTCAGTTAGAATGGACAATTATCATGTACTGTATAGTCAGGTTGCAGGACAGGTGGGATTATTGTCAGTGGGTTATACTTTATGTTATGACATGTATATACAGGGGTGTGCGGTGAGGTGAGTGTCTGGCCAGGCACTGGCTAGTATCATTGAATAAGAGATTGACTCCCTTGGTGGGACTTTATAGGCAGCAATATCACATACTGGAGTCAGATTAGTCAAAAAAGTAATAATTTTATTCTAAAAAAGGGATGCCCAATTCGGCACACCTTGAGTAGCATATATTAGGATCATGTGATCAAGCAAATACATTACATGATATAACACATATGTATATACATAGCTTTTATATCAAAAAGAGCTCTCCATTGCCCAACCGGGGAGATGGTGATTGGTATCCCAGTGTCCAACGTTAACGTTTCGGGTCCTTGATAGACCCTTCCTCAGGGAAAATGTTCAACGGAGTCGCTTTTATTGTGTAGTGAGATGATTAAATATATTGTTTTTTGATCCGTTTCTGATAGCAAAAAATAGAAAAAACATGGTGGGAATAATACAATCTACACATAAATGTAGAAGGAAGGAAAAGGTAAGGATTGGAAAAGAAGGGAGGGGAAACAGAGGGAAGGGAAAGGAAAGGGAAAGGGGGAGGGAAAGGAAGGGGGGGAGGGATGGGGACAGGGGTTGGGAAGGGAAGGGAGGAAAGGGGGAAGAGGGAAAGATGAGAAAGGTTTGGGAGACCCAAGAAGAGAGTCCATATCACACTTTGCAATTTAAGTATGCTGATATTATTGCAATCTATATTCCATGTACCCCAAAAGGGGCATACATAGTATAAATAACTCAGTTACATAACAGAAATTATGGAAGTGGAGGTTAACTCACCAACACCCTGCGTCCAATATTTATCAGACAATGTGTCATATATTGTTAGGTCAAATAAATTGTTCCTTATGGGTCTGAAGGAAAGGTACTTATGTTGTTTTCATCTGAGGCTTCGTCTGTTGGAAGCATTTCAAAAGAAATGAATAATAAAAAAAAAAAAAAAAAAAGTGGATATACAGCAAAAAAAGTGGATATACAGCAAGAGATATGGGGTTCATTTGAATGGTCAGGGTCTCACCTACCTGTCTTATCTCAGATATTGCATAGTGCGCCCTTATGTCTTAAGTGAATTAAACGTTTGATCATCTGTTTAAATCAGGCTATGTTGATAGGGTGGACGGGGGGATCTACCATCGACCACCTATATACCTGAAGAGGATCCGTCCGTCCCGGGTCTATGAAGATTAAAGGTGTCTAGTTTAATTTAATGTATTGCATAGGGGCTTCACGTAAAAAAAAAAAAAAGTAAAAATAGTCTATTTCTCTGCCGTGGGGGTGCCAGTCTAAAGACCCTGCATCCCATATAGTCCATCAGCCAGAGTGTCTAATCAGTAGGACCATATTTCATTCTTTGGGGCAATGAAAAACGCTTACAATAGGTGTACCACTTACCTTGTAACCCAACGTCTGTTGTGTTGGCGCTTTGCAGTGTGTTAGTGGCAGTCCAGGGCTTAAATAGCCTCTATTGTGCAACCTCATGGTGTTTTTCCTGCCCTAGGCGCACGGGACTGACATCATTGACCCGGAAGATAAAGTATTGGCTTGTGATAGGGTGAGGGGATATACCATTCTGAGTAATCTGAAGGTGATCCTCTCCATCGTGTCTTATCACTAGATTGCCTCATCTAATATAAGAGGGACCCCTAGTGGGGAAACAAGACTATTGCATAGTCTATGTTGTTACTAATATTGGGGTATGTGCACATATTTAGATGTGTTTTAGACCCTCGTTGTCCCCCTGGAGGTAGAAAAAAATTATAAAAAAAGGACAGGATGGGGGAGGAAAAGGAAGGGAAAAGGGGAGGAAGAAGAAAAAAAAAAAGTGGATATACAGCAAAAAAAGAGGATATACAGCAAGAGCATTGCACTTGTACCTTCTGGTTTGATTTTTGACAAATACATATATTCGTCTCTCTATAATGATGAATAATATGTACTGTTTTGTTTGTCGCATCTTGTTGATGGTCACCCCCACTTTCACATTGACATGTTACAATATCTCTTGCAGATATATCTTTGTTTTCTGAGGACATTCATTCTGTTACCAGGTATTATAGGACCCTAGTAAACCAGTTCCTACGTATTATTGATCTTAATGGGTTCATAGAGGTAGAATGGACAAAGGCATAAGTCATCACATTTTTTCACATTTTTAACCATGTCCTTCCCATATTCCAGAAGTGTAACCTTCCAAGAATGGTCTAAAACTAATAGAGCTATTTAAACCAGGTGGTGTGGTGGCTTTTAAAGCCACCTGCCACCTTGTTTGCCTTTGTAGGAGGGTTTTATCCCAGTCTCCCCCTCTGCTGCTAGGGTGTATGCGTTCGAGTATTGTAAAATTGATGTTGGGAAATATTTTTTTATGTACATCTCTGACATGTCCTCCTAGAGGTAAATCTGGGTTGCTTGTTTTCATGCTCGTTATGTGTCTAGATGCCCTTTTGTGAAACTCTTGTGTAGTTTTACCTATATAGAATCCCCCACAGCTGCAGGTTAGGAGATATATTACTCCTATTGTTTTGCAGTTAGCAAAGTGGGAGGGTCTATATAGTTGTCCATTCGGTAATGTGAAATTGTTCGTCGTATTCATGCAGCGGCAGATTATGACAGCCGCCACATTTAGATGTACCTTTCCTTTTGCATGGATCCTTTCTAAATGTGCCCACATATTCACTCTGGACTAACTGATCACGTAGTGATCTGGATCGTCTAAAGGTAATAGGTGGGTTTTCTGGTATTAGAGGTTTTAGGGTAGGATCTGATTGTAAAATTGGCCAGAATTTCAATATGATCTTCCTAATGCGTTTGTGTTGTTTTGTGTATGTCAAGATAATTCTTGCCTGAGTAGTGAAACTATTAGTTTCTATTCTCCCTTCTTTAGAGGCTTTTTCTCCAAAGAGTAATTCATGTCTATTTTTAGTTGCTGCCCTTTTGTAGGCTTTTTTTAGGCATGTATTTGAATATCCTCTTTCGAGGAGTCTCATTTTAAGTTTTTTGGCTTCAAGTTGAAAGGTTTGCTCAGTGGAGCAATTTCTTCACAAGCGCAAATATTGTCCATAGGGGATGGATTTGATAAGAGTTTTTGGATGGGAACTGGTAGCGTGTAAGATGGTATTTCCTGCTGTTGTCTTTCGGTAGAGTGTGCTTGCCAATTTACCTTGCTCGTCTTTTGTAATTGTAACATCCAGAAAATTGATGCTTTTCTCATCTGCAGTCATGGTGAATTTCAGATTTAAATCATTCTTGTTCATAGCTGATAGACATTGATCTAATAGGTCTCTGTCTCCGTTCCATATCAGAAAAATGTCGTCTATGAATCTGTACCATATTAGAATATTTGCAGTTAAGTTAGGCGACGTCTCCTCCGAAAGAAATGCATTTTCCCATTCCCCCAGGTACAGGTTGGCATTCGATGGGGCACAGCAGGTCCCCATCGCTACCCCCTGCACCTGGAGGAAGTAGGATCAATCAAATGTAAAGTAATTGCGTGTAAGGATATATTCAAGAGCTGCTGACAGAAAAGTGTGGAGTTTTTTGTCATCTCTATGTGTTTGAGAGAGAAAATGTCTAACTGCCAAAATGCCCTCTTGATGAGGGATGGAACTATATAGAGCTTCCACATCCACCGAAACCAGGAGGGCATGAGGTGGAAACAGGCCCTCCAGGTTTTGGAGGAGGTGTGCTGTATCTCGGATATATGATGGGAGATTGGTTACAAGTGGGTGTAATTGTTCATCCACGTACCTACTTAGGTTTTCTGCAATGCCACCTCGGCCTGAGACAATTGGTCTGCCCGGGGGTTCAGAGAGATTTTTGTGCACTTTTGGCAAACTGTAGAATGTTGGAATTTTTGGGAATGTTGTACGAATGTATTCCCATGTGGTTTTAGCGATAATGTTGCCCAGATAGGCTGTGTCTACTAATATGTAGAATTCTTTGTTTAGATTGTCGATTATGGATCGTGTGATTGGCTTATACCACTCAGTATTGCAGAGAACTTTGTGGCACATCTCTTTATATTGAATATTGGTCATGATGACAATATTGCCCCCTTTGTCGGCTGGTTTTATAGTTAACTGGTGTTGGTTAGTAAGGGCAGTAAGTGCTTCTTTCTCCCTTAGTGTTAGATTGTTGTGTTCATTAATTTTTTGGTTATTTTTTCTGGCAGTTTTTGTGGCATATCTCTCTAATTCTTGTGACGTCATTCCTATAAATGCACTTACATTGGGGTTTAGATCCAATGAAGGGAATTTGCTAGATTTCTTTTTGAGTGTGGAGATACCTAATTTGTTGTTGGTCATAGTGTTCGTTCTGGCCATAGCCTTAACGTCTGACATACCAATATCCAATTGGTCAGTCAGGCTTGAAGGGTCCTGTTCATCCAAGAGTGATCTTGCTTGTGATACTGGTTGTTGTTTAATCCATAGAGGTGTGAGTTTTTCTTTAGATCGTTTAAGGGAAGTAACCTAGATTTGGGGTTACATTCACGTAAATATCCTTACTGCAGTGTTCTTAATCTCTCTATACGGTGTTTTTGACGGTCTTTTTTATTGGTTTTTTAATTACTTGTGTTGTTAGATTGTGATTCCCTCTTTCTTC
>BLSH010292302.1:106320-128225 GCA_018402905.1 Glandirana rugosa | reverse complement strand
CCTCTGTTTCCCCTCCCTTCTTTTCCAATCCTTACCTTTTCCTTCCTTCTACATTTATGTGTAGATTGTATTATTCCCACCATGTTTTTTCTATTTTTTGCTATCAGAAACGGATCAAAAAACAATATATTTAATCATCTCACTACACAATAAAAGCGACTCCGTTGAACATTTTCCCTGAGGAAGGGTCTATCAAGGACCCGAAACGTTAACGTTGGACACTGGGATACCAATCACCATCTCCCCGGTTGGACAACGGAGAGCTCTTTTTGATATAAAAGCTATGTATATACATTTGTGTTATATCATGTAATGTATTTGCTTGATCACATGATCCTAATATATGCTACTCAAGGTGTGCCGAATTGGGCATCCCTTTTTTAGAATAAAATTATTACTTTTTCGAATAATCTGACTCCAGTATGTGATATTGCTGCCTATAAAGTCCCACCAAGGGGGTCAATCTCTTATTCAATATACATATACAGGGATGAGGCAGCTATCACCACAAATGTCACTGACATATGGAACATTGAATTAATCTGGCTAGTATCAGAGCCAGATACACACAGGTTATGTACGCCGCAAACGTTAGAGCGAGAGCAATAATTCTAGCATGTAACCTGTAAAACATTTTAAAAGTATTGTCTATGGAGATTCTTAAGTACTTTAATTCATGAAACAGTTTCTTTCAAAAGAAAAATGTGTTTGAAAAATTGCTGCGCAAATACCATGTAATAAAAAAAGTTGTAGCAATCACCATTTTATTCCCTAGGGTGTCTGCTAAAACAACATAAATAATGTTTGAGGGTTCTGAGTCTAGCAAAAAAAATTTGATTTTTACATGTAGGAGAGAAGTGTCAGAATTGGCATGGGTGGCAAGGGATTAATTATCATAAGTAAGTAATATACAAATAATTATTATAACGGGATTTTTTACTTACTGTAAAATTCCTTCCTCTGAGTTCATTAATGGGCATGGCATCTTCATGGACTAAGTGGGTTATACTGCCCTCTTCAGGAGTTTACTAGGCAGAATAGGCAGTTCTAACAGCAAAAAGAACAAAGACAGACACAGCCCCTCCCAGGGGGCAGCCCCCACTGACAAATAACCCTCCACCCATCTCTGCTAGCTTAGTTCATAACAAGCAGTGCAACGTAACAAGAGGGGTGGGGGCTGTGCCCGTCAATGAACTCAGAGAAAGGGATTTTATGGTAAGTAAAAAATCCAGTTTTCTCTTTCGTTCGTTGACAGGCACAGCATCTTCATGGACTAAGTGGGACGGTCCAAAAGCAGTGCAAAAAATGAGGGGTGGGTGACAGAACAACAACAGAACTACACCCATCCGAACCCTCTGTAAGGAACCAAAACGTGTCTCACACGGCTGCCTGCAAAACTTTGCGGCCAAACCCAGCATCCGAGGATGCTAAAACATCAACTTTGCAGAACTTTGAAAAGGTGTGCACAGAGGACCAAGTAGCCGCCTTGCACACCTGAGACACAGGCGCCTGATGTCGGAAAGCCCAGGAAGTGCTAATCGCCCTGGTAGAGTGAGCCGTGACCAGGAAAGGAGGCTCCAGACCCCGAACAGCATAGGCTCCGGTCACCGTCTGTCTAATCCAACGTGGGATAGTGGCCAACGAAGCCGCCAAACCTTTGTGTGGGCCATCCACCACCACAAAGAGAGCATCCGACCTCCGAAAGGGGGCCGTGGTCGCCAGATACACCCGCAGGGCCCGAACGATGTCCAGGATGAGACAGGCGCGGGCATAGCGAAGGAAGGACAATGACCTCATTAATATGGAAAGAAGACACCACCTTCGGCAAAAAAGAAGGTGATGGGCACAAAACCGCCTTATCTTTGTGTAGGACCAGATATGGGGACCTTCAGGACAGAGCCGCCAGCTCAGACACCTGCCGAGCGGATGCGATGGCTACCAGGAAAGCCACCTTTTGCGAAAGCAATTGCAGCAATATCTCTCTGAGATTTTCAAAGGGCGGCTTCTGAAGTACAGAGGGGACCAACTGAGGTCCCATGGCGCCAGACAGATCAAAGAATGCGTTGCCAAAGGCTGCTGAGAAAAGATTGCCAGGGCAGAAACCTGCCCCTTGATCGTACCCAAATGCCAGATTCTGGTCAAGACCCCTCTGCAGGAAAGCCAGAGCCCGAGATACCGAAAAAGGATTGGGGATTCCACCCCCCAGTCTTGCACCAGGCAATATAAGCCCTCCAGGTGCGGTGGTAAATTTTTCGGAAAGTGGCCTTACGTGCCTTAAGCATGGTAGGGATCACGAGTCCGAGACACCTCGATCCCTCAACACCTGGGATTCAATAACCAGACCGTTAAAGCCAGAGAGGGTAAAGTAGGATGTAAGATGGGCCCCGGGACAGTAGATCCTCACGAAGCGGGAGTCGCCAGGGGACATCCACCACCATTCGCACTACGTTGGCATACCAAGGGCACCTTGGCCAATCTGGTGCGACTAGAATGGTCAGTATGCCCTTTGCTTCTATTCTGCGCAGAAAGCGTGGAAGAAGCTGAGAGGAGGAAAGTCATAC
Source organism: Glandirana rugosa (assembly GCA_018402905.1). Lineage (NCBI taxonomy): Eukaryota > Metazoa > Chordata > Amphibia > Anura > Ranidae > Glandirana > Glandirana rugosa. The sequence goes on along the minus strand of BLSH010292302.1, from coordinate 125,664 downwards.
AGTATATGAGTCGATACCGAGCCCACTGAGCTACCAGAGCATCCGCTGCGTCCGCTAGGGGAACCCTTGTCCTGCACTCAAAGGTCTGCACCTTCTGATGGAGACGGGACGCTAACAGGTCCATGTCCAGGGTACCCCATCTCAGACAAATCTGACGAAACAAGTCCGGGTGCAGGGACCACTCTCCTTGGTCCAGCCGCTGACGACTGAGGTAGTCTGTCTGCCAAATTTCTACACCCGGAATGTGGATGGCGGAGATTGCCGGAAAGTGGCATTCCGCCCACCGCAGAATGAGGGCTACCTCCAAAGCCATAGGCCGAGCTTCTTGTCCTGCCCTGGCTTCACGTATGCCACGTGGCATTGTCTGACCGAATCCGGACAGGGCACCGGTGCAGCCACGTCGTCCAATGGGACAGGCAGCACCTGATGACCCACAATTCCAGGTCATTGATCGGGAGATGAGACTCCTCTAGAGACCACCGTCCCTGGGCTGAGAACAGCCCCAGGACTCCTCCCCAGCCGATCAGGCTGGCGTCCATCTTGACCACCGTCCAATGAAGGGGAAGGAATGACTTCCCCCAACCGTAGGGCCGAAGCCCGCAGCCACCAGAGCAGTGAAGCCCTCACCTGGTGGTCCACCTGGATCAATTGATCCAGGGATGAGGGGGACTTGTCCCACTCAGAAGGATCTCCCACTGCAGAACATGGGTGCAGTACTGAGCGTAAGGGACCGCCTCGAACGTGACCACCATGAGGCCCAGGACCCGCATGCAAAAGCATAGGGAAAACTATTTCTGGGACAACCGAGACCAAACCGCCGACTGAAGTGTCTGTCGCTTGGATAGTGGGAGGAAGACCTTCACCTGGGCTACATCCAGGATCAGACCCAGATACTCCAGGCGGTGCGACGGGGTCAGCATCAACTTCTGGTGATTGATCACCCAGCCGAACTCCTGCAGAGTGTGCAAGGCGATCATCACATTGTCCCTGAGAGCTGGAGCCGACTCTGCAGGCAAGAGTAAGTCATCCAGATATGCCACCACCGCGATGCCCCTCTGCCTCAGCAGAGCTAGAACCAGGGCCAGCAGCTTGTTGAAGACCTGAGGTGCATAAGCCAGGCCAAATAGGAGAGACACAAACTGGTACATATGGGAACATGCAGGTATTCATCTTTGATGTCAAGGGAAGCCAGGAAATCGCCCTGGTGCAAGGGTCGCTACCACCAAGTGGACAGACTCCATCCAGAATCTCCGAACCCGCACTCAAACAGGGCCTGCAGCCTGCCCGTGGGCAGTTGCAAGTTGGAAGCGAAAGTCTATTCTGTACCCTGACGAGATCACCTTGTGCACCCAGTGATCCAAAATGTGGGAAGTCTACCTGTCCACGAACCCCAGGAGACATCTCAGGTGGGGGCAGCCCTCCATGCGGAGGAGGACTTGTCCTCTGGCTTGGCACGCTTACACTACCAGGGATGGTTCTGTCCACCCGAGGGGGCCTTGGCGGGCTGTGAACCCTTGCCCAAGGGGCGGGAGGGACAAAAAGCCGCCTATGGGCTGTAAAGGAGGGACCCGGTCTGCTAGGGGACTCCTTACCCTTCCTCGTCTCCGGGAGAAAGGTGCTCTTCCCTCCTGTGAGATTCTTGATAATCTCATCCAAGGAGGCTCCAAAAGGCTGCCCACCCTGAAAAGGCAAGTCCACTCAGACCTTCTTGGATGCCTGGTCCGCCGACCAGCATCTTAGCCAGAGCCAACGCCTGGCCACCACAGAGGCCACGGATGCCTTGGAGATCAGGGGGGCTGCGTCCAGAGCTGCATCGCACAGATACTGAATACCGTGGAAAAGCTGTTCAGCGAGTTCCACATAAGTAGGGGGAACCTGTGCATTGCTCATGTCGCGGTGCAACAGTTTTGCCCATTCAGGGAGTGTTTGCGACACCAGCGCAGAGGCCACAATGGGCTGCATGGCTGACCCTGTCAGAACAAATATGGATCTGATGAGAGCCTCAGCCTTCCTGTCAGCCGGGTCCTTGAAAGACAGCGTGCCTTCCACTGGGATCGTGGTCGCCCTGTTCAGGCGAGACACAGGGGGATCAACCACAGGGGGCCGTGCCCATTTTTTCAACAAGCTGTCCTCGAATGGATAGCGCACCGGAAAATGTTTGGGTATGGGAAGGGAGCTCTGAGGCCGTTCCCAGTCTCTATAAACAAACCTATCCAGGTAAGACACATAGGGGAAAACCTTAGCCACGCGGGCCGGTCTATGTGAACCGAAAGGGACGGGCACCTCCTGTGAGGGACAAGCTGCATCAACCACCTTCAGGGTTTCACGCACTGAGGTGATCAGGGCGTTCACCAGTGCCTTCTCGTGCGTGGGTTGTGAGCGTTCCGGGACCTCGCCATCTGACAGCCACGGTGGATCCCCCATCAGGGTCCGAGTTCTCACCAGAGAGAGAGGAGGGCAGGGGTTACTTTCTCACCACCCTGCGATCCCACAGCGACTCTACCCTGGAGACAAACACCTCCAGGACCGCCGAAAGAGCGCCCATAGGGAGCAGAGTCCCTGAAGCGCTGGCTGCAATTACAGGGAGGTCTGGTGGGGAAGCACCCACATCAGCTGCCATTGTGTCACCCACCCTGGTAGCATGCATACTGAGGCCCAAGTACCAGGAGACCAGGCACCCCCCACCCCCAAACACTGCGTAGGGCTTGCTACAGAGGGGCACCCTGGAGAGACTCACCACCTGCCCACTCAACTGTCGAGGAGAGGAGCCGTGCCTGCTGCTGCCCTACGATGTCGCTGCCATCTAGTCGGGCGGAACGGGTTTCCCACCCGAGACAGATCTGCCCACCCGGCAGGCCAGGGGGAGCTGTCGGCCATGGGCGCACAGGGACACAGACCCAGGAGCCCAGTAATACTGCGGCGGTGGGGCGTTGAACCCGCAAGGGGCCTGTCACAGCCAACCCAGTGTGGAGCTAAGGTCTGCACGTGCTCGATGGCCAGCCAGTGAGACTACCTGGATCTGAAACCCAGCCTGTCCCCCAGCACCGCTGCTTGATTGCAGTCTTCATCTGTTAGGCTGTCCTCCAGGACAGTCGAAGTGGACCAAGAGAAGTACCACAGATCCCAACAGGGAGCCTAGGTCTACTGATTGCACTAGGCAGAAAAAAACTGAGCTAGCAGAGCTGGGTGGAGGGTTATCTGCCAGTGGGGACTGCCCCTTGGGAGAGGCTGTGTCTGTCTTAGTTCTTTTTGCTGTTAGAACTGCCGGTTCTGCCTAGTAAACTCCTGAAGAGGGCAGTATAACCCACAGTCCATGAAGATGCTGTGCCCGTCAACGAACAAAAGAGAAATATTGTTTTTAAGGTAATGTACTACAGTATCTCACAAAAGTGAGTACACCCCTCACATTTGTGTAAATATTTTATTACATCTTTTCATGTAACAACACTGAAGAAATGACACTTTGTTACAATGTAAAGTAGTGAGAGTACAGCTTGTATAACAGTGTAAATTTGCTGCACCCTCAAAATAACTCAACACACAGCTATTAATGTCTAAACCACTGGCAACAAAAGTGAGTACAACCCTAAGTGAATATGTCCAAATTGGGCCCAATTAGCCATTTTCCCTCCCTGGTGTCATGTGAATCGTTAGTGTTACATGGCCTCAGGTGTGAATGGGGAGCAGGTGTGTTAAATTTGGTGTTATCGCCCCCACTCTCTCATACTGGCCACAGAAAGTTCAACATGGCACCTCATGGCAAAGAACTCTTTGAGGATCTGAAAAAAAAGAATTGTTGCTCTACATAAAGATGGCCTAGGCTATAAGAAGATTTCCACGACCCTGAAACTAAGCTGCAGCACGGTGGCCAAGACCATACAGCGGTTTAACAGGACAGGTTCCACTCAGAACAGCCCTCGCCATGGTCGACCAAAGAAGTTGAGTACACGTGCTCAGCGTCACATCCAGAGGTTGTCTTTGGGAAATAGATTTATGAGTGCTGCCAGCATTGCTGCAGAGGTTGAAGGGGTGGGGGGGTCAGCCTGTCAGTGCTCAGACCGTATGCCACACACTGCATCAAATTGGTCTGCATGGCTGTAGTCCCAAAAGGAAGCCTCTTCTAAAGATGATCCACAAGAAAGCCCGCAAACAGTTTGCTGAAGACAAGCAAACTAAGGACATGGATTACTGGAACCACGTCCTGTGGTCTGATAACCAAGATAAACTTATTTGGTTCAGATGGTGTCAAGTGTGTGTGGCAGCAACCAGGTGAGGAGTACAAAGACAAGTGTGTCTTGTCTACAGTTAAGCATGGTGTTGGGAATGTCATGGTCTGGGACTGCAAGAGTGCTGCCGACATTGGGGAGATACAGTTCATTGAGGGAACCATGAATGCCAACATGTACTTTGACATACTGAAGCAGAGCATGATCCCCTCCCTTCGGAGACTGGTTCACAGGGCAGTATTCCAACATGATAATGACCCCAAACACACCTCCAAGACGACCACTGCCTTGCTAAAGAAGCTGAGGGTAAAGGTGATTGATTGGCCAAGCATGTCTCCAGACCTAAACCCTACTGAACATCTGTGGGGCATCCTCAAATGGAAGGTGGAGGAGTGCAAGGTCTCTAACATCCACCAGCTCCGTGATGTTGTCATGGAGGAGGGGAAGAGGACTCCAGTGGCAACCTGTAAAGCTCTGGTGAACTCCATGCCCAAAAGGGTTAAGGCAGTGCTGGAAAATAATGGTGGCCGCAGAAAATATTAACATTAGACATTTTCACTTAGGGGTGTACTCACTTTTGTTGCCAGCAGTTTAGATATTAATGACTGTGTGTTGAGTTATTTTGAGGGGACAGCAAATTTACACTGTTATACAAGCTGTACACTCACTACTTTACATTGTAGCAAAGTGTCATTTCTTCAGTGTTGTCACATGAAAAGATAGAATAAAATATTTACAAAAATGTGAGGTGTGTACTCACTTTTGTGAGATACTGTATATAAAACTATGCTCAAGCAGGTGGCTTAATGGACCAATTAATGAAGTTTGAAGTTATGACTTCCAATCAGTAATTTAACAGTAAATAGATAATAATACATTATTATCTCATAACATATAATAGTGCTTTACCATTGGATAAGGCTCCAAGCAGTCCACTGAGCTCAGTGCCTCTGACAAGCAGTGAGAAGAGGCACTGTGAACTCATCCTCTCAGTCTGCTGCAAACACAGAGTGTCAGCTTGTATTTAAACTGGCCGCTCTGTATGTAGCTTCTGACAGTCTGCACAATGAGCCCCATATCTCTGGAGCCATAGATGTTAGAAGCCCCAATTTTTTACCAGTGGTGGGGTAGGTCAGCTACATACCTACCAAATTTGGGGCCTCTATGACCCCAGATCACCAAGCTACCTCCCTCGGAGTCAATCGTTTTGTTTATTTTTATGTTCATGCAGGTGAGGCTTTGCTCACCTGCCTCCCCTGACTGTATGTCCCTGGTATATAGAGATTTTAACTCAAGCTGAGAGTGATGATGTGAAAATGTATATCTTGGACAGTGCAGGGTGTCCCAAATCTACAGCAAAATACAGCATACTAAGTAATAACAGAGAAGGATGAAACTGAGAAATCCCAGGGAATGTACCTACCTAGATGATCTGACATATATTTCAAATGATTGTCGTACATTGAGTCTGTGACATCGGTGATATTCAACCTCCCACTGTTACCGCTGTGATACAAAATCCCAAAACTACATTTCTTGATGTCCTCTATAAACTTCTGTAGGGTATTGGTGGCAATATAAAAAGATTGCACATTTTTGTTGTTTTTCACCAGAAGAGTTTTCAGCCAGGAATAATCTCTCTCTGCTGATCTGGAGAAGATCCCAACCACACGACTTTCAATTTTCTGAAGATAATGATATAAGTGTTAAAATATCCTTACACAGCAATGAAAAAAATCACATTTTTATTTTCTATTTTTTCTTTCCTTCCTGATAGTTATGATTGTAGGTCAAATCCTAAAGAAGCCAATTTGTTAAATGTCCCATCATTCTTTATTTAGGAAAGAGCTTATTAGTAGTATAATTACTATTTAAGCGTTTATTAGTAGTATATTTTGCAGGCAGCTGAAAGTGTATGTAAAGCCAAAAACATTTTTGTGTAATTTTGGTTATAGTGAGTAATGATTACAACCCTCTCTTAAAGCAGGACTCAAGCTTTTTCTCCCAAAACAACAGATGCATTTTGCATGTAAATGAATCACAATCCCACTGTCAGTCTATCTGTATCTTACATTATTTAGCTGTAATATCAAGTTTCTGCGTCTGTGATGTCACTCCTTCTGCCTGAGTTTCAAAGTTCTCTGACTTCCTGTTTCCTTCATTTACCAGTCCTGATACTACATGTCTCATCATACTTTGAGACTCAGTAGTGTCAGGGCGGGCTATGGGAGTCACTTGTAGCAGTTGTGGGAGTTGATGTGGTCGGGTCCTAGAGTTACTGTGGGTGTTTCTGCACCTTCATGTGCGTGGTGAAAGGGGAGTATCAGAATTCTGTATGGAACAGAGTGCTGTGCTGCAGGAAAAGTAACCTTGCAAACCATCTCTTGGACAAGAAATGTGCTATTCTAGCTATAGAGGGCGTGCAGATAGAAGACTGATCACATGATCTATTCTAGCTATAGAGGGTGTACAGATAGAAGACTGATCACATGATCTATTCTAGCTATAGAGGGTGTACAGATAGAAGACTGATCACATGATCTATTCTAGCTATAGAGGGCGTGCAGATAGAAGACTGATCACATGATCTATTCTAGCTATAGAGGGTGTACAGATAGAAGACTGATCACATGATCTATTCTAGCTATAGAGGGCGTGCAGATAGAAGACTGATCACATGATCTATTCTAGCTATAGAGGGTGTACAGATAGAAGACTGATCACATGATCTATTCTAGCTATAGAGGGTGTACAGATAGAAGACTGATCACATGATCTATTCTAGCTATAGAGGGCGTACAGTTAGAAGACTGATCACATGATCTATTCTAGCTATAGAGGGTGTACAGATAGAAGACTGATCACATGATCTATTCTAGCTATAGAGAACGTACAGATAGAAGACTGATCACATGATCTATTCTAGCTATAGAGGGAGTACAGATAGAAGACTGATCACATGATCTATTCTAGCAATAGAGGGGGTACAGAGAGAAGACCAATCATATGTTCTGTTCTAGCTATAGAGGGCGCAACTATAGAAGACTGATCATATGATCTATTTAAGCTATAGAGAGAGTACAGATAGAAGACCGATCACATGATCTATTCTAGCTATAGAGAACGTACAGATAGAAGGCTGATCACATGATCTATTCTAGCTATAGAGAACGTACAGAGAGAAGGCTGATCACATGATCTATTCTAGCTATAGAGAACGTACAGAGAGAAGACTGATCACATGATCTATTCTAGCTATAGAGGGCACACAGATAGAAGACTGATCACATGATCTATTCCAGCTATAGTGGGCGCACAGATAGAAGACTGATCACATGATCTATTCTAGCTATAGAGGGAGTACAGATAGAAGACCGATCACATGATCTATTCTAGCTATAGAGGGTGTACAGATAGAAGACTGACCACATGTTCTATTCTAGCTATAGACGGAGTACAGATAGAAGACCGATCACATGATCTATTCTAGCTATAGAGGGAGTACAGATAGAAGACCGATCACATGATCTATTCTAGCTAAAGAGGGCACACAAATAGAAGACTGATCACATGATCTATTCTAGCTATAGAGAACATACAGATAGAACACTGATCACATGATCTATTCTAGCTATAGAGAACATACAGATAGAACACTGATCACATGATCTATTCTAGCAATAGAGGGCGTACAGATAGAAGACTGATCACATGATCTATTCTAGCTATAGAGGGAGTACAGATAGAAGACTGATCACATGATCTATTCTAGCTATAGAGGGCGTACAGATAGGAGACTGATCACATGATCTATTCTAGCTATAGAGGGCGCACCGATAGAAGACTGATCACATGATCTATTCTAGCTATAGAGGGCACAGAGATAGAAGACTGATCACATGATCTATTCTAGCTATAGAGGGTGTACAGATAGAAGACTGACCACATGATCTATTCTAGCTATAGAGGGCGCACAGATAGAAGACTGATCACATGATCTATTCTAGCTATAGAGAACGTGCAGATAGAAGGCTGATCACATGATCTATTCTAGCTATAGAGAACGTACAGATAGAAGGCTGATCACATGATCTATTCTAGTTATAGAGGGTGTACAGATAGAAGACTGATCACATGATCTATTCTAGCTATAGAGGGCGTACAGAGAGAAGACTGATCACATGATCTATTCTAGCAATAGAGAACGTACAAATAGAAGACTGATCACATGATCTATTCTAGCTATAGAGAACGTACAGAGAGAAGACTGATCACATGATCTATTCTAGCTATAGAGAACGTACAAATAAAAGACTGATCACATGATCTATTCTAGCTATAAAGAGCGTACAGAGAGAAGACTGATCATATGATCTATTCTAGCTATAGAGGGCGTACAGATAGAAGACTGATCACATGATCTATTCTAGCTATAGAGGGCGCACAGATAGAAGACTGATCATATGATCTATTCTAACTATAGAGGGCGTACTGAGAGAAGACTATTCACATGATCTATTCTAGCTATAGAGGGCGTGCAGATAGAAGACTGATTACATGATCTATTCTAGCTATAGAGAACGTACAAATAGAAGACTGATCACATGATCTATTCTAGCTATAGAGGGCGTACAGATAGAAGAATGATCATATGATCTATTCTAGCTATAAAGGGTGTACAGATAGAAGACTGATCACATGATCTATTCTAGCTATAGAGAACGTACAGATAGAAGACTGATCACATGATCTATTCTAGCTATAGAGGGCACAGAGATAGAAGACTGATCACATGATCTATTCTAGCTAAAGAGGGCGTACAGAGAGAAGACTGATCACATGATCTATTCTAGCTATAGAGGGCGTACAGATAGAAGACTGATTACATGATCTATTCTAGCTATAGAGGGTGTACAGATAGAAGACTGATCACATGATCTATTCTAGCTATAGAGGGTGTACAGATAGAAGACTGATCACATGATCTATTCTAGCTATAGAGGGCGTACAGAGAGAAGACTGATCACATGATCTATTCCAGCTATAGAGGGCGTACAGATAGAAGACTGATCACATGATCTATTCTAGCTATAGGGAACGTACAAATAGAAGACTGATCACATGATCTATTGTAGCTATAGAGGGTGCACAGATAGAAGACTGATCACATGATCTATTCTAGCTATAGAGGGCGTACAGAGAGAAGACTGATCACATGATCTATTCTAGCTATAGAGAACGTACAAATAGAAGACTGATCACATGATCTATTCTAGCTATAGAGGGAGTACAGATAGAAGACTGATCACATGATCTATTCTAGCTAAAGAGGGCGTACAGAGAGAAGACTGATCACATGATCTATTCTAGCTAAAGAGGGCGTACAGAGAGAAGACTGATCACATGATCTATTCTAGCTATAGAGGGCGTACAGATAGAAGACTGATTACATGATCTATTCTAGCTATAGAGGGCGTACAGATAGAAGAATGATCATATGATCTATTATAGCTATAGAGAACGTACAAATAGAAGACTGATCACATGATCTATTCTAGCTATAAAGGACACACAGATAGAATAATGATCATATGATCTATTCTAGCTATAGAGGGTGTACAGAGAGAAGACTGATCACATGATCTACTCTAGCTATAAAGGGCACACAGATAGAATAATGATCATATGATCTATTCTAGCTATAGAGGGCGTACAGAGAGAAGACTGATCACATGATCTATTCCAGCTATAGAGGGCGTACAGATAGAAGACTGATCACATGATCTATTCTAGCTATAGAGGGCGCACAGATAGAAGACAGATCATATGATCTATTCTAGCTATAGAGAACATACAGATAGAAGACTGATCACATGATCTATTCTAGCTATAGAGGGAGTACAGATATAAGACTGATCACATGATATATTCTAGCTATAGAGGGCACAGAGATAGAAGACTGATCACATGATCTATTCTAGCTATAGAGAACGTACAAATAGAAGACTGATCACATGATCTATTCTAGCGATAGAGGGCGTACAGATAGAAGAATGATCATATGATCTATTCTAGCTATAGAGAACGTACAGGTAGAAGACTGATCACATGATCTATTCTAGCTATAAAGGGCACACAGATAGAAGAATGATCACATGATCTATTCTAGCTATAGAGGGTGTACAGATAGAAGACTGATAACATGATCTATTCTAGCTATAGAGAACGTACAGATAGAAGACTGATCACATGATCTATTCTAGCTATAGAGGGAGTACAGATATAAGACTGATCACATGATATATTCTAGCTATAGAGGGCACAGAGATAGAAGACTGATCACATGATCTATTCTAGCTATAGAGAACGTACAAATAGAAGACTGATCACATGATCTATTCTAGCGATAGAGGGCGTACAGATAGAAGAATGATCATATGATCTATTCTAGCTATAGAGAACGTACAGGTAGAAGACTGATCACATGATCTATTCTAGCTATAAAGGGCACACAGATAGAAGAATGATCACATGATCTATTCTAGCTATAGAGGGTGTACAGATAGAAGACTGATAACATGATCTATTCTAGCTATAGAGAACGTACAGATAGAAGACTGATCACATGATCTATTCTAGCTATAGAGGGAGTACAGATATAAGACTGATCACATGATATATTCTAGCTATAGAGGGCACAGAGATAGAAGACTGATCACATGCTCTATTCTAGCTATAGAGGGCGTACAGAGAGAAGACCGATCACATGATCTATTCTAGCTATAGAGGGAGTACAGATATTAGACTGATCACATGATCTATTCTAGCTATAGAGGGAGTACAGATAGAAGACCGATCACATGATCTATTCTAGCTAAAGAGGGCACACAAATAGAAGACTGATCACATGATCTATTCTAGCTATAGAGGGTGTACAGATAGAAGACTGATCACATGATCTATTCTAGCTATAGAGGGAGTACAGATAGAAGACTGATCACATGATCTATTCTAGCTAAAGAGTGCACACAAATAGAAGACTTATCACATGATCTATTCTAGCTATAGAGGGTGTACAGATAGAAGACTGATCACATGATCTATTCTAGCTATAGAGGGCGTACAGATAGAAGACTGATCACATGATCTATTCTAGCTATAGAGAACGTACAGAGAGAAGACTGATCACATGATCTATTCTAGCTGTGAAGAACGTACAGAGAGAAGACTGATCACATGATCTATTCTAGCTATAAAGAGCGTACAGAGAGAAGACTGATCACATGATCTATTCTAGCTATAAAGAGCGTACAGAGAGAAGACTGATCACATGATCTATTCTAGCTATAGAGAACGTACAGAGAGAAGACTGATCACATGATATATTCTAGCTATAGGGAACGTACAAATAGAAGACTGATCACATGATCTATTCTAGCTATAAAGAGCGTACAGAGAGAAGACTGATCACATGATCTATTCTAGCTATAGGGAACGTACAAATAGAAGACTGATCACATGATCTATTGTAGCTATAGAGGGTGCACAGATAGAAGACTGATCACATGATCTATTCTAGCTATAGAGAACGTACAAATAGAAGACTGATCACATGATCTATTCTAGCTATAGAGGGAGTACAGATAGAAGACTGATCACATGATCTATTCTAGCTAAAGAGGGCACACAAATAGAAGACTGATCACATGATCTATTCTAGCTATAGAGGGTGTACAGATAGAAGCCTGATCACATGATCTATTCTAGCTATAGAGGGCGTACAGATAAAAGACTGATCACATGATCTATTCTAGCTATAGAGGGCGTACAGATAGAAGACTGATCACATGATCTATTCTAGCTATAGAGAACGTACAGATAGAAGACTGATCACATGATCTATTCTAGCTATAAAGGACACACAGATAGAATAATGATCATATGATCTATTCTAGCTATAGAGGGCGTACAGAGAGAAGACTGATCACATGATCTATTCTAGCTATAAAGGGCACACAGATAGAATAATGATCATATGATCTATTCTAGCTATAGAGGGCGTACAGAGAGAAGACTGATCACATGATCTATTCTAGCTATAGAGGGCGTACAGATAGAAGACTGATCACATGATCTATTCTAGCTATAGAGAACGTACAGAGAGAAGACTGATCACATGATCTATTCTAGCTATAGAGAACGTACAGATAGAAGACTGATCACATGATTTATTCTAGCTATAAAGAGCGTACAGAGAGAAGACTGATCACATGATTTATTCTAGCTATAAAGAACATGCAAATAGAAGACTGACTACATGATCTTAGAAGAATAATCCCATGATCTATTCTAGCTATACAGAACGTACAAATAGAAGACTGATCACATGATCTATTCTAGCTATAGAGGGCGCACAGATAGAAGACTGATCATATGATCTATTCTAGCTATAGAGGGCGTACAGAGAGAAGACTGATCACATGATCTATTCTAGCTATAGAGGGCGTGCAGATAGAAGACTGATTACATGATCTATTCTAGCTATAGAGAACGTACAAATAGAAGACTGATCACATGATCTATTCTAGCTATAGAGGGCGTACAGATAGAAGAATGATCATATGATCTATTCTAGCTATAGAGAACGTACAGATAGAAGACTGATCGCATGATCTATTCTAGCTATAAAGGGCACACAGATAGAAGAATGATCACATGATCTATTCTAGCTATAGAGGGTGTACAGATAGAAGACTGATCACACTTCCGGTTCTGGCGCCGTATGGAGTAGCAGCACCCCGCGCTAGCTCCCGCTCCTCGGCCTAAAATCCGCATCTAATTCGGCCAAAGACCCACACCGAGGCACCCACGAACCCAAGACACATCCCTGACACTCCTCCTGTCAGCCGACTATGGAGCGGTACCTGGGGAAAGGCGGACCGCGGACCGCACCTTCGCTGCCGCAAATCGAGGCCGGGGATGCGGCCTGTGCAACGAAAGATCGTGCAACGAACGATCGTGAAGCGCAACCTGCGGACATGGAGGTGAGCAAACCCCCTTCATCCACACCAGAAGACCTGGGCCAATACGAAAAAATAGCACAGGCAGTTGCAGCTATTTTAGCCCCCACGATCAAACTCACCGTGGAGCAGGCTGTCACTGAGGGGATGCTGCGGATCACCAAACAACTCGGGAAACACAAGGCCCGACTTGATGAGGCTGAACACAGAATCTCTAATATAGAGGACGAGCTTTACCAATCCCAACGGTCAGAGGAGTCGCAAACCAAGACCAACCAATATATTTTACAAAAACTCGACGATTTGGAGAACAGGTCGAGAAGGAGTAATCTCCGTTTTGTGGGGGTACCCGAAACACTTCAGGCCTCAGCCCTCATCGACTTCTGCTCACACCGCATTCCCGAGGCCCTAGGCTTTCACAGGCCCTGCCCAGTTGAGCGGGCACATCGCATTGGGAACCCCCAGCCTGACCGTAAGTCTCCTCGCACCATAATTGCCAAGTATCTTAATTACGCTGACAAAGCTGACATCCTCTCAAAATACAGGCAGTCGAGCCCGCTTACTGTCGATGGAGTAAAGATTCTGATTTTTGCTGATTACTCAGCCGAGGTCTCCAAAAAACGCAAAGCATTCCAACATGTCTGCTCTTCCCTCCACCAACGACAAATGAAGTTCTCCCTGGCCTTCCCAGCTATACTAAGGCTGAGAGCTACAAATGGGGAACAGCTCACTTTCCATGACCCCCAGGAGGCTGAAAAATATCTCAGGGCCACCAACCCCGACCTCCCATCCTCCAAACCTCAAAGGGCATCCTCGATCCCCAGAGAACTAAACCAACGCAGCCCCAGGAAAGACTCCCCGAAACGGATGAAACCATCGGACTCCCTTCTAGTGGGCTGAATCTCTCCTCAACCTAAATCTCACCTCTTTCACGTGTCCACCTATTTCTTTGTTACCACAGGTGCACATTACCTATTTCGCCCGTTGGGCCCCTGTCTCTGAACTCTCCTGACAGGAAACCTCCCTGATCCCCAGGGTCCGCTAAGGTAACAGTGGCCATGTTTTCACCCTCGCTGAAGCCTTATGTAAAATGTTTTCTTTGTTAATCTCTGGTGTACTAACAATGTATACGCCGCTCCACATGGGTTCCATACGGTTCAGTCGCGCCTCGTCCTAAATTTATTTTATGAGCCTCACTCGCCCCCTATTGCTTTAATACCTTAATGGTCCCCTTGGTCTATTTACACCCTACTTGGCCGGTGGTAGGGAGCGACCTGCTGTCTGCGAGCCCATGCGGAAAAAAGCGAAGTACAGACTAGTTATGTATTGGTTTATCTTCTGTTTCATTCCTGCTCACAACATTGTTCTCCCCAATCCCTACTTGACACCCCCCCTCATGCTACATCTCATCCCCCACACTCCAACTCCCACTCGAACACAACTCTCCCCATTCCAACAACCGGGTATAGCTCCCTCTCCTTTTCACCGCACAAGGGACACTTCCCCCCATCTCTAACTCGGCTTTCATCTCCACACTCCCCGCCACATTCATAAGATGCACGTCTTGGAACGTCCAGGGTCTTCGATCCCCTATTAAGAGGATGAAGATCCTGAGGCACCTTAAAAGGCTGGGTACAGACATTGCACTACTGCAGGAAACCCATCTGAAACAATCTGACCTCCAGCGCCTCAAAAAACTCTGGGTAGGTACTGTAATAGGCTCTGAGGCCATTGGTCGTCCTGATCAGCAAGACTTTGTCTTGCGAAGTTATTTCCTCTAGCTCGGCGATGCAAGGCCGCATGTTAACCGCGCACATACGCCTATCGGGCAAGGACATACTAATCACCAAAGTATATGCCCCTAACTCTCCGGGCCCCCCCTTTTTCCAGGAACTTACCTCGCACCTAACAATTTCACCACAGACCCCTCATATAATAGGAGGGGATTTCAATTCCATCTCACACGAAATAGAAGACAGATCCCATCCACGGAAAGCGCTTCGTGACCATAAGACCTTAGAATCCACCCCCCTAGCTTGTGCCATGGAATCTCTACACACGATCGATATCTGGCGTTATTTACACCCTTTGGATAGGGAATTCACATTTTACTCGAACCCACACAAGATATTTACCAGGATTGATTATTTCTACTGCACAATCAATCTCTTGCCTATGATTAGGGAGGCTGAAATTCACGAGATCGCAATCTCTGATCACGGACCAATCTCTATCTCTCTGCACAACTCGCTTTCCCAACCCATCCCCCAAACTTGGCGTTTCCCCCGATATCTAGCAGATAACTCTGACTTCCAGGAATACATTCTCAAGGCATGAAAGGAGTATAGCTCCACTAACGACTGTCACCTAGACAACCCCAATCTCTTCTGGGATGCAGGCAAGGCCTATCTCAGGGGGAAAATCATTTCCTATGCCTCTTCCTTCAAAAGACACTCGCAATCCAAATTCAAAGCGGCCAGCACCCGCTTGAGGTTAGCACAAAACACTCTCACCACGCAGGATACTCCCCACACTAGAGCAGAATGGAAGTCCGCTAAAGCCGACTTCGATTCCTGGACGGAATCGATGGAATTGATCAAACAATCTCATCTGGAGGCAAAATTCTATAAATTTGGAAACAAATCTGGGAAGCTCCTGGCTAGATTAGCCAGCGGCCCCTAGGAAACATCTCAAAAAATCCTAAAGAACTAAACAAAACCATGTTAAACTTCTACCAGAGCCTTTACTCACCCGATAACACTGACCTCCCCTCGGCAGAAAAATTCCTAGCCAATTTAGATATCCCCATGCTTCCCTCCCTAGGCCGGGAAAAACTAAACGCCCCCATTACACCTCAGGAAATAGCTTCCGCAATTAAGGGCCTAAAACCAAATAAAGCCCCTGGGCCGGACGGTTTCACAGGGGACTTATATAAAATCCTCCAAAAGGAAATCGAGCCCACTCTGTCTCTGGTCTTTAACGGGATTTGGAGTGGAGGCCCCTACCTGCCCTCAGGAAATCTAGCCACCATAAAACTTCTGCATAAGAAAGGGAAAGACACACTGGAACCAGGTTCCTATCGACCCATCTCCCTACTCAACCTAGACGTAAAATTGCTGTCCAAAATAATTGCCAACCGACTATCGGACGTCCTCCCTCCCTTAATCCACCCTGCCCAATCCGGCTTTGTCAAGGGCAAAACAGCCTCCCTGAACATAAGAAAAGTAATCACAGCCCTCGACCACGCCAATACCCACAAGGGGGGGGACCACGCCATCATCACCCTGGACGTGGAGAAAGCTTTTGACAATGTCAGCTTTAACTGGTTATTTCTCGTCCTGGGACGGATGGGATTCTCTGGCCCCTTTGTCAATCTAATCCGCTCCATGTACACTTCTCCTTCGGCTAGGCTGGTGGTGGCGGGGTCCCTCTCTGAGGAGTTCAGACTCTTCAAGGGCACGAGACAGGGCTGCCCCCTATCCCCTCTCCTGTTTAACCTGGCCATCGAGCCACTCTCGAGATTTCTTGCCACCAAAGCCCCCCTACATGGTATCCAAATAGGTCCTCATGAACTGCGTTCAGCACTCTTTGCGGACGATGTTCTTATATTTTCATCCAACCCAGCCAAAGACATGCCCACTATCGTCCAAATATTTGACGACTTTAGACGTTACGCAGGCCTTCGGATAAATTACAGCAAGAGTGAAATCCTCCCTATAGGCCCCTCCACACAGCGACTCTGGTCCGCCAATTCCCCCTTTACAGTAGCTAAATCGCATATCACATACCTAGGAATAAAAATAGGCAGTACACCCTCCTCTCTATACACTTTAAATTTTCCGCCTCTGCTGCACAAAATAGCTTTGGAACTCGAGAACTGGATGGACCTGCCGCTTTCGCTTCTGGGGAGATGCCATCTTTTTAAAATGGTCAGTTTTGCACGTCTTCTCTATCCGCTACAAACCATACCCTTGTTACTCAAGCACAAAGATATTCAATCCTTAAATAGAAATATCGCTAAATTCATTTGGCACCGCAAAAGACCGCGTATAGCATTGACAAAACTCTATCTCAAGCGGGAGCGAAGGTGGCGCCTGCCTACCCAATATTAGACTTTATAACCTGGCCTGCCTCCTAAGAATCGGATTAGACTGGTCCAGAAATGAATCCAGACATGCTAACCTCTCCTTGGAATCGGCTATTTCCCACCCGTTCTCACTCATGGCCCTTCTCTATACGCCTCGGAAACTCCTCCCTTCTAATCTTCAGCACAACCTCCTAATAAGGGATACCATATTAGCCTGGAGAGAGACCCGGAAAATCCTCAAGATCCCCACCACCATCTCCAGACAACTTCCCATCCTGGGAAACCCCAACTTCCCCCCTGGATTGCATCACCGTGCTTTTGAGCTCTGGAACAGCAATGGTCTATCCACTTTTTACAGTCTCTGCGACCCGGACACGGGAAATCTCTTTCCTTTTGAAGTCTTAGCGCAGAAATACTCACTACCCAGATCTCATCTCTTCAATTACTGGCAATGTGCTCACTTCATCCGCTCCTCATGCAATGATAAAACAAAGAGATTCCACCCCTCTCTGTTTGATTCTCTTCTGGCATCGGGCTCCTACAATATATCTGCAATTTACAAGCCCTTGCAAGCAAAAAAAGCTACCCCAATCAATGCCTCCTCAATTAAAAACTGGGGGAAAGACTTCCCCGACCCGGACCTTACGACCAAACTGCTCAAAGGTTTCAACACAACACTCAACCTCTCACCGTGTGAAATATAGAGGGAGACCCAGCTAAAAATACTACATCGAGCCCACAAACCCGCTCTTATGGACTCACAGAATGGTTCCAACATGTTATGCCCCCTCTGTAACCTGCAGAGACCCTCTCTCGCGCACCGTTTTTGGTCCTGCCCGCTCATATCACTCTTTTGGGAAAAGATCTCAAAGTTCATCTTCAAAATTACCAAAGTTCAAATACACAAGGACCCCCTTCTTATGGTCTTTGGATACTGGGACTCCCAAATGTGGAAACCGGTGCTTCATGAGGCCCCTCTTCACAAAGACTGGATACTCATCTGCCTCTTTACAGCCAGGAAAGCAATTCTAAAAAATTGGATTGTTACCACCCCCCCTACCCTGTCTCAAGTGAAGCAAGATCTTGTGACTCAGTTTCGGAGAGAAAAAATCCTCACAGACTTTAACTCTGCTCCTGCAATTTCCCGCTTTAACAAAAGATGGTCGTCTTTTATGAACACTGTCACACCCCAGGATACAACGATATCTACTCCGCTTCAATTTTCTTACTATTGAGCTTTCTCCGGACAATTTCAGCACTCCCCCTTATAACAGAGCCCTTACCCGAACGACAAGGGGATGTAGCACCCCCCCCCCCACCCACCCTTCCTTCCCTTCCCTCTTGGCAGAACTCCATCCAGTTCATTTGTGACCTCTGCTTCTCTTTTGTATTTCTGCTTTGTTTATCCCTATTTCAGGCAACCAGTCTTGTAATTTCCTCACGGTACAGAATGAATACGTATTACATTGTGGATTGTCTGGGGAATTCAATTTCCCTCTCTTCAGTAATCTTGTTTGTACTCTGTTCACTTCTTTATGAAACTGTATTATGTCCATTCACTTTGTATTCCTTTGATTATATGCAAATAAAATCTCTTTTAACCCCTTCCTTACCCGGCACTTAAACCCCCCTCCTGCCCAGACCAATTTTTGGCTTTCAGCACTGTCGCATTTTGAATGACAATTGCGCGGTCGTGCGACGTTGCGCTATTGAAAACGCGTTTGGTTAGTTATATGCGGCTAACGCCAAAAAAAAAAATAGTTTTTATACATCTTCTTATATATAGCCGGTTTTGACTACTTATTAAAAAAATTACCTCAACATGAAATCGTTTTTCATTTTTTATAACAAGAAAAAACGTTTTAACAGCGAGTAAAAAACAAATATCGCCGCTAGTCTTTACTGCGTCTCCCCTAGTTTATGGTGGTTTTCTTTCGAGATAAACACCCTTGTTTTCCTGCGTTTAAAATAAACCCATGTTGCAGCGTGCTGGCGCGTTAACAGTAAGTTT
>BLSH010292302.1:82313-104333 GCA_018402905.1 Glandirana rugosa | reverse complement strand
TTGTAGCTATAGAGGGTGCACAGATAGAAGACTGATCACATGATCTATTCTAGCTAAAGAGGGCACACAAATAGAAGACTGATCACATGATCTATTCTAGCTAAAGAGGGCACACAAATAGAAGACTGATCACATGATCTATTCTAGCTATAGAGGGCGTACAGATAGAAGACTGATTACATGATCTATTCTAGCTATAGAGGACGTACAGATAGAAGACTGATCACATGATCTATTCTAGCTATAGAGAACGTACAAATAGAAGACTGATCACATGATCTATTCTAGCTATAGAGAACGTACAGAGAGCAGACTGATCACATGATCTATTCTAGCTATAGAGAACGTACAGATAGAAGACTGATCACATGATCTATTCTAGCTATAAAGAGCGTACAGAGAGAAGACTGATCACATGATCTATTCTAGCTATAAAGAACATGCAAATAGAAGACTGACTACATGATCTATTCTAGCTATAGAGGGCGTACAGATAGAAGAATGATCACATGATCTATTCTAGCTATAGGGAATGTACAAATAGAAGACTGATCACATGATCTATTCTAGCTATAGGGAATGTACAAATAGAAGACTGATCACATGATCTATTCTAGCTATAGAGGGTGCACAGATAGAAGACTGATCATATGATCTATTCTAGCTATAGAGGGCGTACAGATAGAAGAATGATCACATGATCTATTCTAGCTATAGAGAACGTACAAATAGAAGACTGATCACATGATCTATTCTAGCTATAGAGGGCGTACAGAGAGAAGACTGATCACATGATCTATTCTAGCTATAGAGGGCGTGCAGATAGAAGACTGATTACATGATCTATTCTAGCTATAGAGAACGTACAAATAGAAGACTGATCACATGATTTATTCTAGCTATAGAGAACGTACAGATAGAAGACTGATCACATGATCTATTCTAGCTATAAAGGGCACACAGATAGAAGAATGATCACATGATCTATTCTAGCTATAGAGGGTGTACAGATAGAAGACTGATCACATGATCTATTCTAGCTATAGAGAACGTACAGATAGAAGACTGATCACATGATCTATTCTAGCTATAGAGGGAGTACAGATAGAAGACTGATCACATGATCTATTCTAGCTATAGAGGGTGTACAGATAGAAGACTGATCACATGCTCTATTCTAGCTATAGAGGGCGTACAGAGAGAAGACCGATCACATGCTCTATTCTAGCTATAGAGGGAGTACAGATAGAAGACTGATCACATGATCTATTCTAGCTATAGAGGGAGTACAGATAGAAGACCGATCACATGATCTATTCTAGCTATAGAGGGAGTACAGATAGAAGACCGATCACATGATCTATTCTAGCTAAAGAGGGCACACAAATAGAAGACTGATCACATGATCTATTCTAGCTATAGAGGGTGTACAGATAGAAGACTGATTACATGATCTATTCTAGCTATAGAGGGAGTACAGATAGAAGACTGATCACATGATCTATTCTAGCTATAGAGAACGTACAGAGAGAAGACTGATCACATGATCTATTCTAGCTATAGAGGGAGTACAGATAGAAGACTGATCACATGATCTATTCTAGCTATAGAGGGAGTACAGATAGAAGACTGATTACATGATCTATTCTAGCTATAGAGGGCACACAGATAGAAGACTGATCGCATGATCTATTCTAGCTGTAGAGAACGTACAGAGAGAAGACTGATCACATGATCTATTCTAGCTGTGAAGAACGTACAGAGAGAAGACTGATCACATGATCTATTCTAGCTATAGAGAACGTACAGAGAGAAGACTGATCACATGATCAATTCTAGCTATAGAGAACGTACAGAGAGAAGACTGATCACATGATCTATTCTAGCTATAGAGAACGTACAGAGAGAAGACTGATCACATGATCTATTCTAGCTGTGAAGAACGTACAGAGAGAAGACTGATCACATGATCTATTCGAGCTATAGAGAACGTACAGAGAGAAGACTGATCACATGATCTATTCTAGCTATAAAGAGCGTACAGAGAGAAGACTGATCACATGATCTATTCTAGCTATAAAGAGCGTACAGAGAGAAGACTGATCACATGATCTATTCTAGCTGTAGAGAACGTACCGAGAGAAGACTGATCACATGATCTATTGTAGCTATAGAGGGTGCACAGATAGAAGACTGATCACATGATCTATTCTAGCTATAGAGATCGTACAAATAGAAGACTGATCACATGATCTATTCTAGCTAAAGAGGGCACACAAATAGAAGACTGATCACATGATCTATTCTAGCTAAAGAGGGCACACAAATAGAAGACTGATCACATGATCTATTCTAGCTATAGAGATCGTACAAATAGAAGACTGATCACATGATCTATTCTAGCTAAAGAGGGCACACAAATAGAAGACTGATCACATGATCTATTCTAGCTAAAGAGGGCACACAAATAGAAGACTGATCACATGATCTATTCTAGCTATAGAGATCGTACAAATAGAAGACTGATCACATGATCTATTCTAGCTAAAGAGGGCACACAAATAGAAGACTGATCACATGATCTATTCTAGCTATAGAGGGTGTACAGATAGAAGACTGATCACATGATCTATTCTAGCTATAGAGAACTTACAGAGAGAAGACTGATCACATGATCTATTCTAGCTATAAAGAGCGTACAGAGAGAAGACTGATCACATGATCTATTCTAGCTGTAGAGAACGTACAGAGAGAAGACTGATCACATGATATATTCTAGCTATAAAGAGCGTACAGAGAGAAGACTGATCACATGATCTATTCTAGCTATAGGGAACGTACAAATAGAAGACTGATCACATGATCTATTGTAGCTATAGAGGGTGCACAGATAGAAGACTGATCACATGATCTATTCTAGCTATAGAGAACGTACAAATAGAAGACTGATCACATGATCTATTCTAGCTATAGAGGGAGTACAGATAGAAGACTGATCACATGATCTATTCTAGCTAAAGAGGGCACACAAATAGAAGACTGATTGCATGATCTATTCTAGCTATAGAGGGTGTACAGATAGAATACTGATCACATGATCTATTCTAGCTATAGAGAATGTACAGAGAGAAGACTGATCACATGATCTATTCTAGCTGTAGAGAACATACAGAGAGAAGACTGATCACATGATCTATTCTAGCTGTAGAGAACGTACAGAGAGAAGACTGATCACATGATCTATTCTAGCTGTAGAGAACGTACAGAGAGAAGACTGATCACATGATCTATTCTAGCTATAGAGAACGTACAGATAGAAGACTGATCACATGATCTATTCTAGCTATAGAGGGAGTACAGATAGAAGACTGATCACATGATCTATTCTAGCTATAGAGGGAGTACAGATAGAAGACTGATTACATGATCTATTCTAGCTATAGAGGGAGTACAGATAGAAGACTGATCACATGATCTATTCTAGCTGTAGAGAACGTACAGAGAGAAGACTGATCACATGATCTATTCTAGCTATAGAGGGAGTACAGATAGAAGACTGATCACATGATCTATTCTAGCTATAGAGGGAGTACAGATAGAAGACTGATTACATGATCTATTCTAGCTATAGAGGGCACACAGATAGAAGACTGATCGCATGATCTATTCTAGCTATAGAGAACGTACAGAGAGAAGACTGATCACATGATCAATTCTAGCTATAGAGAACGTACAGATAGAAGACTGATCACATGATCTATTCTAGCTATAGAGAACGTATAAATAGAATATTGATCACATGATCTGTTCTAGCTATAAAGAACGTACAGATAGAAGACTGATCACATGATCAATTCTAGCTATAGAGGGCACACAGATAGAAGAATTATCACATGATCTATTCTAGCTATAGAGGGCACACAGATAGAAGACTGATCACATGATCTATTCTAGCTTTAGAGAACGTACAGAGAGAAGACTGATCACATGATGTATTCTAGTTATAGAGGGTGCACAGATAGAAGACTGATCACATGATCTATTCTAGCTATAGAGTGCACGAAGATAGTAGACTCACATGCTCTATTCTAGCTATAGAGGGCACACAGATGGAAGACTGATCACATGATCTATTCTAGCAATAGAGGGCGCACAGATAGAAGACTGATCACATGATCTATTCTAGCTATAGAGGGCACACAGATAGAAAAATGATCACATGATCTATTCTAGCTATAGAGGGCAATCAGATAAAGAAGTCCACGCCCACTGCAAGACGTAACGCGTACGGGGGTAGGAGTCACGTGTGACGTCACCCATGGCCATCTTAGTGGAATGGTTTGTATTGTACACACGCTCATTTGCCTACACTTGGCTGAAATGCAGTGTTTGTAAGTGATTTTAACTCTTCTTTTATTAAACATCATATAAACGGAGAGCACTAGATCCTTCTCTTTATTCTTTGTATGTATCGTGGAGCCATTCGTTCATGTCACTGGACGCTGGGGACCCGATATTAGGAGGTTGATCGAAGCTGAGTGGCTTTCATTGGCTGGATATGTGAGGTGAGAGGCTAGTGTTACTTGTGGTGGATGGGATACTATCACCCTCAACACTGTCAGTCTGTTTGCCAGCACCCATATCACGGAGGCTACCATCTATCTTAATTAATTTTCTATGGACTTTTTGTATATGGATATTCCTAATTCTTCATTTGTTGCGCTGCACTTCTGATTGTTGCAATCAGAAAAAAGACTGATCACGTTATCTATTCTAGCTATAGAGGAAACTCAGATAAAAGACATATCACATGATCTATTCTAGCTATAAAGGACAGACAGATAGAAGACTGATCATGTAATCTAGTCTAGCTATAATGGGATGGTGGGTTGGCGATCCCAGAGCATGGGCATGTGCTTCCCTTGTTTGAGGCTGTGGGCCTCATCAGGGGATGAGCACCCCTGGTATAAGCCATACTAGGACGTATAGCAGACATTATGCAATGTAAACATGAACAAATATGAGTAGTCTCATCAATATTATCTGCAAACATAAAATAAAGGTACACAATAAAGTCAGCGGATATTCAAAAACCCAAGTAGTGTGGCTGTTATGGTTTCAAAGAACAAACTAAAAATGTACATGTGCCTGTTCTGTCACTCAGAGATGCTGTATGATTAAAAATACAACACTAAGGCAGTTGTCAAACATGTCAATTTCCTGTTCAGGAACAGAACCAGCTCTGTGGAGTGGCAATCCAAGTGGATGAAGTCTATTGGAGACACCTTGGGATAGTGTGGCCCAAAGTAATCACCAAACCTGTGGCAAGTTTTGTCTCCTGGCGGTGACTTTCTCAAACAGTCTGCAGTGCCTTTTTAAAAGCTGTGTTGACCCCATTTTCCTCAACCCACACCCTACGTATAGTTGAATGATGTCAATATACACACGTAGGGGGTGCATAAAAATGGCACAAATCCCTCTTTGACCAGTCCCTATTCTGCTCTGCAAAATGCAAATGCTACAGAGGATATAGTGGCAATATGGGGAAGTGCGCAGAGGGTTCATCCAGAATTTCTAGTGTTAACATGTGACCAAAACCCTATAGCACCTGATGGATAAGTTGTTCATGTAGAAGCTATTGGGATTTAACCAAAAGGTACATCTTACTTCTATTGCATTGAAGGTGGAGACCAAACCTGAATCCTGTAGCTCTCCTACAACTTGTTTCTATCTGCCCATAGTGACACTATATCCACTGTAGCATTGGCATTTTGCAGAGCAGAGTAGGGACTGACCAGAGAGTTATTGTTTTGATGCAGTTAGCCAACTTAAACATGTATTACAATGTATGTGACCTTAAAATCCATTTTTTTATTGCAAAGTTTGCTAGAAAGGGTATATAGTGCCTTGAAAAAGTATTCGTACCCCTTGAAATTTTCCACATTTTGTCATGTTACAACCAAAAACGTAAATGTATTTTATTGGGATTTTATTTGATAGACCAACACAAAGTGACACATAATTGTGAAGTGGAAGGAAAATGATAAATGGTTTTCATCATTTTTTACAACTAAATATGTGAAAAGTGTGGGGTGCATTTGTATTCAGCCCCCCGGAGTCAATACTTTGTAGAACCGCCTTTCTCTGCAATTAAAGCTGCAAGTCTTTTTTGGGGATGTCTTTACCAGCTTTGCACATCTAGAGAGGACATTTTTGCACATTCTTCTTTGCAAAATAGCTCAAGCTCTGTCAGACTGGATGGAGAGCGTCTGTGAACAGCAATTTTCAAGTCTTGCCACAGATTTTCAATTGGATTTAGGTCTGGATTTTGACTGGTCCATTCTAACACATGAATATGCTTTGATCTAAACCATTCCATTGTAGCTCTGGCTGTATGTTTAGGGTCTTTGTGTTGCTGGAAGGTGAACCTCTGCCCCAGTCTCAAGTCTTTTGCAAACTCTAGCAGGTTTTCTTCTAAGATTGCCCTGTATTTGGCTCCATCAATCTTCATCTCTGACCAGCTTCCCTGTCCCTGCTGAAGAATAGCATCCCCACAACATGAAGCTGCCACCACATTTCACGGTGGGGATGGTGTGTTTAGGGTAATGTGCAGTGTTAGTTTTCCTCCACACAAAGCATTTTGCTTTTAGACAAAAAAGTTCAATTTTGGTCTCATCTTACCAGAGCACCTTCTTCCACATGTTTGCTGCGTCTTCTACATGGCTTCTCGCAAACTGCAAACGGGACTTCTTATGGCTTTCTTTCACCAATGGCTTTCTTTTTGCCACTCTTCCATAAACACCAGATTTGTGGAGAGCACGACTAATAGTTGTCCTGTGGACAGATTCTCCCACCTGAGCTGTGGATCTCTGCAGCTCCTCCAGAGTTACCATGGGCCTCTTGGCTGCTTCTCTGATTAATGCTCTCCTTGCCCAGCCTGTCAGTTTAGGTGGACGGCCATGTCTTGGTAGGTTTGCAGTTGTGCCATACTTCCATTTTCAGATGATGGATTGGACAGTGCTCCATAAGATACCAAAGCGTGGGATATTTTTTATAACCTAATCTTGCTTTAAACTTCTCCACAGCTTTATCCCTGACCTGACTGGTGGTATGTTCTTGGCCTTCATGATGCTGTTCACTAAGGTTCCCTAACAAACCTCTGATGGCTTGACAGAACAGCTGTATTTAACTGAGATTAAATTACACACAGGTGGACTCTATTTACTAATTAGGTGACTTCTAAAGGCAATTTGTTCCACTAGATTTTAGTTAGGTGTATCAGAGTAAAGGGGGCTGAATACAAATGCACACCACACTTTTCAGATATTTATTTGTAAAAAATTCTAAAAACCATTTATCATTTTCCTTCAACATCACAGTTATGTGCCACTTTGTGTCGGTCTATCACATAAAATCCCAATAAAATACATTTACGTTTTTGGCTGTAACATGACAAAATGTGGAACATTTCAAGGGGTATGAATACTTTTTCAAGGGACTGTATAGCAGTGTGCAGGGGGTTCGTCCAGAACTTTAATTTGCATTACAGGGTGCCTGAACAAAAAAAATGATTTGTACCACAACAAATATGTTTCAAGCTGGGGTGCAGGAAAATGAATATCACGTGATAGATTTTGTGATCAAACCTGTGTTGGGTAAAATTTTAGAGAGGGACGATCCTGGGTGGGGCTGCACTTTGCAATGTTCAAGTTTATTAAAGCGTGATTTGAGCTGACGTGAGCATGTGACTTCTTGCTTTCCTACTGAGTTTATATAGCATGGTTGGGCTCTTCTGGTTGGCACCCAGAGTTTCAGAGATGGGGGCTTGGAGCAGTGACATTTCCTGGAACACTTTGGCTGTATTTGCCTTTCCTTACTGTAATCAGTTGAACAAAAAGGATTTTGGACTCATAAGGACGTTTTTATTTGGCATTCAATTTTATTTATTACACATGTAAAGTATATTAGCCTTGAAATGGCTTCTTTAACTCTCCAGAATTTCCCTGACATCCCCCACAGAGGAGATTTATAACTTCCTGGAGTGTGCTGGACACATTCATTTGAAGGTAGCTATTGACTGCGCCTAAACATTAATGTGAATGACAGGCATACATTAAATCACAGATAACATTCTTAACCACTTCAGCCCGGGAGGATTTGCCACGTTAGGACCAGAGCACTTTTTGCGATTCAGCACTGCGTCGCTTAACTGACAATTGCGCGTTTGTGCGACGTTGCACCCAAACAAAATTTGTGTCCTTTTTTCCCCACAAATAAAGCTTTCTTTTGGTGGTATTTGATCGCCTCTGCGTCATTTCTGATCACCGCTATAAACAAAAAAAGAGCAACAATTTTGCAAAAAAAAAAACCCCAATATTTATTACTTTTTGCTAAAATACATATCTAAAAAAAAAAAATATATATTAAAAAAACATTTTTTTCTTTGGTTTTGGCCGAATTTTATTCTCCCTCATATTTTTGGTAAAAAACAAAAATCGCAATTGCGGTTTGATTGGTTTGCGCAAAAGTTGCCACGTTTATGGATGATGAGAATTCATTTCTGGGGTTTTTATTATTTTTTATTTTTTACTAGTAATGGCGGTGATCTGCGATTTTTAGCAGTACTCCGATATTGGGGTGGACATGTCGGACCATTTCGACACTTTTTCTAGGGGTTAACTGTGTTCCCTAGGTGTGTTCTAACTGTATAGGGGCTGGGCTGCTATGTGCATAAGAGATCTAACTGATCCCAGTGACAGGGATCAGTAGATCTCTTATGTCCCCACTGTCAGAATGGGGAACCGCCATGTTTACATCGGCGGTTCCCCGTTCTTTGGCTCTGGCAGCTCATCGCAGCTTGCCGGTGGACATCGGGTCCGCCTGAGTCGCGGGCACACTCCTCCAGAGTGCGGCGGGCACTAGTCCGTGCCGCCGGTGGTGCACTCGCGCCCCCTAGCGGCCACTCCGCAAATTGCCGTTTATTTACGGCGATTCGTGGTACACATCCACACTGCCGCAGTAAATATACTGCGCACGGTGTGAAAGTGGTTAAGAAAGGAAAACAAGGCACGCCAGATCTAAGTGCAGTAAATAAGACCACAATTTATTAACCTACAAAGGCTAAATGGGTACTCACAAAGTATAAAATAAGTAGGGCATGGGATCGGCAGACTGTGTCACATTCCAGTGCAGATTCCAGGTAGGAGCAGGAAGGAGAGTGGCAGATCAGCTGGCCGAGCCGTCTGTGTCACTTCTGGAATGCACCAGCGCCGGGAGACAAAAACTGGAAGTTTGGCGTAGCCGGAAGTGACATCAGCATACAGGGAGCCAATAGGGTGACGCGTTTCAATACATCCATGTATTTTCCTCAGTCCCTAGCTAAAGAAGGGACGAGGAGAATTGATATAGGAGGCCCAGGGGGAGGAACGTTCAGACCTAGGTATGGAGCGGCCCCTAGTGGCCATACAGTGCTACTCATCCCCAGTCCAGCCTGGCTGATTTACATCATGCCCACCAAAAGTACTATATATATATATATATATATATATATATATATAATAAAACATTGACACATTAAGGAATAAAAAATAAATAAAAAAAAATTAAATTAAAATAAAATTAAAAACTTTAGAATACCTTTTTTGGAGAAAATGACACCAATATGTTGCCTAGGAGAGGTGTGGTATATGGAAAAGATATATGTACCCGCATATGTGCACGAGCGGGCACGTCCATGTATACAAGCACACACACAAGCCCACCAACACACACAGGAAGGTGCAGTGCATACAGTGTAAGGACATGATAAGGAGTCTGACATCTAGGAAGAGTTTGTATATGCAAGTGCACATATGTGCATCCAAAACCATCCATGAATACGTTCATATGCAAATACGTAAAAAGCACGGATACATGCATATGTGCGCACGCACACTACCTGTGACAAAAGGATGATTGGAACTGATCTAGTCTCCTGAAGGAGGGGGGGGGGGAAGGCAGAAAAGGGGACAGGGAAAGGGAGGGATACACAGTCCGTAGATGTACAACCATCTCCACGGACATGTGTGATCCCAACCTTTGATAAGGCCTACTGGGCACTATGGTGGGTAGAGCGGTTTCCTCACATAATTAGAGTGGAACTCCGCACTTACTGTTCCACTAGATGCATGAGACACCGTGAGTTAGTGGAAGGATATTATATATTAGTATATGGTCTGTCAATGGTGCAGATGGAGATGGACAGATAAAAAAATGAAGAATGATAAAACAGGACATGGGTATATCAAGCCAGAGGGCTCATGATGTGGGGTATATATATATATATATATATATATATATATATATATATACACACACACAAAAGTCTAGCGCTGATGGATTATTATATGACAGTGTTGATTTCTATTTCTTCACTCAAACCCAAAGGCACTAAACAGTTTAGGTAAATAACCAAAAAGTTTTCTTGCTGCACAGCCTCCAGAAGCGTTCAGCTGGGGGGTAGGTGTCTGGGATAGATTCAATGACCCATACTTGCAGGCCATCCATAAACCGTGAGTGGTGCTTAGAGAAATGGCGGGAGATGCTAAGTATAGGTTCGCCCTCAGTGACTGACCTACGGTGTTCGCCGAACCTGGCCCTGAGGGTCCTGATGGTTCTACCAACACAGCAAAGACCAGAGGGGCAGGTCAGGCAGTACACAATGTAGGTGGTAGAACAGTTATAAAAGGCTACTACTCTATGAGTCTTACTCCTGAAGAACATCAAGCCATAGAGGCCCTAACAAAGAATGAAAACATCATTATTAGAGCAGCGCAAAATGGAGGAGTGATTGTCCTTCAGGACAAATCAGTATATTTAGCAGAAGCCCACCGCCTTCTTTCGGACTTAAGTACCTATGTCAGATTGAAGAGCAATCCACTACCCACCTTCACCACAGAATCAGAGCTACTGCTAAATTAGGCTCACTCAGAAGGCATCCTCACTAAAAGTGAATTAGCCTTCTTTTGCAGGTCATTTTACAACGTGCCATGCTTTTATCACCTCCCCAAGGATCTAACCAACCCACCGGGACGCCCCATCATAGCATCCATGGAAAACCTCACGTCCTCCTTCTCACAATATGTTGAAACACCTACTTTTGGGCTTTCCTTGCGTGTGTTCCCTATATACCTCAATACCCCATGAGGTTGGCCTCATGGCTATATCCCACTTCCTGGCAGAAGACTCATCCCTTCACCCTAGCCAAGCAGAGTTCATCCTTCAAGTGACCAGAGTCTGTCTGGAACACAATTATTTCCATTTCCAGGGTGACTACTACTTACAAAAATAGGGCACAGCTATGGGGTCAAATTTTGCCCCCAGCTATGCCAACATTACCATGGGGCTTTGGGAAACCAGGTACGTCTGGAATAACAACCCCTATGCTGAACATCAGATCTTCTATGGGCGTTACATCAATGATGTTATAATCACATGGGATGGTCTCCTAGATTGTTTCCTGCAGTTTGTGGCCTTTTGCAACTCCAATACCTTTGGGTGGGCCTTCACCTATGTGGCTGACCCCGAGACCTTGTGCTTCTTGGATCTGGAGTTATCTCATTCCAAATCGCTGATCGATGCCAAAAACTACTCCAAGCCCACTGCTGGGAATTCTTTCTTACACTACATCAGCTGTCATCATCCTAGATGGGTCCGCAATGTACCAAAAAGCCAGTTCCATCGCGTCAGGAGAAACTGCACCAAACTAGAGGATTATGCCATACAAAGTGAGTCTTTAAAAAGGAAATTCCTGGACAAAGGATACCCACTGTCACTAGTCCAGGAAGCTGCACACCATTATGCAGTAGATGTTCTACCCAGCGCAAAGGAAAAATACCCAGGGACCTGTCACAAGATTCATCACCCAATACCATAACCATTACATGAAAATGGAAAACATCTTTAAAATACATTGGTCCATATTAACTCAAGACCCACATCTAGCATCTTCTATTCCAGAGGTCCCCAAGTTTGCTTACAGAAAAGCGAAGAACATAAAAAGCAAAATTGTTCCAAGTAGAATCAAATACTCCATCAAAGCAAGTTCCCTCAAACAACTCACTTTGGTCCCATTGGTGGGCATGTATCGTTGTAAAAAAGCTCTATGTCTCACCTGTGCACAAGTCCTTAAGGGCAAAAAATCCTTCACCTGTGGAAACACTACCTACCCTATCAAAGCCTTTTGTAACTGTTCTACCACCTATGTTGTGTACTGCCTGACCTGCCCTGTGGTCTTTACTATGTTGGTAGAACCATCAGGACCCTCAGGGCCAGGTTCGGCAAACACCGTAGGTCAGTCACTGAGGGTGAACCTATACTCAGCATCCCCTGCCATTTCTTTAACCACTCACGGTGTACGGATGGCCTGCAAGTATGGATCATTGAATCTATACCAGACACCTTCCCCCCAGCTGAACACTTCCAGAGGCTGTGCAGCCAGGAAACTTTTTGGATCTTTACCCTAAACTGTTTAGCATCTTTGGGCTTGAATGAAGAAATATAAATGAACAATGTCAAATAATAATCCATCAGCGCTAGACTTTTATGTGTATATATATACTCCACATCATGAGCCCTCTGGCTTGATATACCCATGTTCTGTTTTATCATTTTTCATCTGTCCATCTTCATCTGCGCCATTGGCAGATCATATACTAATATATAATATCCTTCCACTAACTCATGGTGTCTCATACATCTAGTGGAACAGTAAGTATGGAGTTCCACTCTAATTATGTAAGGAAACCGCACTACCCACCATAGTGCCCCGTAGGCCTTAACAAAGGTTGGGATCACACATGTCCGTGGAGATGGTTGTACATCTACGGACTGTGTATCCCTCCCTCTCCCTGCCCCTCCTCCTTCAGGAGACTAGATCAGTTGCAATCATCCTTTTGTCACAGGTAGTGTGCGTGCGCACATATGCATGTGTCATGTATCCGTGCTTTTTACGTGTTTGCATATGAACGTATTCATGGATGGTTTTGGATGTACATATTTACACTTGCATATACAACTAGATATACCTTATATACTCTTCCTAGATGTCAGACTCCTTATTATCATGTCCTTACACTGGTATGCAATGCGCCTTCCTGTGTGTGTTGGTGGGCTTGTGTGTGTGCTTGTATACATGGACGTGCCCTCTCGTGCACATATGTGGGTACATATATCTTTTCCATATACCACACCTCTCCTAGGCAACATATTGGTGTTATTTTTCTCCAAAAAGGTATTCTAAAGTTTTTAATTTAATTTTAATTTAGTTATATTTTTAATTTTTATTTATTTTTTTAATTCTTTAATGTGTGTTTTTTTATATATATATTTATATATTTAGATATCTATTTTTTAATATATCGTTACAATTCTTACATTTGGTCTTAATACTAATGTATACAAGAATCGTTTCCTTTGCTATATGATACACCGACAGATTGTAAATATATTTGTCTAGTACTTTTGATGAGCATGATGTAATCAGCCAGGCTGGACTGGTGATGAGTAGCGCTGTATGGCCACTAGGTGCTGCTCCATACCTAGGTCCCCCCCCCCCCCCCCCCCGGGCCTCCTATATCAGTTCTCCTCATTCCTTCTCTAGCTAGGGACTGAGGAAAATATGTGGATGTATTGAAACGCGTCACCCTATTGGCTCCCTGTACGCTGACATCACTTACAGCTACGCTGATCTTCCAGATTTCGTCTCCTGGCGCTGGTCCATTTCAGAAGAGACACAGATGGCTCGGCCAGCTGATCTGCCACTCTCCTTCCTGCTCCATCCTGGAATCTGCACTAGAATGTGACACAGCCTGCCGGTCCCATGCCCTACTTATTTTATGCTTTGTGAGTACCCATTTAGCCTTTGTAGGTTAATAAATTGTGGTCTTATTTACTGCATTTAGGTCTGGCGTGCCTTGTTTTCCTTTCTTTCCCCTACAGAGTAGCTTATACTCCCTTGGCTGCTGCCCCTGTCTGTCAGTACATTACCACAACACCGCCATGGACTTGAAATAGAGAATTACAAGGACTGTACTTTTAACATACATGGGGGTTGTGGCTTGGACTGCTCATTACTACAGGCGCCACACTCCTCCCATCACCAGATGACATTCTTACCTGTGAGGGAGTCCCATATTTCCCTGTAAAATAAAACAAAAAGAAGAAACCAGTTAGAACAAGTTACATGTATGCCCATGTTATATCAAATGGCAGCAGAGTGACTAAGGACTGGTTCATAGCGGAAAGCACGCATTCCTATGCAGTGCGGTTTTGAATGAACAATAATTTGAAAAAAAAAGGTCTTTTTGCTATGAGGGATCTGAGGAGAGCACATCTCCCTGTGTGGAGGTGCACCTGCCCCATACCACCCAGTGGACTGAGTGGAAATTAGGGCTCTATACACTGGGGGCCAGAGAGAGAGGATCGGAGTGTGCAGAAGCTGAGGACTGACTCACTTGTGAGATGCAGACTATTGTTGAACAGATACTGTAACCGCTGTAGACTCCTGGACTGAGGACCAGACCTGCACTAGGCCACTCCTGGTGGCCCCTAAACAGTAGGACCTTTGCATCTGTATCGCTATATTGGTGAAACGTAGGGACGGGGTTCATGTTCGGATCGAACGTATGTTCGATCCGAACATCCCCTGTTCGCTGGTTCGCGTTTTCCCGAACATTATGGGGCATTTGCGGCAACTTTGTGCCCCATAATGTTTTAAAATGCCGGCGGAATGCCGCCTGCTGATTGGCCAAAGCATGCACATGACCTGCATGCTTTGGCTAATCAGCGGGTGGTCTGCTGTGAGAGCTTTGATTGGCTAAAGGCATTCTGCCTTTAGCCAATTACTGCACAGCAGTCTCAATCCCCGCCCCACACTATATAAAGCCGCTTGTAAAGCAGCTCTATGATAGTGTGTCGGTTTTTTAAATATGTTAACATTTTAAAAAAAAAAATAGATAGCTAACTAGATAGATAGTTAGAAATCTGTCAGTTAGTGCAGACAGGTTAGTGTAAGGAAAAAAAAAAAATATATATATATATATATACACACACTGTATAGATAGATATATATCTATATATATATATATTGTAAGGGGGTTAGATCGGCAGCGGGTGTGTTTGACCCCCTGGAAGGGTTCACTACACAATTTTAGGCAGCAGTTTCAGGTGAAAAACAAAAATGCAGTTTATTCTCACTAGTTAGAATGAAAAAAAACAGCAAAACAAAAACAAATAACAAAATAAATCCTAGGCCACTTGGCCACTGACTGCACAATTGGTTTCCCTGTCTGTCAGCTGGGTGCAGCCTACGGCTTTTTTGAAAAGTCCGGGTTCGGGTCCGGGGTTCTGGTAATTTTACTAAAAGTTCTGAAAATTGCAAAGAACTGGGGACAGGGAAATAACTTAAAAGCATTTTGTAACAAAAATCACATAAAAAAAATCAAAAATGGAGGTGGATGTGGACCATCTTCAAACTGTGTGAGAAAAGTCTAAATTAGCCGGGAGAACCCATATCAGTGTTCTAAAATCATCTTCAAACTGTGTGAGAAAAGTCTAAATTAGCCGGGAGAACCCATATCACTGTTCTACAATCATCTTCAAACTGTGTGAGAAAAATATTTCTAAAATCATCTGCAAACTGTGTGAGAAAACTATAAATTAGCCGGGAGAAGCCATATCACTGTTCTAAAATCATCTGCAAACTGTGTGTGAAAACTATAAATTAGCGGGGAGAAGCCATATCACTGTTCTAAAATCATCTGCAAACTGTGTGTGAAAACTATAAATTAGCCGGGAGAAGCCATATCACTGTTCTACAATTATCTTCAAACTGTGTGAGAAAAGTCTAAATTAGCCGGGAGAACCCATATCACTGTTCTAGAATCATCTTCAAACTGTGTGAGAAAACTATAAATTAGCGGGAGAAGCCATATCACTGTTCTAAAATCATCTGCAAACTGTGTGTGAAAACTATAAATTATCTTCAAACTGTGCAAGAGCTTGCGGGGACAGTGGCGCTTTAATTTTTTATTTATTTATTTTTTATTATATTTTTCATCTTAACCACTTGCCGACCGCCGATCGGCGATTGACGGCGGCAAAGTGGCTCTGTAAGGCGAAACGCCGTCATACGACGGCGGCCGCCAGATCGCGCACAGTGAGCGTGCGCGCGCCGCCGGAGGCGCGCGCTCACTGTGTCCGGGGAGGGCCGGGGAGCGGGTGCGGCGGCTTCGATTGCCGCCGGCCACCCGCGATGCCCCCCCAGAGTGAAGGAGCGGAGGTCCGTGTGTGTAAACACGGACCTCCGCTCTGTGTAAGGGGGAAGGGATGTGATCACAGCCTTCCTCTAAGTGAAGGCTGTGACCACTTCCCTTCCCCAGCTAGGCAAGCCCCTATACAGTTAGAACACGCCCAGGGAACATACTTAACCCTTAGCGCGCCCCCTGCAGGTTAACCCCTTCACTGCCAATGGCATTTACACAGTAATCAGTGCATTTTTATAGCACTGATCGCTGTATAAATGCCAATGGTCCCATTAAAGTGTCAAAATGGTCCGACATGTCCGCTGCAATATCGCAGTACCGTTAAAAATCGCAGATCGCCGCCATTATTAGTAAAAAAAAATAAATAAATAAAAACCCCAAAAATGAATTCTCATCATCCGTAAACGCGACCACTTTTGCGCAAACCAATCAATAAACACCGATTGCGATTTTTTTTATCGCAAATATGATGAAGAATATAAATCGGCCAAAAACGGTGAAAAAAAATGTTTTTTTATATTTTTTTTGGATTTGTATTTTAGCAAAAAGTAAGAAATTAGTTTTTTTTTGCAAAATTGTCGCTCTTCTTTTGTTTATAGCGGCGATCAGAAATGACGCAGAGGCGATCAAATACCACCAAAAGAAAGCTCTATTTGTGGGAAAAAAAGGACGCAAATTTCGTTTGGGTACAACGTCGCACGACCGCGCAATTGTCAGTTAAAGCGACGCATCGCCGAATCGCAAAAAGGGCTCCGGTCCTAAAGCTGGAAATCCTTCCGGTCCTTAAGTGGTTAACACTGTTCCTTTAAAAAAAAAAAAATCACTTTTATTACTATCACAAGGAATGTAAACATCCCTTGTGATAGTAATATATGGTGACAGGTATTCTTTATGGAAGGATGGGGGGTCTAAAAGACCCCCATCCCTCCCTTACACTTCACAGTATTCAGATCACCAAAAACGGCGATTCTGATATTTTTTTAAAACCGGCGCCGTTAGTCGCCGAGTAAACCGGAAGTGACTTTTTAACGTTGCTTCCGGAAATGTATGAAGTAATCCCGATCAAAGCCGCTTCCCGCTTCCACAGGGACTCCACACAGCATCCAGAAGCATCAGATTGGAGCTCCGGTCTCCCGGAGGGACGGGAGGCCGGAGAAGAGCAGCGGACGGTGGCGGGAGAGATGGAAGCCCCCTCCCGCTACCTGGGATAACGACCGAGCGGCTCCCGAGCCAGATTGGCTGTTATCAATGAATAGCCAGCCGCCTGCTCTAAAAAACGGTATCAGGGTATAGCCTGCAGCTGCATGCTATACCCTGATACTTCCACTTAATGCAGCCACCGTTTATAAACAGCGATTCACGTTAAGTGGTTACACTAATTTAAAACAGCAGGGCCCGTTCCTGAGCCCAACAAAAGTAACTGCAAGGGGTTACAGTGTTCTGGCACCACCAGCACCCAAGGCCCAAGTTTTCACCACCTGTTGGATTGGGGCATGTCATCACAAATTTTAACCACTTACCGCAAATCGTCATTTATAAACGGCGGCAGCTTCAAGTGGAAGTATCGGGGTATAGTCTGCAGCTACAGGCTATACCCCGGTATCCTTTTTTTAAAGCAGGTGGCTGGCTATCCGGTGATAATGGCCGATCCAGCTCGGAAACCGCTCGGTCTTTATACCAGGGAGCGGGAGGGGCCATCCGACACTTCTGGCCGATGTGTGGAGTCCCTGTGGAAGCCTTAATCAGCTTCAATTGGGGCGTACATTTCCGGAAGCAACCTCAGGACGTCACTTCTTGCTTACTCGGCGGGAAACAGCACCGGTTTTAAAAAAATTACAGTATTCAGAATCACTGTTTTTGGCGATCTGAATACTGTGAAGTGCAAAGGAGGGATGGGAGGTCTTTTAGACCCCCTCATCCCTCCATAAACAGTACCTGTCACCATATATTACTATCACAAGGGATGTTTGCATTCCTTGTGATAGCAATAAAAGTGATCAGATTTTTTTTTTAAAGGAACAGTGTTAAGAGGAAAAATATAATAAAAATATAAAAAAAAAATGTAAAGCACCACCATAACCGGGAGCTCGCGCAGCAAAGAAAAAGCATACGTAAGTCACGCCCGCATATAAAAACGGTGTTCAAACCACGCATGTGAGGTATCCACGTGATCGCCAGAGTGTGAGCACAATATACAAAAAAATTGAGCTAACTTTACTGTTGTCTTAATTTTTAACTCAAAAAAGCTATTTTTTTTCCCAAAAATTTGCACTTGAAAGACTGCTGCGCAAATACCGTGTGACAAATAGTATTGCCATGATCTCCATTTTATTCTCTAGGGTGTTTGAAAAAAAATATAATGTTTGGGGGTCCTAAGTAATTTTCTAGCAAAAAAAAAATATTTTAACTTGTGAACAACAAGTGTAAAAAAGGGCTCCGGGGCTTAAGTGGTTAAACTAACTTACAACATCAGGCCCAGTTCCTCCGTCCAACAAGAGTAACTGCAAGGTGTTACAGTGTTCTGGCAACGCCAACACACAAGGCCCAATTTTTGGCCACCTGTTTGACCGGGGGATTTTATCACAATTTTTAAACTAATTTACAACAGCAGAGCCCGCTCCAAAATAAACAAAAAAATGTTGTGGCCCCCCCCCCCCAAAATCCAAACCAGACCCTTATCAGAGCACGCAGCCCTGGCATGGCAGAAGGGGGTGGGGACAAGCTAGTGCCCCCCCTCCGAACCATACCAGGCCACATGCCCTCAACATGGTGAGGATGCTTTGAAGTCCCCCCCGAAACACCTTGTCCCCATGTTGATGGGGGAAGGGCCTCATCCCCACAACCCTGGCCGGTGGTTGTGGAGGTCTGCGAGCAGGGGGCTTATCAGAATCTGGAAGCCCCCTTTAATAAGGGGGCCCCCAGATCCCGACCCCCCCCATGTACATAGGTTTGGGGTACTTTGTACCCCTACCCATTCACCAAAAAAGGAGTGTAGTGTAAAAAAAAACAATAGGCAGTTTCTGACAAGTCATTTATTTTGTATTATAGCTCTTTTCTTCTTTCTTCTTTCTTCCTCCATCTTCTCCTGGCTCCATTCTTCTTCTGGTCTTCTTCTTCTGTTAGTCTTCTTGCTTCCTCTCTTCATCTTCAATTTTCATCTTCATCTTGATCTTCTTTCTTCTTTCCCCGCCGCCGCTCTCTCTGCTGGTGCAGTCCGGCCCCTGTGTGTCTTGCCGAATGGGCAGTCTTCACGATGACAGTACTTTTATAAGAAGGGGCGGGGCCACCCAGTGATGTAACTGAGTGAACCTGCCCCTTCTGATGTCATGTGATGTCAGAGGGGGCGGGTCACCCATTTTTTTACGGGTGGCCCCGCCCCTTCTTATAAATGAACTGTCATTGTGGAGACCGCCCATTCGGGGAGACGCTGCAAGGGGTGGACTGCAGCCGTGGAGAGCGCGGCGACGAGGAAAGAAGAAAGAAGGTGAAGATGAAGATTGAAAATTGAAGATGAATAAAAGAAGCAAGAAGACTAAAAGAAGAAGCAGAAGACCAGAAGAAGGAGCAGGCAAGGAGAAGATGGAGGAAGAAAGAGGAAAGAGCTATAATACAAAATAAAGGACTTGTCAAAAACTGCCTAATGTTTTTTTTTTTACACTACACTCCTTTTTTGGTGAACAAAAACACAAGGTAGAGGCGCATTGGGTGATAAAAAGCTGACATGTACTTACAAATAGACCTGGAAAACAGGGAAACGGGGAATGACAGTCTATGGATGTAAAGTCTGTGCAGGAAATGAAGTCCACTGTGGAAGGCTGCACTCCAGTGGAGAAGCCAGGGGCCACTGTAGGAAAAACCCAAGGAGAGGAGGCGCATCTAAGAGTAGACTGTATCATACAATTTATTAAAAGATATACATAAGCAACTCACAAACGGAGGTATGAATGGCATATGGTAGGAACGGTATCCCAGAAATCGGAGAGGCCAGCAGCTCGCAGTCCATATGCAGTGATCCTGAATCCTGGAACTAGTCTGTGATGTTTAAACAGCGTCCATAGCCGGCTGGGACGCCACAAGGAGGCTTGGAGAGCAGGAACACAAGGTCGCGGCAGCGTGACGTCATCCAAGTGCGACGCGTTTCTGAGCGCTCGGTCTGCAGGACTAAGCAGCCACGCTCTTTCATCAGGCACATAGGGATACAATAGCAGCCATCTTTAAGTAGGGCCAACCTTTGCTCGTCTGGGATAAGAAGGGACGGACGATAAGCTAATAATTAAGAACATCTGAAAACAAAAATACTAATAACAATACCTGGCCATGGTTGGAACCATGATTTAAATAATAATGATAAAAGATTAAAAAATTGTATATACAAATAAAAAGATAAATGAGATAAATGACCATAGATGTGGATCTTGATTATTTGTGTTGTTTATTATTTTTATTTTATTTTTACTAGTATGACCTTATTACTATTTTACGCATAAAATAGACGGGAAAAAACTGCAACATGTAGAAAAAAGAAGAAGAAAAAAGGGGGGGGGGGGGAGAGGGTTTTTTTAAACCCACTCATTTTTTTTTTTTTTTTTTGTAAATGATTTTTATTGTTTCAAAACAACATACATGCTATATAAACATTGATCCATGCTTACATTGGTTTTATGATTAAAGCAGTGTCAAACATAGGGTGCATAGAACATTAAACAGTACTTGCATTACTATCTCAGGTTACCTAGTATCAGTCGTAACAATTTGTATTAGGTTTATAACCATTGCTCCTTTATCTATTTTGTTTGTATTGTAAAATTTCCATATGATAGTAATACAGAGGAAGAGAAACAGAGTAGGGGAGCTAGTGAGGGGGAATAGGGAGAGAGAGAAAATAGAAAAAGGGGGGGGGGAATCACCGGATATCTCTTAGTATATGTTCAGGCTTAGGTTTTTTGAGTATGGTTTGTAAACCATGTTACCCATGGTTCCCATGATTTGAGGGATTTGCTCGGGGATGCTGTTTGTGATGCCATGATGTGTTCATATGTGTGGTGTGTTTGCACCGTGGTAATTATTTCTTTCATGGTTGGTATCTCTGGATTTCCATTTCCGTGCTATTAGGAGTCTAGTGTCCAGTAGTATGTGCGTAGAAACTTTCCTGATGTGTGGAGGAATCAAATCGATATCAATGTTTAGAATGGCTAATTGTGGTATTAGGATGATGGTGGTCTGTGTCATTTCTTGAATTTGGGAATTGACTTGGGTCCATAGGGGCTTTATCTTTGGACATGTCCAGAATATGTGGGCTAATGTTCCCACTTCTCCACATTCCCTCCAGCAGTCCGAAGACTGCTGTGGAGAGAACGTGGACAAGCGCAAGGGGGTCAAATACCATCGCATTGTTAGTTTCTGGGTTATTTCTTTTTTTTTTTTTTTTTCTTTTTTTTTTTTTTTTTGTTACCCTTCTACTGGAAGTGTAATTTGGGAGGGGTCTTTTTACCGGGAGTCATGTTAGATGTTTAGATGTCGAACATGTCGTAATACCCTTTATTGGGTCTTTGATTGTTACGCTACCATAAACTGGGGGAACGCGAACAGGTGCAAGAGAGGTGTCGTCAGAAGCCTGACGACCTCCCTTACACCTCTTCACCCTTGTAATCGGGTGTATAAGACCTGTACAGGTTTCTATTTCGGGGATACCTGGGTTCAGTTAAGGGTTTAAGTTCTT
>BLSH010292302.1:22484-69196 GCA_018402905.1 Glandirana rugosa | reverse complement strand
TGCTATTCCAGTGGTATTATTAGTAAAAAAAAAGAAAGCTGTAATAGATCAACCTGTTAGGCATGTATTAGCATCTGTTAAAGCATCCAGCAGGATCTGGGGGACCCAGCCTGTATTGCACTTGCCAGTCCTGCTTCAGCTGGGTCTCCCCGTGCGGCAGAGCCGCATCTACTCACGGTTCCCCGGGGCTTTATGTTCCTCCACTGGTGTTCCGACTTGTCTGTTGCTTTAGCGTGTATGCCCCGCGTGCTAGTGCCGAGCTTTTTCCTCCTCAGTGCATACACCGCGTGCCGTAGTGAGCCGCTCGCTCCGGATGCAGTCTATGGCCACGGGAGCTTCATGCGACCCCCAGCCAGCGTGTCCTCACCATACGGGCTGGCGGAGTAGACGAGGCCGTGCCGCAGCAGAGACGCCAAGGGAAGGCATGGGAGGAGAAGGCTCGGGCGGGAGAGCAGGGACACGGCACACACCGCCGCTCACGTCCACATCCGGTCACGCCCCCCAATGAGCACCCCCCATCTTCCCATTGTTTATGTTGTTTGGTCTTGTGAAA
The DNA here is from genome assembly GCA_018402905.1 of Glandirana rugosa. Taxonomy (NCBI): domain Eukaryota; kingdom Metazoa; phylum Chordata; class Amphibia; order Anura; family Ranidae; genus Glandirana; species Glandirana rugosa. The sequence continues at coordinate 68,643 of BLSH010292302.1, read as the reverse complement.
TACTGTTTTTTCTTGGAGAGCCAGGTATATGCCTGAAATTCCAGTATGTTTGTTGTTTGTTGTGAATAGGATATTCCATATGTGTAGTGGAAGCTTATATTCCAATGTTGGGTATGTATTTAGGCAGTGTTTTATTCTATGGATTGAGAAAAGGTCTTTTTGATGTATTCCATAAGTGTTCATTAGTTGAACATATGTCATATGATTTAGTGTGTTGCGCAGTGTGGTTAGATTGAATTCACCTTTTAGTATTCCATCTGGGATTGATAAGTCTGGTGTTAGTAGACTGCACAGGCATGTGAACAGTTTGGGTTGGAAGGTGTAACCATGTTATCTGTTGCGTGGATTTCCATGCTCTGATGGAAGTTTGTATGGCTGGGGAGTAGTGAGTGAAGATGGGGGTTTTCGCAATTGTGCTTAGTACCCATACATGGAGGTTATGCCCTTGTATCTCATTGGTTTCTAGTTCTCCCCAGTGTGTACAGGGTTTTGGTTGCATCCATTCCCTCATTTGCGATAGTATTGTAGCGGTATAGTAGTCTGCAATATCTGTAAAGCTCATATCTCCTGCTGTTCTATGCTTAATCAGTTTCGAGTGGGCTATTCTAGGTTTCTTTCCTTGCCATACAAATTTGCTTATTATAGATTGTAATGATCTTAGATATGCACGAGGTAGTGGAATAAGCAATGTTCGAAACATGTACAATACTTTGGGCAGGACTATCATTTTAAAGGCCGCGAGGCGTCCCGCCCAAGAGAATTCATATTTAGTGAGTTTGGTACACTCCTTTTGCAGTAGATTTTTGAGTGGGATGAAGTTTTGGGCAAAGAAGGATTTAGTAGAGCTTGTAAGAGTAATCCCAAGGTAGGTGATACCCTGTTCTGCCCATGAGTATGGGTACATGTTCCGTAGTAAGTTGCCTACCGTACCATTTAAGCCAATGTCTAATATGTTAGATTTGGTTGCATTCACTCTATAGTATGATATAGCACTAAATCTTTGTAGTACTGTTTGAATGGAAGCCAGGGAAGGAATTGGGTTGGTAACAATTAGTATCACGTCATCCGCGAATAGGTTTATTTTATGCTCTGTTTTCCCTACTTTGAGACAAGAGATCTTGTGGTCTGAGCGGATATGCTCGGCTAGTGGTTCCATTAAGAGGTTAAATATAAGGGGCGAGAGCGGGCACCCCTGCCTAGTGCCATTGGTAATATGGAAAAGCTTTGACAGCATCTCCATTGCATACACCTGGGCAGAGGGTGTTGTATATAGTGCCATTATGGCAGATAGGATGGGACCCTGAAATCCAAATTTGGCCAAGGTGGCCCATAGATATAACCAGTGAATTCGGTCGAACGCCTTCTCTGCATCCAAGGATAGAAGCAGAGAAGGCGTTCTTGTGAGATTTGCGTGGTGAATTCGATTAATTATTCTATGGGTGGCATCATGTGCCTGTCTGCCTTTAGTGAAACCTGATTGGTCTTTGTGAATTAAGGTGGGCATGATGTTGGTCAGCCTAGAGGCAATCAATTTGGCAAATATTTTAGTGTCTACATTTAATAAAGAAATGGGTCTGAAGTTTTGCGGGGATGTGGGTTCCTTCCCTGGCTTCGGTAGAGTAACAATGATTGCCCTTAGCATCTCTGTTGGGAGAGAAGAGGAGGAAGCAGCATCGTTGCAAATTCTTGTCAGAAATGGGGCCAGGATATCTTTGAATACTTTGTAATATTCCCCCGTGAATCCATCGGGGCCTGGGGATTTGTGGGAGGGCAGATTGGATATTATTGTAAGCAATTCTTGCGTGCTAAAGGGTGCATTTAATTTTTCTAGTTGGTCTGGTTGAAGTTTGGGCAGGTTTATTTCTTGTAGAAAGGCTTCTATTTCAGGTGGCTGATTGGTGTCAGGATCTTTGTTTAAATTGTATAATGTTTCGTAATAGCAACTAAAAGCATCTGCTATACCTTGGGGGTCTATAATTTTTTGTTTGGTGGTCGAGTGATAAATATAGGGTATCTTGGTTTTGGAGTGTTGACCTTTGATTCTCAGGGCCATGGCTTTGCCTGATTTGTTGCCTGTGGTATAGTGATTGGCTTTAATTTTTTTTTTGTACTTTTCGAAGGAATCTAAGAGGAGGTTTCTCAGTTTTTGTCTAAGATGTAGTAATTTGGTTTTTAAAGAATCTTCAGGTTTTGCTTGATTTTGGGATTCTATATCTTTTATTTGTTTTATTATAAGATCTAGATGCTGCGTTTTCCTCCTTTTCTCTCTAGCCTCCAGTTCCATGAGGATGCCCCTGGCATACGCTTTGTGTGCGTTCCAGATAGTGAAAAAATCAGGTACAGAGTTTTGGTTCGTATCAAAAAATTCCTTCAGTTTGTCTCGAATGACAGTGCTATAAGTAGGAGATTGTATTACAGTGGAGTTTGCCCTCCATAGTCTTGTAGGAGGGTTGGTTGTTTTGGAGTCTATTGTAATGGTGATGGGTGCATGGTCTGACCATGTGATGTAAGAGATATCTGAGACAGAGACCATGGTTAGGGTCCATTTGTCCACCATGAATGCATTAATCCTTGTGTAAGTGTTATGGGGATGCGAAAAAAATGAGTATCCCCTTTCTGAGGGATGGTGGCACCTCCAGACATCAAAGATTTTGATCTTTCAGAAAGGGTCCCAGGGTTGCCGTGCTTCTAGGCGTTCATGACCTCAAACTAACTGGGGGGAAGTTCAAAACTAATCTTAGAAAGTATTATTTTACTGAAAGGGTGGTTGATGATTGGAATAAACTACCAACAGAGGTTGTGAGACAGTCAACAGTAAATGGCTTCAAACATGCTTGGGATAAACATAAATCCATAGTCAGACAACAAGGTTAATGTAAAAAAAAAAAATAAATAAAAAGGGGCAGACTCGATGGACTACTCAGTCTTTTTCTGCCGTCACTTTTCTATGTTTCTATGTTTCTATGTTCATGAGGATGTGTCAAGAGACTTGTCAGCAATCATATTATAGTCTCCACATATGACGAGATGACCTTTGCGAAGTTTGTTGACCTTCCCCATGAGTTTTTTCATAAATCGAATTTGGCGCACGTTGGGCGCATATAAGGTGACAATAGTGAACTTGGAGTTGTCCAGCGTACAGTCAAGTATTATGTATCTTCCTTCAGGGTCTGTTAGAAGGTTGTGGCATGTGAAGGTGACATTATTTTTGATTGCTATGAGCACACCATTTTTTTTGGTGGGGCCAGATGCAGTGAATATTTGAGTAAAGTCACGGTGCTGGATTCGGGGCGTTTCATTTTGTTTGAAGTGTGTCTCTTGGGCACAGAGCACTTCGCAGCCTGATTCTAGTGCCGTACGCCAAAGAGATTTCCTCTTGACTGGATGGTTGAGTCCCTTACAGTTAAGGGATAGGAATTTAGGCATTATGGTGTTCTAGTGTGTTGGTTTTGTAATTAACTCGAGGTACTCCCGGTTGTGTTGATTGTGTGTTGATGTAGACACAGAAGTGATTGCTTGCTTTCAGCACACGAATCCGCGTTGGTTGTTCGGTAGAGTTTGAGTAGTTCCGGTGATCCTTGGCCAGGTATAGATGGGAAAGAAAAGAGGGTAGTTAGTTATCCAACTATATGTGTTGGAAGAGAGAACCAGTAACGTATAATAAGTCAGAAGATTTCTGAAGCAGCGATAGGTGGGTAATAGCTGCACTAGTTGAGGGGTAAGAGTTCGTGTTTAAACTGCAACAAACAGAAGGTGAACCGGAGATTGTGGAGACAAATCAATCCGTTGAAGAGTGGGATTGGAGATCGCCTCTGTAGCTAGTAGCCGGGGAGCATTCATGTATTGTTGGGTGAAGCCTGGCGATTGGTATTATATCTGGCTCTCTGGGGGGCCGGAGGATCTGGGATGATTCCCCATTTGTGCAGGAGCTTCAGGCCTTCTTCTACAGTGGTTATATTGTATTTGACCCCGTTTCTGGTGATCATGATCTTTGTAGGGAATCCCCACTGGTATGGGATCTTGTGGTTGTTGAGTGGTTTAGTGATAGTATTCAGTTGTTTCCGTAACTGCCTTGTATATTGAGATAGATCAGCAAATAGTTGTATGTTTGCATATGGGGCTGGAAGTTGGCCCAGTTGCCTTGCTTTTCTCAGTAATTGGTCTTTGGTTTAATAGAAGTGTATTTTCATCAATACATCTTGGGGGACCCCTTCTGGTAGGTGGGGAGGTTTTGGCAGACGATGGATTCGGTCTATGGTTAACTCAATTGGGGTGAGTTCTGGAAGGAGTTTTGCGATCATTTTTTTTGCAAACCCATTTAGGTCTAATGGTAAGATATTTTCGGGGACTCCCCTTATTTTGACATTGTTGTGGCGCCCCTATCTTCCAAATCAGCTATTTTGGCCCTCATTCATTGTTGATCCTCTCTGGTAGTGTCTTGTGCATCTATCACGTCGTTTATTGTGTCAGTAATGTGTCCCATTTGTTGTTCTATGCGGTTAACTCTTTTCCCTACTGCACGTAGCCCAGTGGAAACTTTAGAGAGCATTAGGGAGATATTGTTCTGCAGGGAGGCCTGTAAGGATATGAGCATCTCCTTCAGAACGGTGTCTATCACCAGCTGGTTAGCTGTGGGGAATGCAGTTATGGGGGACGGGAGGTCCGCGCTATCAACATGCGGATCATCAGTAGGCCTCACCTCTCCATCCTGTGGATCTGTCTCCAGACGCATTCTGGCTTTCACGGGGCTGGAATTAGCAGAGGAGGCAGCCAAAGATGTTGTGGTGAGTGTTGGGCTGCATCCCGGTTGTTGATCGGTGGGATCGGCGTCGGGGAGATCCGTATAGGAGTCGTCCTGTCCCCATGCAAGGCCGCGATCGCCATCTTGGATGTCTCCCTTCGTTTGCTGGGAGAAGAAATCCGTCAGTTTTCTAGGTTGGCGGTACTCTTTTCTTTTGCGGGACATGGCTGGAGGTTTGTCCGTTATGATAGAGTGCTCTTGCGGTTGTGTCGGTCGCATTGTGTGGCGTCTCTACTTCGGTTCTCCCATCCGGCTCTGGAGCTGTCTGGTTACACGTCCGCCATGCACGGCAGTCAGCCACACCCCTAAACCCACTCATTTTTAATGATTAATGGAGAATTGGGTGTGTAGGGCATTGAATTATTATAACAACATGGGATAATAAACAATTACATTTATATAGATAACTATAAAAATGAAAATCAGTACATGGACCTAAAGGATGGTAGATATTTCAATAGTCTCATTGAACCCACCTGGCGAAAGAACATCCAAGGTATAGATCCAAAAGGTCTCTCTAGAACATAATCTCCTGAATCTTTCTGCATCAGGTAAGGACCTTGGGATTTGTTCGATAACCCAAAGCTCAAGCCCCTCAGTGGGCCTATTGTGATATTGTAAAAAGTGCCGAGGCACACTATGGAGATCTTTACCCTCTTCAATTAGTCTCCTGTGCCGTTCAAAGCGCTGCCTCAGTGGTCGTATAGTTCTGCCAACATATACTAACCCACAAGGGCAAGTTAACGCATAGACGACATAATCAGATGAGCAATTGAAGAAGCCATCTAATTGATAAGTCCTGCCTTTGTGATGAAAGGACTTACGTCCATGCCTCACAAAGCTACAGGTTTTGCACAAGGCTTTTTTACATTGGAACATACCAACTAATGGGATAAGTACCAATGATTTAGTAGGAGATTCAACAGGCCTAAGCTTACTGGGGGCTATCTTATTTTTAAGATTAGGGGCCCTCCTTTCGGGGAACAGTACCGAAGAAGGTTAAAAGGGACCCCATTGAAGATTGCCCAAGATTAATTATCATGTTTCACTCGCGTCACAAAAAATGGAAATAATCCTTACTCTTGGGATATTCTATTGCAAGATCCTCATCGTATAGCCATTCTACCCACTCGGCCTAAAATCACATATCGGAGGGCCCTTAATATAAAAGTGAAAGTTTGATTTATGATTGTTAATCTGTCCCATTACTTTTGGTCCCTTAAAAAGTGGGAGGCACATATACAAACTGTTGTAATTCCTACACCGTTCATCTGATTTGGATGTAAATACCCTCAAATTAAAGCACATCTTGCTCATTTCATTTCAAATCCATTGTGGTGGTGTATAGAGTCAAAAACATTAGAATTGTGTCGATGTCCCAATATTTATGGACCTGACTGTATATATATATATAAAAAAAAATTATAAAAATGTTTTACCCTTTTTGATCACATATCCTCTGTTCTCAACTGTATAAGAGCTGGGGGAGAAGAAATAGCAGAGTACTGGTCTTCCCAGTGAATGGCTGTGCGGTAGGGGGGGGTCAGGACAAGCCTCATTATTGGAGGAGAGAAGGCTGGGTTCCCAGCACAACCAGAGAACTGAACACGCTGTGCTCTCCTGCTTAGTGTGGTCAGTTTGTAACAGGAAAGCAGAGCGACTAACAGGAACACCAAGGATTTCAGACAAGGAAGCAATACAAAGAGAACAGGATACGTTTTCATACAAGTACATGGTACAGCAGGCTCATATCAGGAATGTGAAATGTTGGTTTTTCATACTCTTTAAATTAATTATAGTTTTTAGTGTGTGCATAAAGCCAAACATATTAGTCCAATATTTGCAAAGAAGAAAATGAATTAGTCTTAACACATTATAATTACATATACACCCTGTTCTAAATTATTATGCAAATAATATTTTTCTCATTTACCTAAATAATTGATGTAAACAATAGTCAGCATAATTCTCATGATATCAACTATTAAGAGTACAATTCAAATTTTATTTGAACCTCCTAATAACAGTATTTTTTTTTTCAAAATAAAAAACGTACAATGCACTGTTCCAAATTATTACGCACAGTAAGTTTCAGAACACTTTATAGGTTGTAAAGAACTGAAAATTGTCATGTGTTGTGTTTGCAGCATATTTACTGAAATCAAAAGCTATTTCAATCAAACTTTGAACAACATTTTAACTTTTTAAACATTTTAACATAGGACCCCTTATTTGATAGCAGCTTCACAAGTCTTGCATCCATTGAACTTGTGAGTTTTTGGACAGTTTCTGCTTGAATTTGTTTGCAAGATGTCAGAATCGCCTCCCAGAGCTGCTGTTTGGATGTAAACTGCCTCCCACCCTCATAGATCTTTGGCTTGAGGATGCTCTAAAGGTTCTCAATAGGATTGAGGTCAGGGGAGGATGGAGGCCACACCATGACTTTCTCTCCTTTTATCCCCATAGCAGCCATTGATGCAGAAGTATTCTTTGCAGCATGAGATGGTGCATTGTCATGCATGAAGATGATTTTATTACGGAAAGCATATCTCTTCCTTTTGTACCAGGGAAGGAAGTGGTCGGTCAGGAACTCCACATACTTTGCAGAGGTCATCTTTACACTTTTGGGGACCCTAAAGGGGCTGACCAGCTCTCTTCCCATGATTCCGGCCCAAAACATGACTCCACCACCGCTGTGCTGACGTCACAGCCTTGTTGGAACAGGGTGGCCGTCCACCAAGCATCCACTACTCCATCCATCTGGACCATCCAGGGTTGCACGGCACTCATCAGTGAACAGGACTGTTTGAAAATTAGTCTTCATGTATTTTTCTGCCCAATGCAGCCATTTCTGCTTGTGAGCATTGGTTAGTGGTGGCCGAATGGAAGGTTTATGCACAGTTGCAAGACTGGGACTCCAGAGGCACCAGCAGCTTCAAATATCTGTTTGCTGCTATGTAATGGTGTTTTAGCAGCTGCTCTCTTGATCCGATGCATGGATCTGGCAGAAATCTTCCTCAATGTGCCTTTATCTGCATGAACCCATCTGTGCTCTGAATCAGCCACAAATTTCTTAATAGTGCGATGATCACACTTAGGTTTTAGTGAAATATCGAATGTTTTCATACCTCATCCAAGGCATTGAACTATTTCACTCTTTTCGGCAGCAGAGAGATCCTTTTTCTTCCCCATGTTGCCTGAAAATGGTGCTCTGCTTAATAATGTGAAACACCCTCCTTTAGTAGCTTTTCCTTTAATTGGGCTCACCTGGCAATCTAATTATTACAGGTGTCCAAGATTGTTTTCAGTGATCAAAAGAGCCCTGAGACACAATGCCATCCATGAGTTAAACTGAAAAAAAAAATATTTAATCTTTGTGACACTGAAATAGAATTTGCATAATAATTTGGAACAAAGTGTAAGATGAATGGTCACTGTGCTATGTTTGGCAGAAGGAATCTGCTTCTTCAGATAGATAACGGAAATGATCATGAACAATGTTTTCTATAGATCTCTGTAAAACATGAAAGAAAATCCCCTACCATGAGTGTAGGGAAAATAGGAATATCTCCTCGTAGTATGTTGTATTTTTTTATGATAGAGTTTTGGCCCTAGAACCACTACACCAGCAGTGGCCATCCGCCAAACCCCTGATATTTCTGGTTCTCGCAGGTCCACGGGGGAAGATAAAATAGCCATATATGCTGATGATACTTTATTAATTTTGGCAGTGGAGGCTGGTGAAGTTTTAGGATGGGGAGTGCCAGGCCCCGCCCTTCCTTTTTGACCCCTCCTACTTCTCATAAGACCCACCCCTTATAGAATCCACCCACTCCGTCCCCTGTATTCCACATATTGTGTCAGGAGTACACAGCTCAGCATCACAGGATACAGTATACAGTTCAGCATCACAGGATACAGTATACAGCTCAGCATCACAGGTGGGGTATATTGCAGCCAGTAACACATTATGCAGCCAGTACACAGGTATTGCAGCCAGCCAGTAGACAGGTATTGTCAATACACAAGTATTGTAGCCAGCCAGTACACAGGTATTGTCAGTACACTGGTATTGCCGCCAGCCAGTACACAGGTATTGTCAGTAAACAGGTATTGCCACCAGCCAGTACACAGGTATTGCCAGTACACAGGTAATGCCACCAGCCAGTATACAGTTATTGCCAGTTCACAGTTATTGCCAGTACACAGGTATTGTCACCAGCCAGTACACAGGTATTGTCAGTACACAGGTATTGCCGCCTGCCAGTACAGAGTTATTGTCAGTAGATAGGTATGCAGAGCCCAGCAGCACAGCAGTACTTACCTCAGAGGGACTCGTCAGTCCGCTCTCTCTCTCTTAGTTGGCGAGATCAAGGGCATGTGTGCGTGCAGTCCAAGCACTAGCACGTCTGCCAGTCCCGCCCCCCCGCCCCGCTCCTGACCAATCAGTCACTGTCTGGAGGACAGTGACTGAGGCCAGAGTCAATTAGTGTATAGACGTGCGCCTAGCTGGCGCACATCTATACACTTTAATTGCTGACCAATGGGCTTTGTGAATTGCTGTCACCTGACAGCAAATCTCCCCAAAAAATCGGGACAGCCATATACCTGCGCACTATATAGATATATTTTTTAGAAGGATCAGCGGGGGGAGGGCGGCGCACTAGTGCCCTCTATGGAGGAGCCGCCGCTGGTTTTTGGCCGATACAACGTTATCACTAGTTGCCGTCATGTCCCTTATTATATGGTTCCTACTCAGGCTTCACTATTAACTGGGACAAAGCAGTCCTTTTACCATTAGACTCCATTTCATCAGAGCTCCAATCTACTGCATCTGATATTGCAGTGGTGTCATCTTTTAAATACTTTTGTGTCATTACCCTACAGTTTATGGACTATGTAGAAAGGAACTTGAATCCCTTCCACGTATGATTTAAACAAACTGGTGGTAGGCAGGGCCAATTTAGTGAAAATGGTATGGATGCTGCAATTATATCTTCTCCATAACTGTACCGTAGTGGTTTCCGCAGTGTTTTTTCCATAAGATAGATTCTATCAGTCTCATGAAAAAAGTAGTTTTGAGGCTTCTGTTGATCAAAGGAGGAGTGGTGGAGAAGAGGGCCACCTAAGTGATACATTTAAAAATGATTTTAGTCCACGGAAACCAGGCCTATCAGTGTCAACATCCCATTGGCAATGTCTGCATCATATGGTGGAAGATTATCTAGGGGCGAAAACAGATATTGAGAGCTTTCCAGTGGATGATCCACTGGGTTATTTGGTTATGAAATTAGACCACTGGCCAGAACTTGCCCAGTATGCAATTGAGCTGCTGGGCTGCCCTGCAACATGTTTTGTGACAGATAAAAGACCACGTGCCAATGTTGCTGATTAAACGTTTTTAGGTTTAAGGATCTGGAATCTCTGCAAGACTGGGAGAGGGTGACATCTCCACAATGCCCCAGATGTACTTCAGCCACGTGTGCTCTCATATACATGTTGTCATGTACCTGGTCAATGAGCCTGACGTGCAGTGGCAAGCCTCTCGTACAGCTCCGGCTCAAGGGCCACTGGTAGTGATACAGCAGCCACAGGAGCATGGTGGGATATGAGTGCCTATAACAGTCCAGTAATCTGCGTGGCAGCAGTCAGCGGGTAGGTAAGGCAGGTAGCAGATGAGCTGGCACGATGCTTAGCTGAAGACAGACTGAGATGAACAGCTGTAAGCAGGCACCGTATGCAGCTTGCTCAACTGGAAGCTGTAGCAGGCTGGATGAGTGAGGTGCAGGGTCAGACAAGTCGGGTTGGCAGCATCAGAGAAATCAGGCATAGATGTCAGACAGCAGGGAAGTCACGTCAAAAGCCGAGTCAGTACCAGGAGATCTATCGAACAGAATCAGAAAGCAGAATCCAAAAGAAAAGTTGGGGTCAGTGCAGTTAGCAGGTAAATACAGGTTAGAGGCAAGCCGGATCAAGATGAGAGGTCACACAGAATCAGGATACAACACACAGAAGTTTCAGACCAAACAGAAATGGATTAAAACTGCAACCAGTTTAAATAGCCCGCTTGGCATCAGTATTAGCGACAGATGGACTCTAGCAGTACCACGGATATGCCTTCCCTGACACAGAGTGGGCATCCCTGTCGTGTACCTCTTCTTACTGGGAGCGGGTCTGAGCGGTGTCCTGCATAGGTAATGTGAGCTGAAGGGCCTGAGTAGAGGGACTGGGTCCATTTAAGAAATTGGGGGCCAAAGCCCCATTTTAGGAGAACACTATTTAGGTATGGCCAAGAGAGACTATCAAAAGCCTTTTTTATGTCCAGGGAAAGGAGACATGTGGGAATTTGCCAGGTGCGAGCCAAATGTGTTAAGAGGACTACTCTGCATACATTGTCCCCTGCTTGCCTCAAAGGCATAAAGCCTACTTGATCCTTATGAATCAAAGAGCCAATGATTGTGTTGAGTCGAGAGGCTAGAACTTTCGCAAGCAGTTTGATATCATTATTTAGTATTGATATAGGACGGAAATTGGTCCATGAGGTATCATCGGTTTGGGGTTTAGGCATCATTGAGATTGTGGCACGCAGAGAGTCTGAGGTAAAGAGCTTACCTTGGAGGATCGAATTGAGAGCATTCGTCAAGAGAGGGGCTAGGATATCTGTGAAACATTTGTAATAGGCAGCTGTGAAGCCATCAGGGCCAGGACATTTGTTATTTTTAAGTGTTTTTATGGCTGTCCGAATTTCTGTTTCAGAGATGGGTTGATCTAACAGTGTTCTTTGTGCTTCTGTTAATGTGGGCATCTTAAGTGGATCTAGGAAGTCAGTAATTCATGTCATGTTCTCTGTAGGGGTTGGAGCAGAATACAATTCTGAAAGTTTCAGAATTGATTTGAAGGATTTTTACGGGGTTGCTAGTGTAGGCATCTTGGGCTGTTTTTAAGTGAATAGGTTTATGCAGTTTCTCAAGGTTGCGGAGGAAAAAGGTCATAAAGGTATCTGGTTTGTTGGCTTTCGTATATATTCTGTGATGTGTTCGTCGAAGGGACTTTTCGGCTGAGTCTGTTAAAAAGAGATCTAATTCTATTCTAGCCTTGTCAAATTTGGGTTTGTTAGTAGGAGAGGTTTGAAAGGCCGCATGAGCTTGTGTGAAGACTTGATTTAAAGTCTGTAACCCGACCTGACGTTCCTTCTTTCTTTGAGAAGCTAGCTTAATTAGAACTCCTCGGATTACCAGTTTGTGTGCTTTCCAAATAACCAGAGGTGAAACATCATCAGTGGTATTTAGGGTTATATTGTCTTTAAGGGCCATTTCCAAGTCATGGATATGTGAAGGGTGAGCTAGAAGGGTGTGGTTAAAGGGTCCAGGCTCTATTGTTTGGTGGGGGTATGAGGGACGACAAAGAGGTTAAAATTGCGTCATGATCAGACCAGGGGATACGGATTATGTGGGAGGACTGGAGTAAAGGGAGGGAGCCTATCGATATTAGAACATCATCAATTCATGAGAATGTGTTATGTGGATGTGAGTAAAAGGTATATTGCCTTTTAGTGGGATTAAATTCCCTCCATGTGTCTGTTAGTGAATGTTGCTGTAAAAGCTGCTGAAAGGTGAGTTTGCTTGGGCTAGTTAATGTAGTATATGGTGTTTTGTCAAGGAAGGGAAAGAGGACCTGATTCGAGTCTCCTCCAAGGAGGAGCATGCCTTGTTTCTGGGCATTGACCACTTGGAAAAGATGAGAGAGGATTGAGGAGGGATTACTATTGGGGGCATAGTAGGACACTATGGTGACAGTAGTGTCGAATAATTGGCCTACAAGAATTAAATATCTGCCCTCTGGGTCTTGTATTTCTGACTTAAGTATGAAAGGGGCGGATCTATGGAATGCCATTAAAACTCCTCTTTGTTTTGTGTCAGCGGAGGCAGTGTAGTGTTGGGGATATGAGGCATGTAAATACTTGGGCGTGAGCTGTTTGGTGAAGTGGGTCTCCTGAAGACAGATGATATGGGCTTTTAAGGAGGCAAATGTGCAGAGGACTTTGTGTCTCTTACATGTAGAGTTTAACCCTTGTACATTAAGGGAGAGGATATTCAGCTTAGCCATGGGGTAGTGTTGCAGAAGATGCAAGTGTTAGATTTGCGGCTAGGTGCAGTCTCCTCCATCCGGCTTAAGAAGGTGGGGTAAATAAGAGGAGAGTAGAAAAAGATAAGAATGGAAAGAAAGAAAGAGAAGTCAGGTGTAGATAAGGAAAGTGTTTCGTACTGTCTAGGCAGGACAGTCTGTTCTGCATAGAGGGGGACATGTTTCCCAAGGAGCCCTTTACAAGGGAGTCGTTGGGCAAGATGAGGGGGGCAGCAGTGACAAACAGCCAGAGACCAAGAGGCCTTATAGTGTGTTAAGGATACTTATTATTTGAAGCCAGGCTGTAGGTAGGATGATGAACTCCTAGGTATCTAATTAATAAATGTAGCATTAATGTGTGCAGACGAGTTGCTCTAGAGGGGGTTAGGGGAATAAGTAAGCAGTTTCAACATATAGGTTCCTAGATTACAGTATAAATTATACAAGCATTATGTATGTGAGTCTCCAGATTCAAACCTAGTTGCCATGTGGCAAGTGGGGCATCCTAGGATTGTTATCCCTTTGGGATAGTTGCTGTGGGGGTGGATCTAAAACAATCTTTGTAAGGGGGGGATAAGGGGGGAGCAATCTGAAGAGTCACATACTACTATCACAATAGATAGGCGATAACAAACAATAAATTGTAGTGACCAGCCCAGCAGGGATACGCCCTGCCCGGGTATCACTAGTGGGTCCAGTCTCTTCGGACCGTCCATAGTGGGGGACCGAAGAGAATGGTTCACCTTGATTCCCATCTCAAGAAAGACTGTGGTGACCCATTTATACCGGGTGGCATAAAGTGCCATGAGCGTCAGAAAAAAAGTTTAGATAATATCTTGTCCAAAGAGTCTCAGTGGTAAAACATGGATATAAAAATTGCGAGAAAAATGAAGAAGAAAAAATGGGAGAGGAGTCATAGACTGTATGTATGTTCTTGGATTCTCATGACTTTTCTTGTGCTTGGACTAACCCCCCTGTAAACAACCAAAAAGGAAGGGGAAAGAGGTTTATAACATACCAAGCGTGAAGACCAGGAGTCTGTTTAAACTTTCCTCTAAGTTCACTTTTCTTCCTTAAAGTTTTAAACAAATTGAAACTGAATGAGAGTGTCACGTTGTCAGACTAACAGATTTAGAAAGTGGTCACCAGATGGAGGCGAGTGATGGTCGCATCAGGATGGTAAGTACCTTCAGTCCATCGAATCAGATGGGTCTTGATGGTTGACTGCAATCCTGCTTCTCTTCAAGGAGGATGATGGGGTATGGGTGGTTTGCTGTGGCGAGCAGGAGGCTGAACACCGGCGGGTTCCCTGTGAGGGGGTTGAATCCAAAGGGGCCAGGTGTAGATCTTGCAGGCAATGCTGAAGGTCTTTGACCATCTTACAGGTGTGCTTGTGACCTTGAAATGTAAATCGCAAAGCGAAAGGGAAGCCCCAAGAGTAGTTTATGTGACGCTGTTGCAGGATTTGTAGTTGCGGTTTAAAAGTCCTCCGTTTCATAATGGTGGTCTTGGAGAGATCCGCGAAAAGTTGGTAGTCAAGTGACTGAGGTGAGGGAATCTTTTTGTCTGGCAGATTGCAAGAGTTGCTCTTTGGTACGGAAATAGTGTAACTTGACAATAATGTCCCTAGGTGGACCATTTTCTTGCGAGGGGCAAGTGCCCTGTGTATTCTGTCTATTTCTAGATGCTCTATGGGAATGGAGGGTGCCAGCTCCTGAAACAAGGCTGTGGCCATGGACTGTAGGTCCTCAATTGTTTCCGGGATTCCCCTTATTCTTATGTTAGAGTGTCTGGCTCTATTCTCGAATTCTTCCAGCTAGGACTGGAATGTTAAGTTCTCATCTTTGAGGGACTCAAGTTCCTCTGCTTGAGAGGTGAGGTGGTGCTCAAGTTCATCCACCCTTTGCTCAAGTTCTGTTGTGCGCTGCCCTAGCTCCCTTATTTCCATAGTGAGCCTGTCTGTGATCTGATCTGATGTTTGCTTCAGTGCTCGGTGCAACATCCTTTCAAACTGCTGCAGTATATCAGATTGTAGATCACCTTGCTGTGTAAAGAGAGGAGATGCTAGGGGCTCTGTGTCTGATTCTGGATGGCGCAACATGCGCAGTTTAGGTGTTCGGGGAGTACCTGATCTGGCGGCGGTCGGCGGCACCATTTTGGAGGAGGCCTGAGCCAGGGCCTTGCATATTGTCTTCATCTTTAATTTTCGTCTTGGAGCCCGAAGCTACCATCCCGGTCCTATCCCGGGACCCAGGAGAGATTGTGGGCACAGTGCAATGTGATGCTGGCGATCAGGCTTTCTTCTAGGCGGCCGTTGGTCTCATAGCTGTGCAGAGCTCTAGAGCGGCATGTCCGTCCTATCGAGCTGCGCGCATGCGCCCCTGGGAATCTATTTTTACAATTCTTTACTCCCTCTGTTCTACACAGATGCCGTTAGATCCAAAATTTGCTCTTTTGGGAGTAATCCCAGAAGATGCGCTTCCAGTTGAAGTACATTTAGGCTGGGTTCACACTGCAGCACGGTCCGGCTCACATCAGGAACACACCAGTGTGTTCCCATTCACCGTTTTAGGTCCAATTTCAGCCCGAAATGTTTGGCTGAATTCAGACCTGAAACTAACCAAAAGATGCACAAGACTCCTGTGCATTTCACACCGGAGCCACTGTGGAGAATTGTGAACCGGATCCTTAGAGAGCCAGTCACAATCTCGTGCTATACGAACTGGATGTGGAGAAACCCGCATCAATTCGCAACAGTGTAAACCCAGCTTAAATGTGGACAAGGTCCTTATACTTGGCTCCTAAATGAATTCTCCAGAATTCTCGCCCACGCCTCCAGCATACACCCAATTGCACAATACGCATAGCTTTAATTTGAGGCATTAACCTATAAACTTAGGGGTTGCCCTAAAATATTATGGAAAATATGGTCTCACTGGTTGGATTCCAAGGAATCAACTCAAAAGTCACTTTGGATGCTGTAGAGGAAAGTTAGAAGGTTGATCTGTAATTGGGGTAGGAGGTCTACACTGCTTATTCTGTTACTGGTGCAATGTGTGAGCTATCTAAATGGAGTGTTCGATTAGGTACTCTTCGCTGTCAGCTAACTGCTCTGGAGTATGATGCAGTACAACTATGATGTGCAGGATCTCATAGTCATGTATTTTCCTTGTAAAGCACACTTTCTCTTTTTATGTTGCTTTATTTTATTTTGAAACAATTTAATCATTATGTGAAATATTTGTGTGACAAGAATTTTTTAATCTGTAAGGCCCCTTTCACACACATTTTGACGGACTTCACTTGTTCAGCAGGGATTGATCCGTTGATCTCCACTCACTGTGCAGAGACGGACCTGTCAGAGTCCCACTCTCCTCTATGGGGAGATTGGATGAAAACGGACCATCTGTCTGTTTTTATCCAATCCCATCTGACCCGATCTGCCAGATGGATGGAAAATAGGACCACCATCCATCTGGATTTGGCAGACA
The DNA here is from genome assembly GCA_018402905.1 of Glandirana rugosa. Lineage (NCBI taxonomy): Eukaryota > Metazoa > Chordata > Amphibia > Anura > Ranidae > Glandirana > Glandirana rugosa. Next base: position 52,227 of record BLSH010292302.1, on the reverse strand, counting down.
GGATCAGATCAGATAGCAGCGGATGTCAGAGGACATGTCACCGCTGACATCCGTCATTCCATAGAGGTGAATGGAGTGTCTGATCAGGTCCGCCTGTCCGTTTTTCAGGCGGACCAGATCAGACAGCATATGTGAAAGGGGCCTTACAGATGTTTTTGTTATTGAAAAATGGTTAATAAAAATTGATTCAAAACCTGATTCAAAAAAAAAATTATAATGTTTAGCTACCAGAAGTTGCTTGTTGAATATAGAAAAATTATAAATTATAGGGGAGAGATATCTAAAGATTCCATTTACTCTGAGCCAGTATGTCAATTATCATAGTCCAATTACTCTATTTTTAGTTGGATGGCCTACAGATGGGCTCCCTCATGAGCGTAGCGTGAAGGGGTGCAGGAGTTGCCATAGCAAGGGCTCCCTGCTCTCATTGAAAAATCCATCATGTACAACCACAAAAACCTGGAAACAGAATCCAGGTGTGATAGGTCTTGTGTCTCCCAGTGCCCCAGCTGAGTACTGTAATCCAGTCCAGAGCTTCTAATTTGCTTTCTCCCCAGACTGCACCCCTCCCCCAGCTCTTTATTGGCTGGAGGAGAGGCATCTGAATTCCGGCTCAGGATTAGCAGCCCAGAACAGGAGCTTCTAAGGTAAGAGACATGCTGTTGTGCAGGAGAGTTCTCTCATGTGGGAACAGATTATAACAGGCACACTGACATGGCATCTGGCCTGCCAGCACAGACACAACACAGACAGTCAGAAAAGTTTTGTAATGTAATGATCCTAACACCTCCTGGGAGATCCCTCCCCCTACCAACCTGAAATGGGGACTGATGTTGAAAGGTACTCTCATGTGATGATGGGGGCTCTGATATGATGCAGTGGGCTCTCATGCGATGCAGGGGGACTCTGATGTGATGCAGGGGGCTCTGATGTGATGCAGGGGGCTCTGATGTGATGGGGGACTCTGAGGAGATGTTGGAGGCACTGTGGTGTGATGCAGGGGGGCTCTGATGTGAAATGGGGACTCTGTCCATTGCTCTACTGACTGAGAATATCCACTAAGTTGGGATAAGTTTAGATCTTTGCAGCGTCATTTATTTTATTCTTTCTCTAAGTTTTCCCTACTATTATGTTTGGCCTTGCTGGTTAATTTCTTAAATAAGGATGCTGAATCCCCAGAGATCTTTGATCTCTCATATTATTCAGGTAGGTCTCCACTCCTCAGAGGCTGTCTGCTCCATATTACACCATGCACCTGGGTAAAAGTGCTTGCTGTGTAACCTTGTGTAGGTAATTCAGTTAACTCTGGGACCCGCCAAGGCCCATCCTGGGCACTCTCTGAGTTTCCAGTTTCACTTACAGAGTGATGGGACAAGTACACTGTAAAAGCAGCAGATGTTAATTTAGGGGGGGCCAGGTCAGCTTTTGCATTGGGGCCCACAAGCTTCAAGCTACGCCTCTGGGCTCCCTATTATCACTCCAGACACCACTCTTCCTTATATAGGACAGGTATCCCACTTGTCCTCAGAAAAGGTGGACATAAATGTAACATATACTGATGCAGCACATGCTGTAAAAAAACACAAGGGAAGAGGCGCCTCTAAGTGCAATATTAAAATCACTCTTTATCGGCAAATGCCAATAAAACACTCACAGGATAAAGAAGAAAATGGGCACATGTAGGAAAACTCCAGTGTAAGTGGACCCTTCACTCCATCCTGGATGGTAGGCAGCTGGGCAGCACGAACCGCATCAGGCATAAGCCGCTCTGAGGGAAGACATAAGGACGGAAGGTCCTGGGTTCGTCCTCAAGAGCCCACGTTCCCACAAGTGCCCACTGGCCGCGGCCGTCAGACGAGGCCGTGGCTTCGGCCTACACGCCAGCTGCAGCTCCACCACCAGGAAGCAGCCACACAGGAGCCAGGGACACCCCTCACCCAAGAGCGATGGGGGAAGGTAAATGCGGGGTCTCCCAGTGTGATCCTAGCCCCAGGGGCCTCAGGTGTCCCGCTACCGGACAAGGACAGCAAGCAAGGCCTTAAAAATTATCCTCAGCTGAGGCCTGGGACTCGGAACCCCCCTCTTCTGAAGCCGCCAGACATAGAGGGACCCTAAGACTGCTCAGTCGACCCTTTTATACTGTGGTGTCACACAGAGCCCAGAAACCGGATACGACCGGCAGGAGAGGCCGGGGCTTGGGCCTACACATTAGAACTGGACATAAGCAGCATTTAAGATAGCATTCTTAAAGGTGCATCTGAACAGGAGGCAGGACTTTTTGCTGAGAGCCCCCCTTTTTTCACTTTAGCCCCCTCGGGTCCTGCTCCAATTCTCCTTGGAACCCAGGCCCCCCTGCCTACAGAAAGGCAGCATAGCAACGAGATTTGCAACATTTTACACCGCCCTCAGGGGGACAGCTTCAAGGAACAGGGCCCATGCATGCTGGAGCTTTGAAAAGGGACTTGACCAGACACCCGAGCTTCAACGGTCAGGCTCCTAAAACAACACATATGCCCTCTGGAACCCTTCTAGAGCAAAAGGATAGTACTGAGGACATGGAGGCGGGTGCGGAAGGGGGGTCACAAATCCTCCCCGGTTCACTTCTATCCGACCTCAACAACCCCCGGGTCCTCTCGCCAGCTTCCATAGTGTCCCTCTTGGAAAGGACCCTAGATGAAATGATCGCCTCCCCAAACTGAGAACGGGCTCTAATTCCTGATATATCAAGAATAATGCGGTCACCTCACCAATGCTTTATTCGGGCTTGCGATTTATGATGGAAACAGTCTCCAAAATGCGATCTAAGGATTGGCCCAAACTGCCTCCCAAATTACTTCCACTATCCAAGCGGATCTGCAGAATTTAGGGTCCATGATCGATGTCATAGAACAATAGACGGACCAAACAATAGCCAGATGGAACCAGAACACATTTCGTATCAAGGACCTCCAAGACCAGCTAGATGCTGCCCTCTCCAAGATAGAAGACCTTGAAAACCATTCTCGCAGATACAATTTTCGGATCAGGGGGCTACCAGAATCCATCACGGATGTTCAAGGCACAGTCCACTCCTTCATCAAATAAATTGTTCCCGACATCCCGGATCACAGGTTGGAACTTGACAGGACCCACAGAGCCCTCCATGCGCCCCGCTCAGATGGACTGCCCAGAGACATCGTGGTCAAACCACATTTTTACGCGGTGAAGAAGGAGATTATGAAACTTACAAGAAATGCACCCCAGCTGTCGTTTCAGGGCCATCCTATTCAGGTTTTCGCTGATATATCCCCTGCCACCATCCAAAAGCGGAGGGTCCTGAAACCCCTGCTTGAGGTTCTAACCCAAAAATCCATCAAATATTGGTGGTCCTTCCCCTTCCGCCTTTCCTTCTCTTTCAAAGGCAAGATGTACGGTTTCTGCACATTCCAGGAAGAAGAACATTTATTGGTCAAATTTGAACCTCATCTCGCTGGATCCAACCTCCACCCTTCATCCAAAGAATGCAGACTCCTCCAAACGTCCCTCTCCTCAGAGCCCAATTCCCCCAGTATGGTGGAACCAACAGTCCAAGAGGTCCAAGGACTCGCACCCCCCTGACCTCCCAGAGTAACACCTGGGGTTTTCCTTACAGACTGGGCGGCTCGACATACATCAAAATAATTCTCTTTCCTTGATCTGGAACTTTAATTTCCCTTGACAGAATGTTAGTTTGCTGTTTAATTAAGTTGGTCTCCTTGTGTTAAAGGTATTCTTTATGTGTGATGTCCTTAATGGGTCCCAGGATGGCCCTTTTTCAGTTGCTGGGCTCCCAGGTCTAGGCCCCACTCTACCCAAATCCGTAGGGGTAGCTTGGTAAGCCTAGGGGGGCAAGGCCTGGGTTTGGGTGGATGGGCCCTAATCATAGGGGATCTTTTGGCTTCCCCCGAGCTTTGGTTCAATTGCACCTGCTGAGTTTTATGGTTACTCTATGTTTATCTACATTTGTTGTTCTTATCTTGCTGTCTTCTAGAAAGAAGTCGAGGGTCAAGACAGGCTCAATCCCTTGGTTACAGGATGATCCCCTGAGAATGGGGGTGCAGGGTGGAGGGGTCGCCCGCATTGGGCTTCCCTCTCTACCTCCCCTCCCTCATGCTATGCTTCCCTCCCCGGTAGAGGGGCTTCTTTATTTTGGATGTTCGAAATTTTTAGGGGTCAGACCCTTTTTTCCTTAGCATTGGGCTGTTTGGGGGGCGGGGTGGCAGGCATGCTCCTCCCTCTGCTCCTGGGTGCCATTAAATGGTTCACCCTAGAGCAGAGGTGATTCTGCTGGTTAGGCAGATGTTTTTTTGTCGCATTTGGGGTTTGGGAGGTAGGGTTTTGGCTCCCAACCCCCGGATACGGAGGGAATTGGCGGCTAACGGCTGTTATTCCCCTCTTACTCTCTCTCTAACCTTCATTCCTTTTCTCCTGCTTTCTTCTCCCATCTGGAGGCAGGTGAGAGTTATGCATATCGTTTCTACATGCCCCAATGGCCACTTCTAAACCGTCTGCTATTATGAAAATAGCATCTCATAATGTTCAGGGCTTAAATTCCCCCTTAAAATGCTGAAAGCACTTCCAAGCTGCTCATTCACAGCACCTGGAGGTTCTTCTTCTTCAAGAAGCCCACTTCCCCAAACAATATAACCTAAAATTTGGGCATGCGAGGTTTCCTCAGTTCTTGCTGGCAAATGCTACGGACAAGACGAGAGGGGTGGAAATCTTTTTTGCTAAAGAGGCAGGATCTCAGTCTCGACAGGAAATCAGGGACCCAGAAGGGAGGTATATTCTCCTGGCTGGGGAGCTTAGGGGTTACTCATACACCTTTGTTTCGTATTACGCCCCGAATCAGGGTCAGGTGCAGTTTTTTCAATCTATGCTCAGCTCCCTCTCCCCCCATTTCATAGGCACTGTGATTATGGGGGGGATTCTAACATAGCTCTGGACCACATGCTGGACAAATCAGGGTCTGGTCGAGCTCGCCTGCATTAGTCTCCGAAAAGGAGCCTGAAGTTTGCTAAACTCCTTAACTCACAGGGGCTGGTGGATGTCTAGAGAGAACTTAACCCAAAAAGTATTTCACCCACTACTCTGCCCCACATAGGTCCCTGGCTAGGATTGATCATATATTACTGGGGGCCCCATCCATCCCCTTTGTCTCCAAATCTTTTATAATAGAATCCCCTTTAGCGGACCACTCAATGGTGATAATACACACCATGATCCAGTCAGATGTAGGGGCGAGACCCCAATGGCGACTCAAGGAATCGCTATTGAATAACCCAGTCCATTGTACCATGCTGGGGGAGGATCTCAAGGAATATTTTAGGTTAAATGCGGGTGTGGAAGTCTCCCCCATGACAGTTTGGTCGGCTCACAAAGCAGTGTTAAGGGGAAAAATTATTAATCTTTCCGCTAAGATTAATAAGGAAAGAAAGAGTGACTTAGACAAACTGGAACAGGACTTTTACAAACTCGCTAAAACACACAAGAAAAACCCATCCCCCCAGTCTCGAGCTCGGCTTGAAGCAGGGAGAGCGGCCCTGAATCTCACAATGACCACCCAAGCAGAGAAACAGATTCAATGGGCCAGTGCCCAGTTTTATCTACAGAAAGACAATAGGCCCGAACTGTTAGCTAGACTATCCCTGAAGTTCCAGTCTTTCACCTTTCCAAAAGTGAGAGACCCCTCTGGGAACCTCACACAAAACCCCCACCGCCGCGTTCCAAAAATTCTTTGCTAAGCTTTACAGGACAGAGAACACAGACCCCTCCGATATCCCCCAAAATTTCCTAAACAGCATCACCCTGCCAAGGCTAGACAGGGAAAACAGTCTCTCTTTAGAGGAACTGATTTCTGAAGCAGAAATCCTGGACGTGATTAAATACCTCAAAAAAGGCTTGGCTCCGGGACCTAATGGGTTTTCCATGAGATAAATTGTTCAGACCTATTTTAGCCCCACACTTAGTGAACTTCTTTAACTCCCTTCAGAGGGGAACCGTTCTAAGCGGTGACACTAATTTGGCCAATATTTCAGTCATACCTAAACCTGGCAAGAATCCCTCAGGTGTGAGTAACTATAGGCCCATCTCCTTGATCAACAATGACTTAAAAATTTTAACTAAAATCCTGGCCAACAGAATGTCCTGGCTCATAGGGAATTATATCCTTAAGGATCAGATGGGGTTCATCCCGGTGAGGCAGGGCCGAGATCAGATCCTCAGAGCAGTGGACCTTGTCTCGCTCCTTAGATCTGGGTGGGATGGTGGACCGCAACAGGAGGGGTTCGTGTTATCAGTTGACTTACAAAAAGTGTTCAATATGGTCGAATGGCCTTACTTGTTTGATGTCCTGCAACGATGGGGGTTCGGCCCTCAGTTCCTGCAAACCCATAAAGCATTATATTCTAATCCCAGTGCGTGGGTTAAATTGCAAAACTACTTTTCCGAGCCGTTCCCCATCTTCAAAGGAACCAGACAGGGGTGCCCCCTTTCCCCATTAATCTTTGCCATCGCAATAGAATCCCTGGCAATTGCTATTAGGGAACACCGGTCCACACACACATAAATGTGCTCTATTTGTAGACGACCTTTTGTTGTTTGTCACTTCTCCCCTACTCTCGGTCCTGAATATTGTCAAACTCTTGCAGGAGTTTGGCAGGGCCTCAGGTTTGAGAGTCAATATGGCCAAATCTGCGGCCCTCAATGTCAACGTCCCTGAGCGGATAGTCCAACAAATCAAGGACCTTTACAATTTTTTCTGGAACCCTACCCAGATCCCTTACCTGGGCGTCAAATTAGCGGCCAGCATAGAGCAATCATATAGCATAAATTACCCCCGCTAGGGGGGCGTGGCCTGGCAACACTGCTGAATGGCTGCCTAACTCCACAGCTCCTGTGCTAAACGGCTAAAAACGACTGATCCTCGACCAACAACGGGACTTTCAACTACTCCACTTATACCTGATATCTTCTAGCACCCCCAGGAATGTCCAAAAGAAGAAAAGACTTCAAAGCTCCTAAGAAATTGACAGATTTCTATCCAGCTCCAGGCCGCATGGGGACCCAAGATGGCGCTGATCCCACAGCAGGAGAAACAGCCACAATCCTCTCCTCACCCTCGAGGGAACTACATGGATCCTCCACTCCCCCAGGCGCCTCGGGTGAGTTGTCTCCCCCACCCTCCCCTACTACTTCAAGCCCGGCGAAATCCAGACTTAGAACGGAAGAGCCCGAAATCGCCCGCTCGATCGTTCCTCCGCTCGTTCTGACTGAAGCATCGTTCGGGCACTTGCTCTTTCCCACGAACAAACTGACGCTCCCTTCGTCCCACGCTAATCCAGCCCTGGATGATCTCTCCGTGTCTGACAAACCTGTTTCTGAACAGGTCATGAAAAATATGTTGCTATCCTTAAGACACACTCTGCACCTGGACCTTTCATCAGTAATCTCCCCCCTGATGTCCACGGTACAGAAACATGAGCAACGTATCCAGACCATAGAAAAGACGGTCGGAGAACTTCCAAGAGCCCACAACGATATGGTGGACGCGATCACATCACATGAAGAAGATATTCAACTGATCCATCTTAAATTAGCTGATTTAGAAGATCGCTCACGCAGAAATAATATCAAATTCCGAAATGTTCCAGAGTCGATCCAACAATCAGATCTGAAAACCTTCCTACAATCTCTAATGCGGGCGTTCATTCCTGATCTGACGGATAGAGAACTGGAAATCGACAGAGCGCACAGACTGCCGAAACCTTCGCATCTCCCCCCGTCCACCCCCAGGGAGGTACTGGCCCGTATACATTTTTTCACCACCAAGGAAAGAGTTATGTACGCAGCGAGGAGGAGTAACAGACTGCCAGACCCCTTTAACGCCATCCAACTATATGCGGATCTGTCTAAAACTACGCTGGAAAATCGACGCCAGTTAGCCACCATAACGAAAGCCCTGCTTAACCACAAGATCCCTTTCAAATGGGGCTTTCCGAACAAGCTCTTGATTACTCACCTTAACAAAACATTTGTAGCACGTACACTACAAGAGGGCCTTTGTCTCCTGCAAGCGTGGTATATTCTACCACAAGACATGCCCACCGACCAGGACCGCTACAACCCCCCCATGGACACCAACGAGCTGCAACAGGCGGGATGAAGAGATCCAGCCTACCCGATTGTCCCCGCACCAACTGATGCTGAAAGCCCAGGACTCCACTTAGCAGTACCGTTTGCCTGAACTGTTTAACTTGGTCTCACCCTCCAGTTTTTTGTTGGTAGACCTTGCACCCCCACCTGCCCTTATTTTTGAGCGCAGCAGGAAAACTGCGCCCTGAGACCGGGACCCCTCCCTCACGGTCTCCCCTTTTTTACTCTCAATACCTGGGTACCAGAATTGTCCCCACTCCACTTAAAAAGAAAAAACTAAAACACATCAGCTACCTGCGACACTAACAGGCTGCACGATGCCGCTCAAAATCCTATCTCTGAATGTCAGAGGTCTCAACTCCCCGTACAAAAGATCCTTACTAGCTAAAGAAGCGAACAAAGCAAAGGCCGATATAATCATGGCCCAGGAGACCCACTTCTCTGCCCAAAAGACCCCCCAATTTACATTGGCAAACTACAAACAAATCTTTCTGGCCTCGGGAAATAAAAAGAAGAAAAGAGTTTTCATAGCCCTGAGGGACTCCCTAACCATCTCGGTGGAACAAACTACGATGGACCCCTTCGGAAGATTCATCATCCTCTCATGTGTATTGAACAATACCCCTTATACCATTGTGAACATATACAGGCCGAATAAACACCCCCTCCGGTTTTTCAAAAAACTTTGCCACAAAATACCCTTAAACACAGCTACTAGGACCATCGTAGGAGGAGACTTTAACTTAATAGGGGATCCATCCCTAGTCGCCAAGCCCACCACCCGACACCGTAGACCGGCCCTCAACCCACTCATCCGCTCTCTCGGGCTGTACGATGTTTGGAGATGCCAACATGGATCAGAAACTGACTTCTCCTTCTTCTCACATTCTCAACTCTCATACTCCCGGATAGACTTTTTTCTCGTTGATAAAAGAACTCTTCAAGAAATATCAGAATCGTCTATTGGCCCCATATCCTGGTCGGACCACTCTCCCATTTCCATCACTGTAGGCCCTCGTTTGAAAACCGTCACAAACTCCTGGAGACTTAACCCCTCACTACTAGCGGACCCTGCCAACATTCGTACCATTAAGGAAGAGCACCAAGTTTTTTTTGAGCTAAACGAAACTCCCAATGTGAACTGTTTTACTCTATGGCTGACTTACAAAGCTTATATGCGAGGAGTTTTAATGAAACTAAGCGCTATTACTAGGAGGCAGAGGAATCAGCAGATTGACGAGGCTCTTACCAAAATTGACCACCTGGAGAAAATAAATAAGCAAAAACCCTCTTCACAAACAACCACAGAACTCAGTATGTGGAGAAACAAGCTTAGATCCATCCTCACCTTCAAATATGAAATTGAGCTTAAGAAAAAAAAAGCAAATTACTATGCCCTGAATAACAAACCAAGCGCCCTCCTGGCCCATTTATCTAAACCCCCAACCTCAAAGGCTAAAATCTCCCTGATCCACCACCCCACAACCCAGAAGCCTTTGACCAACCCACAAGAAATTGCAGACGCCTTCAGCGACTATTACTACGCCCTATATAATCTAAAAGAGGACCCACAAACACCGCAACCGACTTTATCCCAGATACAAGAGTTTCTCAACGCAGTAAATCTACCCAAAATCTCTCCGGAGCAACTAGAGCGCTTAGCAATTCCCTTCTCATCGCTGGAAGTGGAGAAGGCAATCCACTCCCTCCCGGGCAACAAAGCCCCTGGGGAAAACTGATACTGTAATGAATTCTATAAGGAACTTAAGGAGCTCCTATCACCCAAACTCGCTGCCATCTTCAATGCTGCTGCCTCCTCTGCCTCCTACCCTCTTGAAATGTTGAAATCCACCATAGTAACAATACCTAAACCAGGTAAAGATCCAACCACCACTGCTAGCTACAGACCAATTTCACTCCTCAACACAGACATCAAACTCTTTGCTAAGATCCTGGCCTCCCGACTTCAACACCTACTCCCCGACCTGATCCACCCGGACCAAGTCGGCTTTGTTCCGAACAGACAAGCCCCCGACCCCACCAGGAGAATTATTAATTTAATCCATCAGATCACGGAAACCCAAACGCCTTCTCTGCTCCTATCCCTGGACGCAGAGAAGGCGTTCGACAGGGTCCACTGGGGATTCCTCAGGGAGGTCCTCCTTAAATTTGGTATTGATGGTAGGTTCTTAGACGCGATTCTGGCCCTGTACTCCAACCCCTCTGCCAGAATTCTGACTGACGGAATGCTCTCCAAACGACTCCAGATCTCTAATGGCACCCGCCAGGGATGCCCCCTATCCCCTATCATCTTTGCCCTCTTAATGGAGCCCCTAGCAACTAAAATAAGACAAGATCAGAATATCCAAGGCATCTCCCCCTCAGGAACAGAAAATAAGATAAGTCTTTTTGCAGATGACACGATACTTATGTTTTCTCATCCAAAACGTTCACTTCCCGCAATTCAGGAAACTCTCCACCAATTCTCCCTGATATCCTACTATAAATTGAACTCGACTAAATCTACCATCCTTCCTCTCAACATTCCTGTCAACTTGGCCGCTCATCTAAAAAGAACATTACCCTATATTTGGTCGGACCAGTCCATTCCCTACCTAGGTATCAGACTAACACCTTTGCTTCACAAATTATTTGAAATTAACTACAAAACATTCCTGAAACAGCTTCCACAACTCCTCAAAGAAGTACGCTCTCAATACTTCTCTACGTTAGGAAGAATCGCTGCATTTAAAATGCTGATTCTGCCCAAGCTACTCTACCTTTTCCGAACTCTCGTCATCCCAATCCCCCAGTCCTTCTTTCATACGATACAAAAAATGGTATTGCAGTTCATCTGGGCCAACAAACCCCCTCGAGCTCCCTGCAACACACTCGTACGCCCCCACTACAAAGGAGGCACTGGCATGCCTCACATCCAATCCTATTTTAAGGCTGCGGCTCTGGATCAAATATACTATTGGTGGCACCCCACCAGCAACAAACCCTGGTCTCTGTTGGAGGCCAACGGCCCCCCTACCAATAAATTAACAAACTCACTCCTACTCATGTCAGCTGGCATAAAATTGCCTCAATCGATGCTCCCCCCTACTCTAAAAGCGTCTTTCCAAGCTTGGCAAAGCCTTCCGTCATCTGAGTCTCCCAGGCATCCCCTTCAAAAATATCTCATCCCACTCTCGGCCATAGAAACCTTAATCCCAGATATCTCACTGAGGAGATGGTCTTCCTTCGGTATACATCACATAAATGACATAAAACCAAATATGTCCCTCAAACCATTTACGACCCTTCACAAGCAATTTAACCTACCACAGGCAGAACAGTACAACTACTCCAGAATTGCTCACCTTATGCAAACCTTGAACCTTCTGTCCTCGGCATCCATCCCAGCACCGATCCACTTATTTATATCCCAACCAACCCACCCAAAACACAGCATCTCCACAATCTATAACTTCCTTCTAGTGAAGTACTCACAACAGCAACCTCCCTCACAACTGAAATGGGATATAGAACTGAATAGAACCACAACAATAGAACAATGGAACAAATCTTACCTATACACCTACAAAGCTTCCCATTGCAGTAATCATTGGGAACTATTTCATAAAACTACTCATAGGTGGTATCTCACTCCTTATAGACTATCTAAAATATACCCAAACTCCCCAAACACATGTTGGAGGGAATGTGGTTCCATCGGATCCCTTTCCCACATCCTCTGGTCCTGTAAAACGCTAACCACATTCTGGAAACAAATCTTTGCCCTGATTTCCTCTATCACACAAAATCCACTACTCCCTAACCCTGAACTTGCAATCCTGCACCTAAACTTAGACAACTTCCCCGGGAAATATAGGACAGTCATAATACACATACTACTAGCCGCCAAATTAAATATCACCAGGAAGTGGAAGTCCCCTGACCCTCCCTCCCTCCAAGCAACAATTGCAGACCTAAATCTGCAATGTGAAATGGAAAAAATGGTTACAAGGAAAAACCTGTCACTACCTAAATTCCTATCTACTTGGGAGCCTTGGCTTTCCCACTCGAAGTGCACCATCAAAGCCTAACTCCCTGGAATTCACTCACCGATACACTGGAACACTGGTACCCCCCCATATCCTTTCCCCCCTCCCCCGTCTGGTACTATCCTAAAAGTTTGCATTAACGGCTATAACCCATCGAGTTGTTTGGTATATCTACTCATTCACCCAGGATGGTTCATTGGGTAATAGCATTGCTTCATTCTATTGTTACCAGACGGAACATCTGTGTGTTATTTGTACTGAGCAAGTTTTATAACCTGTAACACTGTAAATCTTAATAAAAATATTGAAAAGAAATTACCCCCGCTATTCAAACAATTCACGAGGACCTTGCCACCTGGGGGAGGTTTGGCCTATCCTTGTTGGGAAGGGTGAACTTGGTCAAGATGACCCTCTTACCAAGGATTCTATACCTGTTTAGATCCCTCCCCATCCCAATCAAAAAATCTCACTTGCACAAACTCCAATCCCAGATCAACAAGTTCATTTGGGATAATCAGGGCTTCAGGTGCCCCGCTGAAGTTCTCATGAGACGACGCAGCCAAGGCAATTTGGGACTTCCGAACCTTTGGAGATACTATCAGGCAGCCCAACTGGCTCAATTTTCAATTATTCATGCACAGAGCAATAGACCAGACTGGGTAGGGATAGAGAGACAGGCGGTTCCTCTTAATACTATAGATTTCCTGGTGTGGGCTCACCCCATATCGAGACCCCCGATCCTGCCCCCCACGCTCTCCCACTTGATGGCCCTTTGCGATTCTCTACTTGGTCCCTTAAACTTAGCCTCAAGCATACACCCCCTTCAGCACATCTTCAACAACCCACCATTTCCTCCAGGTCAGGACATCCGAACCTTTGGGTGGTGGACCAATAAAGGCCTCTACAGAATAGGACATTTCCTATCCTCTTCAGGCCCTATCTCGTTGGAATACTGCTCCAGCAAATTGGACATGCCCCCATCCGAAAGGTTCCGCTTCCAGCAAATCCATCACTTTATTTCTTCTTTATGGAGGGCTAAACCGGCGCTAGCGGGTATTACCCCCTATGAGAAGTGGTGCTCGGAAATCTATAAACAAAAAGGGGGTATCTCCACGATATATGCATCTCTGATGGAACACCTCGACAAACCTCCATATGCCAAGAGTTGGGAGGGGGACCTGAACGTGACATGGGATGCGGACAAGTGGTTCTCCTTGTTTCTAAAATCGTTCAAGGGGATAGTAAACATACCACTGATGGAAGCTAGCATAAAGGTAATCTCTTGCTGGTATCTGGTCCCTTCCCATCTGACGATCATGTTCCCAAACTCCTCCCCTATATGCTTCAGAGGATGCACTCTTCAGGGCTCGTATTACCATACTTGGTGGGAATGTCCTAGAATTCTGGGATTTTGGAACAGAATTTTCTCTTTGCTGTGGAAGGTTATGGGTCAAGTTATAACGCAAAATCCAAAAATCGCTTTACTGAATCACAGGCCGGACAGTTTCTCCAAACCTATGCTAAAACCGACCCATTTCTTACTACTGGGAGCCAAGATTACTTTAGCTAGGGCCTGGAAAAAACCTTCTGTCTCCTTAACCACTTCTCCTTGGGCAGACGTCATGTGACATCGCTACCTTTGAGAAGTGATATCTGAATGGTGCCTGCCGCTAGATCAGCGGCGGCAGAGGCGGAGATGATCCGATCCGTCCCCCCCAGTGTCCGAGAGCCGAGTGAGCGGCTGAAGCCGCTCACTCGGCTCCATAGTACGGCAGGTCGGAAATGACATCAGAAGTCAGTTCCGCCCAACAGTCTTAAAGGGCCCGTTTTTTTTTTTTTTTTTGGGCTGTCATTTTTTTCAAATATTTTTTTTTTTGCATTTTACTGTAAGTATGAGATGTGAGGTCTTTTTGACCCCAGATCTCATATTTAAGAGGTCCTGTCATGCTTTTTTCTATTACAAGGAATGTTTACATTTCTTGTAATAGGAATAAATAAATAAATAAAAGTGATCATTTTTTTTAAAAAAAAGAACAGTGTAAAAATAAAAAGTAAAATAAATAATTGAAAAAAAAAAAAATTAAAGTGCCCCGTCCTTGCGAGCTCGCGTGCAGAAGCCAACACATATGTAAGTCCCACCCACATATGAAAACGGTGTTCAAACCACACATGTGAGGTATCACCGAGATCGTTGGAGCGAGAGCAATAATTCTAGCACTAGACCTCCTCTGTACCTCTAAACTGCTAACCTGTAGAATTTTTTAAATGTCGCCAATGGAGATTTTTAAGCTGTAAAGTTTGTCGAGCCGACGCAAATTTGAAGCATGACATGTTGGGTATCATTTTACTCGGCGTAACATTATGTTTCACAATATGGAAAAAAATTGGCCTAACTTTACTGTTTTCTTTTTTTTTTAAACTAAACAAACTGAATTTATTAAAAAAAAAGCACGCTTGGAAGACCGCTGCGCAAATACGGTGTGTAAAGTTTTGCAATGACTGCCATTTTATTCTCAAGGGTGTTAGAAAAAAAAAATATAATGTTTGGGGGTTCTAAGTAACTTTATAGCAAAAAAAACCTGATTTTAACTTGTAAACACCGAACCCAAAAAACAGGCTTGGTCTTGAGGTGGTTAAACGCTGCAAAGAGGAAAATCACCGGGATCATGACCCAGGAGAAATTTGCTAATATCCTCCTCGGAAAAATTTGACATAGTCTGGGAACCCTGGAAGAAATATATAAATCTACCTCCATGACCCAGTTCATTCTACATTAGAGTAGCGTCTCCCTGGTGACCTTCTTCTTTCTCCCCCCTTCTCTCCTTCTAAGTTTCCCTTCTTTTCTTTCCTTTTATATATCTATGGTTTTTATTCTGTTATATTTTTTTTGGGTACTCTCTACGGATGTAGTCCTATGGTGCCAGCTGGACTTAGGAGCACACTCTCTATCCTCCATTATTACTGGTGGCCCGATGGTTGTTGTTTAAAGGGTTGGAGTGCTGGGAAGGGAGCACTACCCTTCCTCCAGACACAGTTAAATCCCAGATGGGGTGTCGGGAGGAGGGGACAGGGTTGGTCTAGCAGTTCCCCAACATCATGCTTGAGTCCAGCTAGATGCACAAATGTCTTTTCACTTGATGTCTTTTTGTGACTACTCCTGTAATATTTTGTATGGATCACATTTTCATTCTGTTCTATTTCTCTATTGTATTGGAAAAACGCAATACATTTTTTCTAAAATAAAAAGAAAGTAGTTATGAGAGAAACCTATGCGGGTTTGGTTCAGTAAACATTCGTCAAATGTTATTGAAGTTCAAATCCAGAATCCAAATCCATTTGACCTCAATGGAAGCCAAATATTTGCTTGCAATTATTATATGCAATTTTTTTTTTTAAGTGGATGGAATTACAGACTGTTAAGACTCTCAGGGATAGCGTCAGAGACACCATATTCTGGCACCACATAAATTGCATGTCTATTCATTTTCTTTATGTTTACATATTTGCTTGGCTTATATAGAGCAGCAGGAACACAAAGATTGGTTTCCACCCAGAAATACATTTCTGATGTGTTGGAAGCACAAAAGGCAATACATGAAAATGTCTTCAGAGCACAGGATGGACCCTTTTAAAGAAAATTCACTGCATTTACAAATGTGATACAGCTGCTAAAAATTGTGGGTGTCACATTAAAATTGCTGTTACAAAGAACAGTAGCTTTTGCCCTAATTTAAGACTGTAATGGTAGCAAGCCTAAAACAGTGGCAGGAGTTGTTAATAGGGAAAGCTTGCAGGATATACAGTACTAAGGGTGCCTTGGTGTGCTCGTAAGGTATGCCAAAATCAGGTACCCCATAAAAAGCAAACTAATAAATTTAACATTTCCTATAGTTCTGTTTAGAAAGTAAAACTCATGGTATTTCTAATATATCACCATTAGATGGCAGCATAGAGTTAAAAGCCTGAATGACAGAGAGCACATAATATAGCAAGGGGGAACCAAAAGACAGACCTTTGTTTCTGTTGGGAACAGAATAGCAGTTGCTGTCCTGTATCTCAAACTGAAAGGTCATGCCTTTGTCATTGCAGATAAGAGGGAGCATATTTAAACAGGACAAAATTGATTTAATTTACATCCCTGTGATCAGTAAAGGCTGCTGTCGCTGCTGTGCGATTAAATAACATATTAGCACATGTACAATTGTTTATTATTTTCTATGAGGACATTATTCCTGTGTATTAGAATGTTATTATTACAGATGTGTATTATTATGTAGGAACAGAATAGCAATTGCTGTCCTGTATCTCAAGCTGAAAGGTTATGCCTTTGTCATTGCAGAAACTTTTTAATAAAAACACTTCTGGTTTCACCCAGCCCACTCCCTTTGCACAATGGAATTATTGACCATACTTTCAGCATATGTGCAACAAAATTGGCGCCCAACATGAAGAAAACTAAAAGAATCACTAGAGTGGAAAAGAGCGGTTACGCTGTCCGTGGCGAAGCTGAGAGAAGATTAAGGGATTAACTGTTGCTGCACAGGAATCATACACAGATAGATATGGAAAAGTTGCAAAAAGAAATCAGTGGGCACCTGATTCACATGACAGTCGGCGATCTCATTGAGACTTGCCAGTTTATCAAGGCCCCAGAAGCAAGTGTGGCGAAAGGAAAAACCCGGTGCCACTACATGCGGATAGTCAAATAGGTGATAGATGAATTGGTCAAGACTGAAAGTGAAGAGGCGGTGACACAATTTCTCCAAGCAACTAACAGATTCATCTGTGAGCTAGAGAAGAAGAGGGACAATGCTGAAGCACCAAACATCAGTGAGAAAGATCCTCAACAGGAACATCAATTAGCTTATCTGAAACGACAAAACCACATTATGCAGGAAAAGTTCCAGGAAATCTCCAGAATAATCAAGGAACAGATAAAAGAGCTGAGTACTAAAAGTAAGGACTCAAGTGACAGTCATCCAAAACAAGAATTCCAGTTACTCAGAGACTTCACCACGGTAACTTGCCAGAGGTGACAATCAGGAAGGACTTTAAGATTGCTGGTCAGATAGGTGAAAAGGAACAGAAAGACAAGCTGTCCTATACAAACCTTATACACCAGATCATCATGGGACTACAAAAAGGATATCCCAAGTCCGAGATTGTGGAAGCTGTAGTAAAAGCCATTAGCCTAAGTCTCAGAGGTATGCTGGAAATGAAGAATGGACTGACCCTCGTGCAACTTAGGAGAATCCTAAAAAGCCATTACAAGGAGGAAAATGCTTCTGAACTGTACCAGCAACTAATAAACATTTCACAGAATACTAAGGAAACCCCGCAGAATTTCCTGTTCAGAGCTATTGAGCTGAATGACCGCCTGCTGTTCGTCTCACAAGGAGAAGGCTCGGATGAACACTTTGGGACTGAGCTGATACAAAAGAAATTCCTAAGGTCAATGGGTACTGGACTGAGAAGTGACCACATCAAGTTCCAATTAAAGCAGTATTTAGGCGATCTTTCCATTCCGGATGAGGTGCTCATAGAGAAAATTAATATGCCACTAATATGCAGATGGAAAGGGAATAGAAGCAAAAGAAAGCTCAGCCTAGCCATTCAATGAAAGGGAAAGAGTGTTAGTCCAATGTCTTACAGTGTCCGCAGGAACCAGATGTCCTGACAACAACCGCTGACAAAATATCTCTGTCCCCACCAAAAGCAAGTAGCCCAACCATACAACAGTTGTCAAAGAGCAACTCTGAACTGGAAAAGCTGATGCTCCAGATGTAAAAAGAGATGATAGAGATGAAAACCTCCAAGGTGCGAGAAATCGATGAGATTGTGAATTCAGAGGGCCTCAGGTAATAGTGGGCATGAGCAATGGATGTTGTCAATCTTGTACAAGAACTGGTCAAAGAACTTCCTGTGACCATTGCTTCAACTGTGGTCAATCTGTACATTTAGCAAGATGCAAAACGACCAGACCCAACCAGTTAAATGGGAGAGGGTTGCTGTGAAGGGACCGACAGTAACCTGTGCTAGAACCCAATCCACTCAGAACAGTGAGGCACCCACCCGGCCGAATATGTACAGTGGCCGGGTGGGAGGTGGTTGATGTTATGTCCAATAAAAATTTCTCTTTTTTGTAGTATACTGTCTAGGGTCACATTATACCATCTGTTGGGCTATTTCCCTATACTTGTGACATTTTTCTTCTGGTATGTTGACCCACACATATCACTGTGTTATGACAGATCTATACCAGTCCTCCACATGATGACTCCTCTCTACGGGTGAGTCATCTTACCCAGACTTTTCTCACCATAATTCTTTGGACATCCCACTGTTACCCCTTATTCCCATCCAAGTTATTTCCCCCAAATAAACCACTATTACTAGCCACTCTCAAGGGAGCACATGCCTACGCAAGAATCCTAGGGTCCTTTCACAGGCTCTACCACTCCTAAAGTTTGAAAGTCATGAAACCCATCCTTGAAAGACTGCCCCATGCTATCAGCCTCCATGTCCCTAATCCTGTGCTTGCTGTGGTGTCACAGGGAAATTGTCTGGATAGGGCAGGCCCTGAGATGCATGGAAGTCGTCCTCAACAACCTGCTGCTCTGCATAGAATGCCCTCTCTATAATGTCACACAGTCTGTTCTCCAGCAGGAACGTGACTGGTACAGTGTCGCTGATGCATACATTATCATAGCTCACCATGCATCCTGTATCCGCAGTCACTGGCATGGGGAAACAAAGTCCAGCTCTCTCGAGCCTGTCCTCATGCCATACTCACACAGGTACTCGATGACCATCTGATGCACGTGCAGCTACTTTAGCATGGCAAAAGTAAAGTTCCACCAGGTGGGCATGTCACAGATTAGGTGGTTTGCGGGCAGATGTAATTCCTGATGCATTTCTCCCAGCTGAACAGTGACTAGGTAGGACCACATGAAGTGGCTACAAACTCTACTGACCTGCCTCAGATGATTTTCTAACCCTGGGTGCTTATCTAGGAACTGCTGTACCATTTGTTGTGCCAGGCAAGGCATGTGTGTCTCCTTTCCCTGCCAAAGGGCAGACAGTAGGTTGGTGCCATTGTTTCATACTGCCATACCCTTTACTGGTTGCCACAGGTTTAATTGTCAGTGGGCCTGCCCCTGTAGGTCTGAAAGAATATCTGCCCAAGTGTGGCTCATGTTCCCCAGGCATACCAGTTTTAGCCTGAGCTATTGAACAGCCTCTTGAATGCCCAAGGGAGACTGGTGGATCATAGGATGACTCAGCAGATGAGAGCTTTGATGAGCAGGAGTAGTAGAAGGAGGTGAAGGGGACAGCTCTTGCACTGTCATTGGCAGCTGTAAGGATGCAGGGTGCTGAATAAGCTCCAACAGTATGCCCTTTTCTGCATTCTTCCCTTCCTGCCAGCAGAATCATCTAGTGGTCTGTAAACAATATCTACTTTCTGGATCACGTGTCTGTGGCCATGTTGAGTTTACTGCTGACCATGTGTTCCTGTGATGGGGGAAATCTTGCACTTAATGTGATGGTGAAGGAAAAGGATGACCTTACAGACAAAGATATGTTGACCGGGAACCTGTCCTGAAAGGGGACAGAATCCACCAGCTGGAAAGGCAGGAATTGTAATGCCAGCAATTTGGCCAAGCCAGCATTTTTGTGATCTAGCAGCTGGGGCAGCAAAATGTATCTGCTCAATTTTATAGCTCGTAGAGTGGAGTTGGCAATATCAGAGCAAAGTTGCAGTCTACGCTTGCTTTTTTCTTCTACATGGCTCCATGCAGATTCTTTTCCCTTCTGCAGGAGCCACAGGATAGACTTCTGACAACCCTTGATATACTGTAACCCCTCTTCCTGGAGACTGCTGAGAAGGAATTATGTATACTGGGGGTAGAGGTGGAAAGAAAGCAGCTTGAAGGAGGAAGCAGAGGAGTGAGGCCCTTTTGCTGATGAAGACTCCATTCTGTTTCTGTTGCTACTGAGCTACATAGTAAGAGGTCAGCTGTCTCTGTATACATGTGATACCCAAATGTCCAATGGCATTATCACACATGATACACTGGAAGCAGAGACTGCAAATAACAACAATGCGGTCTGCTGCCCATGTGTTCAAAAAAGGCCCACACAGGTGAACTCTAGAGAGGGGACGAAAGGACAGAAATGCCCTGCACCCGTGAAGCTCTGACATTCACTTTTATGTGAGCTGCCTCTGAATGACATTCTTGTTGGGGTTGTGCTTCTGCCTCTCCATCCTCCTCTGTTCTGTTGGGTACAGTCAGAGACCTTATCATCATCCCCTTCTTCCTTATCACTGAAGTGGGTAGGATCCTTATTGGAACCTGGAAGCACCCTTTACCAAAATATGAATGAGTATGTGTACCCCTACCCATTCACCAAAAAAGTGTCAAAAAGTAATAAAAACACAGACATTTTTTTGACAATTCCATTATTAAAAAAAAAACAGTGTCCCCCAATGTAGATCCATTGTCAATCATGATGACAACGCCACCACTGGATCCAAAAAAGAAAAAAAATTGCTCTGCTGTCAACTAAGGCAAACCTCTGAATGCCTAGCTTGCAGTTTTATATAGGTAAGGGGTGGAGCCACCTGGCATTGTCACCTAGTGGCAACCCCCCCCTTGTGACATCACCGACCGGTGCCCCGCTGTTTTTAAATTATTTGATAAAGGATTTGTCAAAACTGTCTCTGTGTTTTCATTATTTTTGACACATTTTTGGTGAATGGGTAGGGGTATTATGTACCTTATACTCATTCAGATGGAGGGCCTGGGATCTTGGGGCCCCCTTGTTAAAGGGGGCTTCCAGATCCCGATAAGACCCCTGCCCGCAGACCCTCACAACCCAGCGTTGTAGGGATGAGGCCCTTGTCCCCACGGTGCTTTGGGGTAGGGGGCAGAGCTTCTCATAGAAATTGTACAAGCTAGGTGGTTCAGTGGATAAGCAATTGGTTAAAGGATGCATACCAGATTGTGGTTATAAATGTGGTTCATTTGGAACAAAGACCAATTATTAGTGGTGGCCCACAAGGCTCTGTACTAAGAGCTGTTCTGTTTAAAGGCTAAGTTCACTTTTTTTTTCTAAATTCCAGCTTCCCAATGTAGCACCCTCTAGCTAGTGTTCTAGTGTACATAGTTGTTAGAGTGGGTGGGTTTGGCTTGGCCGGCAGCCAGGCCTGGGTTGCGTCTGGGGGCTGGTGGCTGGGGGGGGGGCTGTCTGACTCAGCAGGCAGCATCTCTGGTAACTCCCTCTGCTCTCCAGAACCTTAGAGAAGCTTCCATAAGTAGAGGGTGGAGTTTAGGAGGAGCTGTCTGTAGTATTGATGAGGGCCCCAGCCAATCTCCAGTGAACCCATCTAGGAGGTGGGTACCTCATAAATACTCATGAGTCAGGCCAACAAAGGGCAGTTGGTGGAAGGAGTGCTGAGGAGGCTGTCGGTGGTAGTTTAGGGTGCCCTCTAGTCTGGGGGGGTGACCTCAGGCCTGGGGTTCGGGTGCTGGAGGTACAATACACAGAGGGCATCTTTCCTCGAGGCACAGTAGCAAGTGTGAGGACAGTGGGAGCAATTCAGCACATCCAGTTCTCCAGGAGAATCAGCCAGATGGGCTGGTAAGTTTGCAGTCTGGAAGGACTGAGGAGAAATAGCCAGAAGGGCTAAAAAGTAGCAGCTGCAATAAGGCAGGCTGGCAGTGCCTGAAGAGGCAGTGTTGGGATCAGTAGCCACAGGGATGTAAGCTGAACACTGGACTTTGGTGTTTTTTTGGGGGGGCGGCAAACCTCCCCCGAGCGGCACCTCTCCCCCCTCCGAGTGGCACTTCCCCCCCCGAGTGGCACCTCTCCCCCCATTTTACCGCTGCACTTACCCCATTTAGGCGGGTAGTGTGAAGCTGCACTTTGTCCTCCTTGGTGGCTTCCATGATGCCTCCTAGGCATCCAATAGGATTGTCTGTGCTTTCAGCCAACCAGGTGACGGGTGCCAAATCCATTACCTGATTGGAAGGGGGGAGCCCATTCTATTCTGAAGCCTATTGGAGCCTTCGGCTGTAATAGAGTTCTTCAGAAAAACACTCCCACCCAACGCCGTAATTCATGCATCCCAGTGACCTGAAAAGGGGTCAGGTGCATGTATAGGAGAGGCGGTGGAAGGGAAAGGGGAGGCGGCGCTCCAGCACCCACAATGGACGGGCCGCCCCGGTTTGCTACACAACCAAGGGGCCCAGGGTTCCTGCCTGTAAATGGATTTTGCTTTGATCTGGCTGAGTGCTTTGCCAAAATCACTTAAAGTGGATGTAAACCCTCACATATACCCAGTGAAGTGAACAGCTTCAGATGATACACAGAGATCAAACAAATCTCCCTATACAAGTTTTACATGCATATCTGCTGTCTTCAACTGTATATATCCTTTAGAAAGTGCTATTCGTGTTAACAGATTTTCTCTTCCTGGTTAAGACTGCAGTGAAGCCTGGGCACACAGCCAAGACAGCTGATTCGAGGTAAGGCACACACCCACTCTCCTCATAGGTAGAGAGTCTCAGCTCCACTGCGTGGGACTCTAGTTTTTTGCTGGTGCTCTTAGGTAAAGGGAGTCCTGGAGCAAATAAAAGAAAAAGATGAGCGTATGGACAACATGACAGGGTGGATAGTAGGACAGCATGGAAAGGGAAAAGATTGTGGAGGATAGGTCCCTTTAAGGTAATGGGGAGGGGTGGTTTGGCCGTGGAATGATCAGAGGAAATCAGGGAGAGGGGCAAGAAGTAGGAATCCAGTCTGGAGAAGAAGGAGTTTCTTGCCTGTCCTACTCCACGTTCTCCCTGCCAGTTTTATAATGGTGGATTTAGAGCAATTAATTTCTTAGCTGTGAGCAGCGGTGGCCTACCGGGGCACAGACTGGCTGTAGGCTCAGGTGGCTTCATTGATGGCGGAGCAGGACACTGGATCGAAGGTGCGTGGCAGGGGTTCCCACATCCTCGGAGGTTGCGGCCTCCGGAGCACTTCAGTCTGTACCCCTCCCGGGAGCTTTCTGCCAGGATAGGAGACCTGAAAGGGACCCTCCGGGCCCTTCTGCCCAGCTGACTGAGACTGCAGCAGGGGTGAGCCTGGGAGAAATCCTTGCAGAGCTCAGCGTGGGGGGGGGGGGAGAGGGGGAGCCGCACTTGTCCCTTTCTCTCCTGCTCGGCGCTGTTGTCCGGAGTGTACAGCCACTGCCACTGCCACTGCTGAAGTGCCGGGTAGGCAGGCAGCTCGGCGAGGGAGAAGTACAGTTGCGGATGCCAGCCAGGCTTCTGAGGCGGCTCGCAGTCCGGCGGGAGGTGACAGGAGGAGTCCCAGAAGTGCGGGCACACGGAGAACCACTGGAGCAGTCCGTGCAGTGGGCGCCAGTGACCAGAGGCACCCCAGAAGTACAACCAGGAGGTCGGTGGGTTGATCTGGTGTGCGAGACGGGGGCAACATGAGAGATCATCAGCACAGACCCTCGGCAACCAGGTCTGGAGTTCCTGTGGTGCAATCGGTGATCATTCAACCAGCAGTGACTGACGCCAGATCGGAAGGAGAACTGGAGAACTGTCCGGGTCAGAGGTGGAAGAGGACCAGGGACATCCGGCACCGATGGATTCCGGCCCGGCAGCTGTTGGGCCCAGTCCTGGGCAGCCTAGGGAGTGTCTTTCTATTTTGTCTATGCAATCTGTCTTGCGGGATTTTTTAGGCCAGGGGAGTGGGGGGGTCACCGGTGGCGGGTAGGCTACCGGTGGCTGGTGCGATGCCCTAAGTGAAGACAACAGCACCTGTTGCCAATACTGGGCATGGTACAATAAAAATAATATGAACAGCCAGTGCAAAGTGGAAAATCCCTAAAAGAAGCAAGCTGCACACAAACTCTTCACAATGCAGATATAAATGATAATAAAGTACAGCGCATAAATGTAAAATGTCCACATCTAAATGTCCATAATAAAAACAGTAATTTTATCATATAAGAAGCAGTATGAGGTTGATTCCACAGGTGTGCAGATATCCAAAAGTTCAATGACACCACCAGAGTGAGACCCTCCACCAGATGGCCAGCAAGCCTGCTCATCTCAAGCTTCGACCCCTGTATTACCAGTTGGTCAAAAGCACTTGGTTCCCACACTAAGGGTAGAGGATGATCAAAAACTCTCACACCTGGTGAAGAAGTAGTGTGATGACGTAACGCGTATGGGGGAGGTGCGAGAATGAGCAACATCCATCGATATACACGGATGTGCCCATATATACCATATTAAAGTCATTGGTTATACAGAGAGCACTTAGATCTCTTTTCTTTTATCATACCTTATGTTGGTTGTTCCATCTGAGTCCTTCGTGTGATTGGAGCCTGTAAGGAAGCCTTAGAGCTGATCTGAGCTGATCCTTTCGTTTGTGTGAGAGTTTTTGATCATCCTCTCCCCTTAGTGTGGGAACCAAGTGCTTTTGACCCGCTGGTATGACAGGGGTCAAAGCTTGAGCTGAGCAGGCACACTGGGCACCTGGCAGAGGGTCTCACTCTGGTGGTATTATTGAACTTTTGGATATCTGCACACCTGTGGAATCAACCTCATACTGCTTCTTAAGGATCTGTTGGCTGGTTTACGGGACTTGGTACACTGTTTTGAGCCAGGTGAGGGAGCCAGGGCATTGCCAGCAGCGGCATGGGCATCGCCACGGGGGGGGGGGGGTGAGTATGGCAGAATCTGTCTCGCCAGTAGGAGTTTCTGACAGGTCGACTGGGATCGGACGCAGGTGTGGTTACAGGATCCGGGACCCCGGCTAGTGCTGCATCATCTGACAAACAGGCGAAGGCGAGGGACAAAACGGTGGATTCCATACTGTTGGCTGACGTTGCAAAGTGCGAGGTGTATGTTTGTTTTGAGGGCACCTTGGACGCTCATCTCAAACCAGTGATAGAAAAAAAAAATTTGGAAGGGTGAGTATATGGAGATTTTCACTTTGCTGCCCCTAGAGAATTTTAACCTGGATAGAGTGAAGCCAGAAGAGAGCAAGAAGGAGGATGAGGAAAAAACGCAGCTACTGGCTAATTCCGCACACTTTTTCCAACTGGTTGCAGGTGTTTGCAATCTTGGCGAGTGTTGTTGGTGAGAAGACCCCGGAGCATTGCTCCGCACTGTTTTGCTATCTGGAGGCCATAAGCGAGACCCGCAGAACTTATGGTGCATTAGCGTGGCTATGCTACGACAAGCAATTCTGGCAGCGGATGGCCATTAGATTGGTGCTGCGCTGGGACCATAAGGACATCAGCTTGTGGATGAAGCTGATGACATCGGTGCGGGCTCCTATCCAGTTTTTTCAGGGGGGGTCGGAGGTACCTCTGCCTCAGGACAACCGACTGAGAAGAGACGGGGCTACTGCTGGCAATACAATGAAGGGCCCTGTAAATTTGGTTCAGCCTGCCTGCCGTTTTAAGCATGAATGTTCCGACTGCGGGGATCACATGCTCTAAGTGCTTCAAAAGAGGTAAGGGGCATACAGGAGAGTTTGCAGGTAAGAGGGAAGACACCGGTGTGAGTGGAAAGGATGCTTCCTTTTCTCAGTAGGTATCCCGATCGACAAGCTGCAACTCTATTAGTGGAGCGGTTTTCGGTGGGTTTTCGCATTTCTTGTTCTCTTTTCCACCTTTCCCGCCCATGTCAAAAAATTTGCGTTCCACATTGCAACATTCGGGCTTGGTCACAGAAAAACTGCAGAAGGAGGTTGCATTTGGCCGGATGGGTGGTCCTTTCGCTACTGTTCTGCTGCAGGACTTGGTGGTCTCTCCTCTGGGTGGTTCCCAAGAAGGAGCCGCACAAGTTTCATTTGGTTCACCACCTTTCCTTTCCCAGAGGGGGTTTGGTCAACGATGCTATTGCACCAGAGGCATGTGCAGTCACCTACACCTCTTTTGATGCAGCGATATCATGGGTGCGCCGTTATGGGCGCGGGGTGCTCATGGCTAAATCGGACATTGAAACTGCTTTTCGGCTGCTGCCGGTCCATCCGGCAGCTTTCGTTTGCTTGGCTGTAATTGGCAGGGGGCTTACTATGTTGATTGTTGCCTGCCTATGGGCTGCTCAATCTCCTGTGCTTTGTTTGAAACTTTCAGTTCTTTTCTGGAATGGGTTGTGTGGGATGTTTCCGGGATCAATTCGGTCATTCATTATATGGATGATTTTTTGTGTGTGGGTCCCCCCAATTCCAATGTTTTTTCTGTTCTGTTGGGTACGTTGCAGTACATAGCGGATCGTTTTGGGGTCCCGTTGGCCACTGAGAAAATGGAGGGCTCTCTTCTCAGAACATGGAATGTCGCTTACTGGAGGATAAGCTTGAAGTCCTTGGGACCATTGGAAATCATTGGGTAAGTTGAATTTCGATTGCCGAATCATGCCTATGGGCAGGGTGTTTTGTCGCCGGTTGTCGGCATCCACGGCTGGCGTAAAAATGCCCACCCATTTTGTGCACTTGACCAGGGACCACTGGGATGACTTGCTGGTGTGGTAGGGCTTCCTTGAATCATTCAGTGGACATGCTTTATGGATGTCGGGGCCCATCAGTAACTTCGATTTGAAACTATTTATGGATGTAGCGGGTTCTACAGGGTATGGGGCTTTCTTCCGTGGAAGCTGGAGTGCTGCGCCATGGCCACCGGCATGAGAGGAGGCTGGGCTATTGAAGAATCTGGTTCTCCTTGAGCTGTTCCCGATCATGTTAACAATGGAACTCTGGGGTGACTCTTTCCGCAATCTGAAGGTGCACTTCAATTGTGATAACTTTGGGGTTGTCCAAGTGGTTAACGGTATATCGGCAGCTTCGCACCCGATGGTTCGGATGCTCCGTCATCTAGTTTTGCGGTGTTTGCAATTGAATGCTTTCATCTATGCTGTACACCTCCCTGGGGTACAAACACTTTGGCTGATGCTCTGTCTCGCTTTCAGTGGGACAGGTTCAGAGAGTTGGCACCGGAAAAGGAGCAACACGCGGTTCCCTGTCCCGGCTGTGGAACATTGCTTTGGAGTAGCAGCAAAGTGGATTCAACGTTCAGTGAGTACAGCTACTTGGTTGACCTATGATAAGGTACGATGTGAATGGTTAACATTTTTGCACAGGACAGATTTTGACCCTGGAGGTTAGGAGCTAAAAGATGCGGTCCTCTATTTCATTATTTTCAACCTAAAGCATGGGGCCTCCATGTCTGCTATTGATCGTAAATTGGCGGACTTGGCTTTCTTGTTTAAGCTAAAAGGTTGCAGGGATTACACAAAGGAATTTTGGGTTAAGCAGACAAGGGGTACAGGAGGGCCCACAAGAGTAGGGACGGTCCTTGCCTGGTTTCCTTTTCAATGTTGCGTCACCCCTTTATGCACTTAGGTTCCCTGTGCACTTCAGCTGACGAATGTTTTTTATTTCAGGCAGCATTTGCACTTGCTTTCTTTGGGGCCTTGCGGGTGAGTGAGATGGTTAGCCCTTCCAAGTGGACAAAAGGGGGTCTGTTGGTACAGGAGGTGTCTTGTTCACGTGATTCAATGAGCTTTTGGTAAGTTCACCTTACAGATTTTTCCACTTACAGTTTAAAATCATTTTTTTTTTGCTAGAAAATTACTTAGAACCCCCAAACATTATATATTTTTTTACAGACACCTTAGAAAATAAAATGGCCTTCAGTGCAATACTTTATGTCGCACTGTATTTGCGCAGCGGTCTTAAGAATGCAATTTTTTGGGAAAAAAATATTTTTTGAATTAAAAAATTATTTTTTGAAAAAATAAGAAAACATTAAAGTTAGCCCAATGTTTTTCTATATTGTGAAAGATAATGTTACGCCAAGTAAATTGATACCCAACATGTCATGCTTTAAAATTGCTCCTGCTTGTGGAATGGCGACAATCTTTGGCACTTAAAAATCTCCATCGACAACGTTTAAAAATTTCTACAGTTTACCAGTTCTAGATCTAGAGATCTAGCGCTAGAATTATTGCTCTCACTCTAATGCTCGCTTCAATACCTCACATGTGTGGTTTAAATACCGTTTTCATATGTGGGCGTCACTTGAGTTCGCTTCTGAGCGTGAGCTAGGTGGGACGACGTGCTTTATATTTTTTTTTATTATTTATTTTACATTTTATTTTTTATTTATACACTGTCCTTTTAAAAAAAAGATTTTGATCCCTTTTATTCCGATTGCAAGGAATATAAACATCCCTTGTAATAGAAATAAGCACAACAGAACCCCTTTAATGTGAGATCTGGGGTCAAAAAGACCTCAGATCTCACATTTACACTTATAAAAAAAAATACATTTTATTTTTTAATTTCTTTTAATTGTCATTTTAAGGCCTGAGGGCAGAAGTGATGTTTGACGTCGCTCCGGTCCATCGGTGCCCACAAGTGTGGCATATTAGAGCCTCCTCATCACTGCCACCTATCAGTGCCCATAAGTGGCATCTCATCAGTTCCCATTAGTGCAGCCTGATCAGCGCATATCAGTGAAGGAGAAAAATTACTTATTTACAAAATTTACTGACAGAAATTTAAAAAAGCTTTTTTTTTTCTTCAAAATTTTCGATCTTTTTTTTTGTTTGTTAAAAAAAATACCACCAAAAGAAAGCTCTATTTGTGGGAATAAAATTATAAAAAAAACATGTGTCTGGGTAGAGCGTTGTATGGCAGCGCAATTGTCATTTAAAGTGCGACAGCACTGAAAGCCGAAAATTGGCCTGGGCAGGAAGTGGGGTGAAAGTGCCCGGTATTGAGGTGGTAAAGGGGCTTTGGTGTGCTTTTTTTGCAGGCTGTATTAAAAAAATACATTTTACAAAGAAATACAATAAAAAAGAAAAACAAAATACTATTTTTGGACATTTTCATTTTCACTGTCAGCCCCTTAATGGTCTGATATATATTTTGGGGCCCCCATGCTGTTTTTTACAGAGGCAGAGAAATGTAAATTACCAGCAGTTTGATTTGTATTTTTTTTTTTTGTAAATGTAATTTTTGCTGTAATACTTTGTATACATCATGTACCATTTCACGTGCAGGTACGGGGCATCTTCAAGAAGATTTTTTATAAAGGAATTGTGCATTTTACAGTTGTCCCGGGCTGCTTTCACACTGATCCGTCTTTCTTCCGTGTGACCATGTAATCCTATGGAACTCTTCACACTGATCTGCTGTGGGTCTGCTATTTTTTAGAAGAACTTCTACGGGGCATGGACGTGCACTTTACCATGTACTACATATGTTTCATAATGTCGTTTTTAATGTAAATGTTTTTTTTTTTTATGTTTAGTTTGACGACCATTAAATGTAAAGAGACGGAGACATTTTTTGTCGTACCCCCGGGGTTTTATATATAGTCTGGTAATTCCCCGACTGTCACTTTTACTTTTACAGGTTTTTATCATAAAACAAAAAGAAAAAATAACATAAAGAAACATTTTACATAAAAAAATTATGTCGGACGTTTTTTTCGTGTGGTTTCG
>BLSH010292289.1:18591-42114 GCA_018402905.1 Glandirana rugosa | reverse complement strand
CCGTGCGATCGTTCGGGTTCCGTCCGGACCCGGACCCGGACTTTGTCACGAAGTTCGGACGGACCAGCAGAACCCGAACTTCCAGGTGTTCGCTCAACTCTAGTCAGGAACGCCCGGAAGTGTCCGTTTGTTCCTAATTCACAAATTACATGCACCTGAACTTCCTCTTTATATGCTCGTAACACGTCACTACGTTCGGCTTGGTCGTACGATCGCTTAGTGCATGTCAGTATTCGAGATACAACAGCCAACATACGATTTGCGCCGTTCAGTCGTACGATCGTCACATCGTGTGTATGAGGCTTTATAGACAAATTCAACTTAAGAACAAACCTACAGACCAGTGGCGGCCTGTCCATTAAGGGCGCATGGGCGCAGCCCCCTCTATCCCCGGCACCCCCTTATGCCAATGGATAGATTCATGCATAGCATGAATCTATCCATGGCCATCGCCGTCACCCCCTATTCATGCGGCCGGCCCTTTCAGGACACCGGCCGCATGAATTACCGCAGAGGGGTGTTTTTTTTTGAAGCACCTGATTAGAGCCATAGGGTCCAATAGGCTTCAAAATAGAATGGCTTGTGGCGCAGAGCACAACTGACGTGTGTTACAAAAGCAAATGAATATTTGCTTTTCTAACACTGAATCGCCTCTCAGCCAATCGGGAAGCACCGGTATGTTACCGGTTTCCCGATTTGCTGAATGGTCAGGCGATCCTATTTCTCATAGGAGGAGGGGGTTTAGCTCCCGCTCCTCAGACACAGCTCACTGCCCATCTGGCTCAATTCCTAGATGGGGTAAGTGCGGGACTTTGATGTCCCAACTACCCTGGGGGGATCTGTTGGGGGATCTTCTGTCAGTGCCACGAGTCCCACAGCTGGGGGGCTGTATATCCTATCTGTGATGCTGTATATACCCCTATCTGTGATGCTGTATACTCCTACCTGCTGATGCTGTATATCCCCCTATCTGCTGATGCTGTATATCCCCCTATCTGCTTATGGTGTATGTACCCCTATCTGTGATGCTCTATACTCCTACCTGCTGATGCTGTATATCCCCCTATCTGCTGATGCTGCTGTATACCCCTATCTGCTGATGCTGCTGTATACCCCTATCTGGTGATGCTGTATACTCCTATCTGGTGATGCTGTATACTCCTATCTGTGATGCTGCATACCTCTATCTGGTGGGCTGTATATACTCCTATCTGGTGATGCTGTGTATACGCCTATCTGGTGATGCTGTGTATATGCCTATCTGGTGATACTGTATATACTCCTATCTGGTGATGCTGTATACCCCTATCTGGTGATGCTGTATACCCCTATCTGGTGATGCTGGGCTGTATACTCCTGACACAATGGGTGGAATATATAAGGGATGGTGGGAGGGATCAAAAAGGAGGGCGGGGTCTGGCGCCCCCCCCCATCCTAAAATTTCATCAGTTGCCACTGCTACAGACCCTATCTTGTTTCTAACCCGGGGACCGCCTGTATAATGGCCTTATTGCTGCCATATAGCCGCTTTAAAAAGGAAGTTTTTTTAACCGCTTCCGGACTGCCCACCACATATAGTGTGGTAGGGCGGCCCGGCTGCGCAAAATCATGTACCTGTATGTGATTTTGTGCACGCAATCTAGGAGGCAAGAGTGCCCCTCCTGCCATGATTGGACACATCAGGAGCCAATCAGCCAGTCAGTGGGCCGCGATGGCCGCCGGGACCCGCTGATCGTTCGAAGGAAAGGCAGAACGGCAGTCTGCCTATGTAAACAAGGCAGACCGCTATTCTGCCAGGGAGTAAAAGAGAGATCTATCTTTTGGTCAAGTGCATCCATAACCCACACAGTTAGAAAGCTTTCCCTAGGAGCACATTTAACCCCTTGATCGCCCCTGGTTTTAACCCCTTCCCTGTCAGTGTCATTTATACAGTGACAGTGCATTTTTTAGCACTAATCACTACAGGGTGGGCCATTTATATGGATACACCTTAATAAAATGGGAATGGTTGGTGATATTAACTTCCTGTTTGTGGCACATTAGTATATGTGAGGGGCGAAACTTTTCAAGATGGGTGGTGACCATGGCGGCCATTTTGAAGTTGGCCATTTTGAATCCAACTTTTGTTTTTTCAATAGGTAGAGGGTCATGTGAAACATCAAACTTATTGGGAATTTCACAAGAAAAACAATGGTGTGCTTGGTTTTAACATAACTTTATTCTTTCATGAGTTATTTACAAGTTTCTGACCACTTATAAAATGTGTTCAATGTGCTGCCCATTGTGTTGGATTGTCAATGCAACCCTCTTCTCCCACTCTTCACACACTGATAGCAACACCGCAGGAGAAATGCTAGCATAGGCTTCCAGTATCTGTAGGTTCAGGTGCTGCACATCTCGTATCTTCACAGCATAGACAATTGCCTTCAGATGACACCAAAGGTAAAAGTCTAAGGGGGTCAGATCGGGAGACCTTGGGGGCCATTCAACTGCACCACCACATTATGGGTGTCAGGTCCGAGCATTCCTAGATGAACAGTTTCCTGGAAAGTGAATTGGTCATCGTGGGCCTCCTTTGCACTTCACAGTATTCAGATTGCCAAAAACGGCGATTCTGAATACTGTCACTTTTTTAAAATTGGCACCGTTAGCCGCCGTGTAAACCGGAAATGACGTTGTGACGTCGCTTCCAGAAATTGCCGAAGGAGACCCGATCGGAGCCGATTATGGCTTCTGTCAGGTCTCCTTCCAGCCGGCGGACGCGCCGGATCGTCGCTCCGGTCTCTGGGACGGGAGGCCAGAGAAGAGCAGCAGAAGGCGGCGGGAGGGGGGGTGTCCCCTCCCGCTCCCTGGGGTAACGACCGAGCCGCTCCTGAGCCGGATCGGTCGTTACCCCTGGATAGCCAACCGCCAGCTCTAAAAAATGATACCGGGATATAGCCTGCAGGTGCAGGCTATGTCCCGGGAGAGCCGCTCAAACCCGACCGCCGCCTATTTACGGGGCTGGTCGGGAAGTGGTTAAGGTGTATCCATATAAATGGCCCACCCTGTATATTGATGTCACTGGTCCCCAAAAAGTGTCACTTAGTGTCAGATTTATCCGCTGCAATCCCGCTAAAAATTGCTGATCACCTCCATTACTAGTAAAAATAATAATAAAAAAAAGTCCATAAATCTATCCCATAGTTTGTAGACGCTATAACTTTTGTGCAAACCAATCAATATACACTTATTGGGATTTTTTTTCCCAAAAGTATATAGCAGAATACATATTGGCCTAAATTGATGAAGACATTAGATTTTTTTTTTTTTTTTTAATTGGGTATGTTTTATAGCAGAAAGTCTGTCTTTTTGTTTATAGCGGAAAAAATATATGACACAATAGGGGTATTAGGTATGCATATTGTCTTTTATTCTGTATGTTTGCTTCTGATATGGCATTGATTTATGCTGTACTGTATGCCCTTATGTCTCTTCAATGTTTTGATGCCATGGTTCGTGTCTTTTGACTAAAAAAAATATTTGTAAAAAAAAAAAAAAAACGCAGAGGTAACCAAATACCACCAAAAGAAAGCTCTATTTGTAGGAAAAAAAGGACATCAATTTTATTTGGGTACAGTGTCGCACGGCCGCGCAATGCAGTGCTGTATTGCAAAAAATGGCCTGGTCAGAAAGGGGGTAAATCCTTCCGGAGCTGAAAGTGGTGTGTTTTACGAATCCAATGCTGACCGGGACAAACCTGGCCACATAAAAAGAAGTAGGCAGTGCAGCAAACAGTGACTACCCACGTGTTTCTTATGTGTTTTCTGTAATTACGTCATTATAGGGGTGTGTGTTGATGCATACTGCATAGAGATAAATGTGCCTCTGGCTGGTATTGTGCCATATGGCTGTACAAAGTTGTGAGGAACCAGTATCATTATTGTGGATCCTTTAATCTATCTGTCTGTTTGGATTTTTGATATATATTTATATATACAGTATATGCCTGTGGAAGATTACCAATTGATACAAATGGGTAAACTTTTCTAATATAGGATTTATAGTTATATCTAAGGCAATACATTTTTCTGGCACTTTTTGATTTTACAATGAAAGAAAATGTAAACCCAACATTTTAATGTATATCTTCTCTATGTGCCTGCTGTACCATATACATGTATGAAAAAGTATCCTGTTCTCTTTATATTGCTTCCTATGTGTGAAATCCTTGGTGTTCCTGCCAGTCCCACTGCTTTCCTATCAAAAACTGACCACTCTAGGCATGGAAGCAGAGTGTGGTCAGTGATCTGGCTGTTCTAAGAACTCAGCATGCTCTCCTCCAATGATTATACTTCTGTTAATGTGCCCCCCCCCCCCCCCGGACAGCCAATAACTGGGAAGATCAGTGTTCTTCTGTTTCTCCTCCCCCAAAAATATTTATACTATTTTCATATGTATACACAAATGTTTTGCCTTTCTTTTCTATTTTAAATTGAATGGGGTGTTTGAAAGTGTCAAAAGTGCCCAATCTGTCCACCAGAATATTGTAGTCCCACTAAAAATCGCAGATCGCCATCATTACTAGTAAAAAAAAATAAAAATGGCATAAATCTATCCCCTATTTTATGGACTCAATAACTTTTGCGCAAACCAATCAATATACGCTTATTTTGCGATTTTTCTTTTTCCAAAAATATATAGAAGAAATACACATTGGCCTAAACTGAGGAAGAAATTTTTGTTTTTTTTACTTTTTTTTTGGATATTTATTATAGCAAAAAGTAAAAAAAAATTTTTTTTTTTTTCAAAGTTTTGCTCTTTTTTGTTTATATGCACAAAAAATAAAAAACGCAGAGGTGATCAAATACCACCAAAAGAAAGCTCTATTTTGGGAAAAAAAGGATGTCAATTTTGTTTGGGTACAACCTTACACGACCACGCAATTGTCAGTTAAAGTGACGCAATGCCTTATCGCAAAAAGTGCTCTTGTCAGAAATGGGGTAAATCCTCCCAGGGCCCAAATGGTTAAAATAATCAAATTTTGCTGCTTTGCAGCCTGAAATGAAGACAGACACAGTTTTTTTTCTTTTATCCAGCTGTATTTACTAGTGCAACTTATAACATCCAAGTGAAAGATATAACACCAACATATCAGAAAATGTCAATATTTTGTTGAACAACCTTTTGCTTTAGTTACAGCCTTTAGTCTGTTGGGATATGTCTCTACTAACTTTGCACATCTAGACTTTGCAATATTTGCCCAAGAGCTGCTCAAGTTCAGTTAAATTTGATGGTGACCATTTGTGGACTGCAGTCTTCAAGTCATTCCACAGATTTTCAACATGGTTTAAGTCTGGGCTCTGACTAAGCCATGCAAAGACCTTCATCTTTTTCTCCTTCCAGCACTGTGTGGTCATTTTTGCTGTGTGCTTTGGATCATTGTTATGTTGGAAGGTAAACCTTCTTCCCATTGACAACTTGCTGTCAGAGGGCAGCAGATTTCCGTCAAGAATTTGACGGTATTTTGCCCCATGTATTTTTCCTTCTATCCTGACAAGTGCTCCAGTCCCTGCTGCAGAGAAACACCCACATAACACGATATTACCACCTCCATGCTTTACTTTAGGAATGGTGTTATTTGGATTGTGAGCTGTATTGGATTTCTGCCAGACATATCATTTGGTGTTGAGGCCAAATAATTACATTTTAGTCTCCTCTGACCACCTTAAATGCACCTTGAGGATCCTGAGACCACATGGAAAAATGTATTATGTTCAGAAGAGACTAAAATTGAATTATTCATTTCATCTTTGTACACCAGTTCTGTTTTTTTGCAGATTTTTACATATTTAACATTTTTCTACACATTTTACACTTCATTTTACTCATTTTATTAAAATTGTATTTATTTAATTTTTTCCTTGTAAGGCTGTCCCTGCCCCGGTGAAGCAAACATGGGCAGGAATGGCAATGCAAACTAGGTCTAAACACCATTTAGTCCTTATACAGTAATAAAAAAGGTGACTATCCTACCACAACAAATGAAAAAGGGTAGGCAACAACAAAAAGATAAACGTATAATCCTACGGCCATAGGCTGGCTGCCCTATAATAGCCAACTCATCAGGGAGGCAGTCTGGCGGTGCATATCAACTCTCATATACTGGAGAGTATGTATATTGTTTGTGTCAGGTATATGTACATTTGTTTTAACTTTTTACCATTTACATCCTTTGTATATACCCCGGAGGCTAAGTTTGTGGTTCTTTTTAGAACAGCCTCACGTGCTGACCAATTCTTTTTTATGCTGCTGTCCTGTTTCAGCCACATGCCCCAGGTCTTAACTATTTTCCTGAGTGGGTTTATTTCATATTTGATGTATAGATCACCTTGGGTCATTCATTCCCCCCCCCTCCCACTCCCCCTTTTCTTTATAACCAGAATAAAAACATTGTCTGTCCCACAGTGGTCAAAGAAAATTGGGTCCCTAATATAAGTATAAATGATAGAACGCAATATCAACAAGCTGAATGATGAGAGAGAGAGAAATATTAATTGCTAAATACCAGGACAAGAGTGTAGTTCAGCCCTCCCAGACATCCCTTATGGGATCAGACTGTGTCATGGGGGATAGACCACTCCCCATCCCTAACTATCGATGCTTCTCTAAAATACAAAAAAAAAAAACAATAAGTAGATTACAATGCCATAAGACAGACCACTTCTAAGAGCGAGAGGAGGAGACAAATAATAAGAGATAAATATAAATATTGAGGAACATAGGGTGCATTAATTGGGTCAATATGATCAACCCTATGTACCACGGAGTATCATAAAGAAGTATTTAAAGTTGTTGGTTACAGAGGAAGTTTTAGATAGTTCTTCCAAGGTTTCCAAACTGCGCTGAGCTGTCCAGGATAAGATTAACTATCTTCTCCTGGGTCATAATCCAGGATATTTTCAGTTTTGCTGCTGCAAAGGACACTGTAGACTGTTTCCAAGCATGAGCAATCGTAATCTTAGCCACCAGCAATATAAAATGGATACGTTTCTGGAGGGGTTTAGAACAACCTACTGGCCTGTTATTTAGTATTGCCAACTGGGGTATTTTTTGCAGTGCTTGACCAGTAGAAAATCCTATTCCAGAAGGGCATTCCCACCAGGTGTAAAAGATGGAGCCCAAGAGGCCACACCCTCTATAGCACAACGGGGAGAAATTTGAGTATATGTTTGCCAGACGAGAGGGAACCAAGTACCAATTGGTGATTACATTGATACTGGCTTCTATCAGGGAAACGTTTATCATTCCCTTGAAGGGCTTTTGAAATAAAGAGAACCTAGTCGCCGCCTACCAGCTGACCTCCATATCCCGTACCCAGTTCAGAGCATACCAAGGTTTGTCAAGGTTCTTCGTCAGTGATGTATAAATTAATGATATACCTCCCCTTTGATCCAGGATTTCAGAACACCATGGGCTCTCTGATTAACATACAGAGCTTGTAAAATCTGCAGAAACCGTGGGCCAAGCCGCCATCTATTTAGGACTTCAAATAGGTATGACCAGTCTACCATATCAAAGGCCTTCTATAGGTCCACTGAGAGCAGGAACCCCTCCTGATGGGGTTCCCTGTCCCACTTCGACTGTAAGAAGGAAATAATTGCTATGTCTCTGCGTATCTGGTCCTACTTGGTCTTTGTGAACACAGTTCCCT
Source organism: Glandirana rugosa (assembly GCA_018402905.1). Taxonomy (NCBI): domain Eukaryota; kingdom Metazoa; phylum Chordata; class Amphibia; order Anura; family Ranidae; genus Glandirana; species Glandirana rugosa. The sequence continues at coordinate 34,421 of BLSH010292289.1, read as the reverse complement.
ATAAATTTAGATAGTCTATTGGACATAATTTTGGTTAAAATTTTGAGATCGTTGTTGATCAATGAGATGGGCCTATAATTGCATACGTCCGAGTGCTCCTTGGGGACTTGGGGATGACAGAAGCATAAGCCAGATTAGATTCACCGTCTAAGGAGGAGCCCTTAGGGAATTGAAAAACCGTGTTAAGAATGGGGTAATAGTGGTAGCGAAAACGTTGTAATAGCCCGAAGACAATCCACCCAGGGCTGGAGCAGAGCCCTTCTTAAGTTTTTTTTAATTACTTCCAGAACTTTCGAGTCTGCTATTGGTTTGTCAAGAGCTTGTCTGTTCCCTCTTTCCAGCTTGGGGAGTGGGATTTCATCTAGAAAATCAGTAGGGTTAGTAGGATGTAGACCCCCCTCCACCTTATACATTTTGGCATAAAAGTCATAAAATGTGGCCATAATCCGTTGGGGATTCTGTGTAATGGTTCCTGCAGAATCTCGTACTTTTGGGAAAGAGAAAGCGTGGGGCCCGAGGGGCAACTTGGCAGCCAGTTGGGGCCTATTATATCTTTTTGGAGATAAAATTGGGGGTTCGTCCACCTGAGGTGCTTTTCGGCCTGGGTGGTCAAAGCCAGGCTTAGGGCTACCTTCCTGGATTCCAATAATGCTCGAGATTTAGGAGTTGAATTTTTCTTATGGTCTTTAGAGAGTTTAAGAAATTCATGTTCTAGTTTTTCTACATCAACTCGTCATTCTCGTCTAAGTTTAGCGGAGAGTTGAATAATCTTACCCCTTATCACTACCTTATGCGCAGCCCAGAGTGTTGAAGGGGAGACTTCCCCATTGTCGTTAACTTGAAAGTATTCCTCTATGTCTTTATCTAGCATGGTGCAATGAACTGGATTGCTTAAAAGAGATTAGTTCAAGCACGATCGATATGTCCCCTCAGAACCATGCGGTGTAATGAGGTATAGCACCACCATGAGTGATCCGACAATGGGGAATCCCTGATAAATGATTTGGAGATGAACTGGATTATTGAGGCAGCTATAAAGATGTGGTCTATTCTCGATAGGGTCCAATGGGGAGCAGAAAAGTGAGTGTAATCCTTCACATTCGGGTTGATTTCCCTCCAGATATCCACAAGCCCCAGTGAATAAATAAGCCTCTGATTTATCTAGCACGTGATCTAGTGCAATATTGGAGTCACCTCCCATAATTATCGTGTCCACTAAATGAGGGGAAAGGGTTTCCAACATAAGTAGAATGGAAAGATTGGACCTGTCCTCGGCTCGGGCGTAATAGGAAACAACTGTGTATGTGGCCTCTTCCAGTGACCCTGCTAAGAGAATGTATCTGCCCTCTGGATCTCTGATATCCTGCTGTATGGAAAATGCGGTATTTTTAGCAAAAAACATTCCTACCCCTTTAGTCTTATCTGACGCATTAGCTAAGTAAAATTGGGGGAATTTAGAGTGTATAACTTTAGGGTTATATTGTTTGGGAAAATTAGTTTCTTGTAAAAGGAGCACCTTAAGGTGTTGGGAATAGGCTTGCTGGAAATTTTTTTGCTGCTTGAGTGGCGAGTTCAACCCTTGTACATTGTGTGAGGCTACTTTGATAGGTGATGCGCAATGTTCAGGTGAAGCCATGGATCAACAGGGGAGTAACAAGCTGAGGACAGACTTACCTGCTTCCAGAAGAACTCAGTCAGTGTTCCAACATTAGAGGAAGAGAGGGGGCTAACTACTTGCGTGCCTCCATGGTGTCTGAAAGGATACAAAGAAGGTGAGGAAAAAAAGACAGGAAGGTAAAGAAAATTAAATGTAGCAATTGAGGACCTGGGAGGGTCACGGAAAAAGCCTACCGTTGACCCCCCCCCCCCAGCGTCCATGAAGTGGGGTCAGTTTTACCTGACCCTACTCCAATGTGTAACCAAACACAAATCTGCCTGGATGGCAGGTCAACAACTGCCCTCGAATGAACCGACATTTGACTCCCAAAGGCAGAGGAAGGAGCATACCAATCGTCATGGCCCAACCCATCCCCAGTATCAAGTTATGGAAGGGCGGATCCCCTGTGTTATTAATGGCTATAAATATGAGCTAAAGAAAACCATCCACCATAGGAGAATCCCCTGCCCGAAGGCCTTTGGGGGGACAGAGGAACCCTAATTTAGGGTCCCAACCCACCCACCCTGGCTTCCTCAGACAGAGGGTCAGGCAAGAACCGAAAGCCTATACATTTAAACAATATAAAAACTTGTAGAACATTTAAGGAACTGAATTCCTTACTCACCTTAATTGCCAGAAAAGCATTGTATACCGCTGTCTTTGATCCAGGAAGGACCTGGGAGGGCAAAGCCCAGGGGCATCCCCTTCCCTACGCCCAGGACCCCGGGCCTCCTAGACACCAAGAGGGCCAGAGTGACGGAAGGTTAAGGAGGATAATAACATATTTTGAAATAGATGCAAAGAGAAATAGAAACCTACCGTGGACAAATATAACACTTTGTCCCTACAACAAATTAATTGAGGTAGGAACCAGTGGTTCCAAATTGAACACATAGTCAACCATTGAAGAGTGTAGGATCCCCAAGTGTTGAGGTCACACTACAGAGCCTGGGATGAGGGAAAAGATAAGGATGACTCTGGAGGGTCATGGTGGGTGAGAGTCCTTGGACCTTTTGGATTATTGTTTCAGCCATATCGGACTTTGATTGGACTTTGTGGAGAAGTTTAGCCGATCCAGTGTTCTTGTGGCCTGAGGATGGCCAGGGGGATGAGGTTTAGGTATACTAGCAGGCGCTCCCCATCCGGGAAGGTGGAGAAACCATGTGTCTTGCTTTTAAACACAAAGGATAAGCGGTAAGGGAATGACCACCAGTATTTGATGGACTTTTTGGATAAGACATCAAGAAGCGGTTTCAGAGATCTCCTCCGTTGAATAGTGGATGGAGAAAGGTCTGCAAAGACTTGAATTAGGTGGCCTTGGATAGAAAGCTGGGTGGTGTTTGTGGAGATGCGCATAACTTCTTCCTTCACCCCATAATAGTGAGGTTTAACCACAATGTCCCTGGGTCAGCCATCTGAGCGAGGGGGGTGAAGTGCTCTGTGAGCTCTGCCCAATTCAAGGCGGTGAGCCAGGATATCAGGGATTATGTCTTTGAGGAAGGCACAAACCACCTCTTGGACCTCTGTGATAGTTTCCGGGAGACCTCTAATTCCAAAGTTGTAGCACCTGGAATGGTTCTCCAGGTCATCGATTTTAGAGAGAGCTGTGTCTAGTTGGTCTTGCAATTCCTGGATGTGGGATATATTCTGATTAGTCTTGGCGACTAACTGATCTGTCTTATGTTCTTTGGCCTTGATCCTGGTTCCCAGGTTTTGGAGGTCTGCTTGTATAGTGGATGTGATTTGAGATGCAGTTTGGGCCAGGCCCCATCATAATTTGGAAGTCCGTCTGGTGTCCTGGAGAGAATGAGCCCATTAGCTCCGACATTGCTGGGCTGGCTGTAGTGTCCCTCAATGGGGTGGCATTCGACTCGTCTAATGTTCTCTCAAGCAGAGAGTCTGTGGATGTGGGTGATAATAGTTAGGGGAGGATAGTACTCACTGTGTTAGGCCCAGCACGAGGAAACGATTGTGAGCCTCTGTCTGTACTGGTCTCCATGTCCTCTCTCCTATCCTCCCCCTCATGCTGTGGTTCCGGCGCCATCTTGGCAGCTTCTGGGGCCGAGTTAGTGAATTCTGGTTTGCGGGACAGGTCCCTCTTTACTGACCCTGACTGCATGTGAGCTGTTCCCAGCAGTTCCCCTACTAATTGTGCCCCAGGGCCGTCTGCGACGGTAATACTGGGTAGTCCGGGACAGCGGCGGGGCTGAGTAAGCTGAGAGATCACTCCCGGGTATATGGGCGGCTACCCGATCGGTTCCACTGCTGGAATAGCTCAGTGGGGAGATCCCGGGATCAAGCTGCTTGCTGTACTGGGGCTGAGTAAGTCAGGCGGGCCGTAGCTCCGAGCTTAGGCATCCATCTCGGAGGTTCCGTTCACTTTTTTACAAATTTCCGATTGTTTTTTCCTTGTAAGGCCATCCCTGCCCTGGTAAAGCAAACACAGGCAGGAACATCAATGACTACCTTTAAGTCTAAGACCTAAACCCCACTTTGTCCCTATGAAATGCCAGTTCACAAACTAATCTCACAGAGGTGATGAATGAGGAATCCAAACTTATAGGTGAGTGTAGAGAAATAAATATTTCTAATGCTATAAAAAAGAGGTGTTTCACAAACACAGGGAGAACCAGGTTAAGTCTTCTTAATCAAACAGTGAAAGGCGAAGGTCTCTGAAACAAGTTAGAAACATGACCTTTGATGGTACAGAAAGGTAAACACTGGGTCAAAATGAGGATACAGAAGTGTAAAAGTCAGCAGCAGGACAGCTTTAATCAGGGTAATAAACCTAACTGGTGTGGGCCTAAATTTTATTTAATCTATGGGCATAGGGGGGTGCAGTAACTTTAAAGAGTAACTCCACTTTTTTTGATTAACCTCAGTTAGGGGGCTGTTTTTTTTGGTTCATTGTTTACAAGTTAAAATCATTTTTTTTTTTGCTATAAAATTACTTAGAACCCACAAACCTTATATATATATATATATATTTTTTTCTAACACCCTAGAGAATAAAATGGCGGTCATTGCAAAACTTTATGTCACACCGTATTTGCGCAGCGGTCTTCCAAGCGTGCTTTTTTTAATAAATTCAGTTTTTTTAGTTAAAAAATAAGAAAACCGTAAAGTTAGGCCAATTTTTTTCCATATTGTGAAAGATAATGTTACGCCGAGTAAAATGCTACCCAGCATGTCATGCTTTAAAATTGCGTCCGCTCGCGGAATGGCGACAAACTTTGCAGCTTAAAAATCTCCATTGGCGACCTTTAAAAAATTCTACAGGTTAGCAGTTTCAAGCTACAGAGGAGGTCTAGTGCTAGAATTATTGCTCTCACTCTAACGATCGCGGCGATACCTCACATGTGTGGTTTGCACACCGTTTTCATATGTGGGCGGGACTTACGTATGCGATCGCTTCTGCATGCGAGCTCGCAAGGACGGGCGCTTTAAATTTTTTTTTTTTATTATTTCTTTTGCTTTTTACTTTTTATTTTTACACTGTTCTCTTTAAAAAAATAAAAATGATCACTTTTATTCCTATTACAAGAAATGTAAACATTCCTTGTAATAGAAAAAAGCATGACAGGTCCTCTTAAATATGAGATCTGGGGCCAAAAAGTCCTCAGATCTCATATTTACACTAAAATGCAAAAAAAAAAAAAAAAAAATCTGAAAAAAATGACAGGACAAAAAAAAAGCGGGCCCTTTAAGACCGTTGGGCGGACGTCACTTCTGACATCATTTCCGCCCTGCCGTACTATGGAGCCGCTCACTAGGCTCTCGGACACTGGGAGGAGAGGATCGGATCATCTCCGCCGCTGCCGGGGGGGGCACCTCTCCCGCCGCTGATAAAAGTGATTTTGCAGCGAATCCGCTGCTAAGATCACTTTAATGTTGTTCAGAATCGCCGGCTGAAAAAAAACACTATCTGAATGGTACCATTCAGATATCCCTTCTCAAAGGTAGCGACGTCATATGACGTCCACCTAACGAGAAGTGGTTAAAAAAATTCCCTTCTGGGTGATTTATGTACAATTGTACATTGCAAGGATTATAACAAATTGTGTTGCAGATTCCTGCCTTTTGTTATTCTGAAGAAATCCCTGTTTCTTTATCTGTGCCTCTGTGCTGAATAGGTCTAATGGGAGTGGTTTCATAATTATCAATCAGGTGTGCAGCTGCAGGGCACTAATGAGGAAAGCTGCTGGGCTTGCATCCCTTTAGACATGTTCCTACTGGAAGTATCTCACCAAAAATGTCATTTTTGTTGCAGGAAATGCCTGAAGTCTTGTATCTTAGGCAAACTTATGGGAAAATTGGTGAGCCAATCACACAAGCAGGAAATTAGTTTCTGGGGAGTGGTCAGTACACATTCTGTGTACAGGACACTGCATTTATAGAAAATTACAGCGGCTGCACATTGAAAAGGAAAGGTCATTTTTAATAGCATTCCATTATAATATGACTTATATTGCAATTGTACACGCTATATTATTTTTTCTTTGCTATTTCTTTCCCCGTGAAAGTGGAGTTACCCTTTAACCCTTTCGCCGCCAGGTCCGTACGTCGTACGGACCAAATGGCGGCGGGGTATTACACACAATCCAGTGGCTGCAGCCACTGGGATTGTGTGTGTTACTGACGGGCAGACTCCTGCCTGTCAGGTGAGAGTGGTCGGGCGGCGCCGCTGCCGCCCGATCGCTCTCACGGGCCCCCAGGAACGGTGCACTCCCGCCATGCTTATCAGGCTTCGCTTGCCCATCGGCGGGCCTGGGATGTCCATGGCGGGCAGCGGCATGTAGAGGGGAAGGAAGAGAGCGGATACATGTCCGCTCACCTCCCCTTCTTGCAGTGACCCGGAAAGCGACGTCTCTGATGTCACTTCCGGGTCACGTTCTCCGCGTCCCCGGCTCGATCTGCTGGTACAGGATATTTTGCAATGTGTTCTGCATTGCAAAACATTCAGTTGAGTACGGGGAGACATGCAGGGTCTTTTAGACGTTGCATGTATCAATAAAGAGAACCTGTCACATAAAATCATCACATAGGGGACTTATGACATAACATAAGACCTCCTCCGTAACACTAAACTCATACCTATAGGGGGCTTCTGAAGCGTCACCCATAGAAAATAAAGGGTGCTGAAGTTTGACGCCATTTCACGGGGTGCACAAAAATTTAAGGTTTGGCATGTTGGGTATCTATTTACTTGGCACAACCTTATCTTTTATTTTTTACCAAACATTTGGGTAATTTATTGTGTTTATTTGCCCTGCAATTCACGTTAGTGTGTTTTTACTGAAAGTTTGTGTTTCCTAGACCGTTCCGGTAATCTCATGTGACATAAAAAGTTGGAACTACCACTATTTTATTCTCTAAGGTTTCTGCTTTCAGAAAATACATCATGTTTGGGGGTTTTGTATAATCTTCAGGCCTAAAATTATTTTTTAAACATGTGCCAAAAACACAAAAACGGCACCCCCATGCACCTGCTGCGTGCGAGCGTGCTCCCGTGCACGCCTTTTTTGTTGCACTCCTGAGGATAGTGTCTCCTGTAGAAGTTTGATATTCTTTTCCAAGAATTCTGTAGTCCCCTATACAGCAGGCACCGCACTTTCTGGTATTAGGTTGGGTAGAAACCTAAGGTGGTAGCCGAGATTCGCCCAGAATGGAGATTGTTTAGTGGCCAAGTGCACCGTGTTGTTGTAGGCAAATTCGGCTACCGTCAGCAGTGAGACCCAATCGTCCTGAGAAAAAGGAGAGTAGCAGCAGAGGTATTGTTCCAGGGTCTAATTGGTCCTCTCTGTCTGGCCATTCGTCTGCGGATGGTAGACAGACGAGAACACCAGTTCGATCTCCAAGGCCGAGCATAAGGCCTTCCAGACTCGGGATGTGAATTGCACCCCACGATTGGATACTATATTGGCCGGGATCCCATGGAGACGGACTACCTCTTTGATAAAGGTCTCCGCTGTTTCAGCTGCAGAGGGAGTACCCTTCTTGGGGACGAAGTGCGCCATCTTGGTGAGGCGGTCCACAACTACAAAGATGGTGTTGAACCCGGCAGAAGGGGGTAAGTCCATGCACATGTGGGACCATGGGCACTCTGGGATAGGGAGTGGGTTCAATAGGCCCCAGGCTTTGGCTCTGCTGGTCTTGTTTCGGGAACAGATTGGGCAGGTGCTGACGTATTTCCTGCAGTCTTCGTCAGCTAAGGGCTACCAAAATGAGCGCGACAGCAGCTCCGCCATCTTGCGACCACCAAAGTGCCTGGCCAACTTGTGGTCATGACAAAATTTCAACACAGCTAGGTGCAGGCCTTCTGGAATGAAGATCCTGTCATGGTACCAATATAGCCCGTCTTTCACCACCAGTCTGGGGTCGGGTGACACCGTGGATCCGGCTAGAGATTGCCTGACCCGAGATAACAGATCCTCCTGGGACATTAAGAATTTTCGGGAAGGGAGGATATTATCCGGTGGAGTAGAGATTCCAAGTTCGCAGAACATCCTGGACAGGGCGTCCGGCTTTATGTTCTTCGACCCGGACCTGCATGTGATATGCAGCTGGAATCTGGAGAAGAAGAGTGCCCATCATGCCTGACGGGGTTTTAGAGGCAAACATGTCTTTCTTAGATTTATGAGACAATAATAAAACATAGACAACATAATTTGTGAATGTAGGGTCCATACATTTAACACATATTATCGAGATCTTTTCTCTGCTAGACCCATGTGATGAAGTGACAATAACATGTCCATTCAAGAAAGATAAAAGAAACATACTAACACATCGAAGAAATAGAAAAGAGAGAAAAAGCAAGAAAGAAAAAATAGAAGAAGGGGTGAGAGGCGTAGGAGAAAGAAAAAGAGAAAGAAAGAAAGAAGGAGTTCAGGAGAATCTGAGGTGAAGGAAAAGAAGAAGAGAGTCTCTAGCAGTCCAAGCATCCAAAGAAGGGGGAACTATGACCTAAGCATCCTTTTAAGGGTATCGGAGGTGGAAAACTCAATCCAAACATACCAGACGGTCTTGTATTTGTCGAAAGAATCAGTGTCCATCGCTAGCATCTCCTCTATCCGCATCACATCATTTACTGTTGAAACCCACATAGCTAAAGGAGGGGTGTCCGACTTCCAGTGTAGGGGGATCTCAATTGCCTAGCTGCAGAGAGGAAAAAACGAAGCAGGCATTTTTTTTTGGGAAGCTACCGAGCTGGGGAGCATCGACAGGAGTGCTACCTTGGGTGAAGACGTTAGAGACATGTCACATATGGAGTTGTAGACCGTGAAAATTTGTGGCCAGAAGGGCTGGATCCGCACCTCCGACACGTTGGAGTTGTGGATGGAAATCTTCTGTGTAATAAAAGGGGGTCCCTGTACCATCTGGACAGGAGCTTGTAATTTTTTTCTGTGCATAGAAGATCATGAGATCATGGATTTGTGAGTAAAGTGGAAGGAAGTCTGCAAATCCACAGCCGTAAGTTCCTCCGTGGACCACATCCTCGTGAAGAATGGAAGCTCATCATTGATCAACGCATGTAGGGATTTATAAATTGCAGATAACAGATGTCTGGGCATTTCAGAGAGGGAGCACAGCCTTTCATAGTCGGTCAGGGGGCAGTGTATCTGTGTGGACTGAAAAAGTCTGGCGCAGAAAGTGGATATGTGGTGTGCAGTAAGCCAGTTCTTATCACCATCGGGACTACAGGTCTCCCAGCGTCTGGGTATACAAATTGATGTGCCACTGGTCAGGATGCTCTGGTCATGGCCCCAACCGTATAAGAGCCCATACCCTGGGGGAATAAAGGGTTATCAAAGATTGACGTAAGAGGGGATGGATCTAATGACAGGAGGTCCCAGAGACCCTTTTTATACCACAGGTATAACGCGTCCCGTGTTAAGGGGGAGGAAGAATTTAAGATGGGTAGGTTTTTGCCATAGCACCATAGGAGAGTCCTGAGGTCCAGTGGGGAAAGATCTTGTTTGACTATTGTCGATGCCTTGGTGAATGGAAGAGGGAACCATTCCAGAATCCCAACGGAAGCTTTGTGATAAAGTTCATAGTCTGGTAGCCCCACTCCCCCTACGCATTTTAGGAAATGTAAGTAGCTTATGTTTGATGCGGGATAGGCCCCTGTTCCATATGAAGCGGATGGATAGAGAGTGCAGAGAGACAAAAAATTGTTTGGGTAGTCGGATGGGGATGGTCTGGAAAAGATATAATAATTTCTGGAGCGTGTTCATCTTTAAAGTATTTATGCGTCCAAACCAGGGGAGCGAAGATGAGCCCCAATCAATTAGGTCTTTCTGTATGTTGGAGAGAAAAGGGGGGGGGGGAATTTAATTCATATAGTCTTGAAAGGTCAGATGGGATGGTGACGCCCAAATATGAGATTCCCTTAGATGACCATTGGAAGGAGAATTCGAACACAGTTGGGAAACCGGTAGGGATATGTTAAAGGCCTCTGTCTTTGGAGATGTTGAGTTTAAAGTCGCTCCATTCTCCAAACTGACGGAATCCTGTAGTAAGGATGGCAAAGAGATATGGGGTTGCTGGACGTATACGAGAAGGTCGTCGGCGTATAGTGATAGTTTGTGGTACATGGACGGGGACGAGATACCGACAATCGAGCCATTCTGTCAAATAGCATTAGCCAGATGTTCCATCACGATAACAAAAAGTAGAAGGGACAAGGGGCAGCCTGTACCATTAAAAATATTGAATGGTTCCGAGGATGAGCCATTAACTAATACAGAGGCTGAAGGCTGAGAGTACAGGGATATGACCTTGGCAATAAAGGCGCTACCCAGTCCAATCTGTTCCAGAGATAGTCATAGGAAGGCCCAATTCACCCAGCCAAACGCTTTTTCAGCGTCCAAAGAAAGTAAACATGCCTTTAGGCAGTGTCTCTGTACATAGGAGATGAGGTGTATGATTTTAGTGGTGTCTCTGGCCTCACGGCCAGAGATAAAGCCCACTTGGTCTTTGTGTATGAGTGACGGTAGAAGCGGGGAGAGGCGGTTAGCTAAGACTTTGGAAAATAGTTTAACATCTATGTTAAGAAGGGATATGGGCCTGTAGCTACTATATTGGGAGGGGTCTTTGCCCGGCTTGGGAATAATAGAAATGTTTGCGGCAAGTAGATTCTTGGAGGGCTGCCAAGTGTCATCAATGGAGCCAAAAGTGGAGCAAAATGCTTATAAAACCTAGGGGAAAAGCCATTGGGCCCGAGACATTTTCCTGCCTTTAGACCCCTAATGGCACCCAGAAACTCTGTTTCCGAGAAGGATTTATCCAAGTCCTCTGCATCTGTTGAGTCTATTGTAGGGAGCGCCGTTTCCATAATGTAAGTTAACATATCTGGGGGCTGGGAGGAGGCCTGTTTAGAATCTTGTGAAGTGGGCAAGTTATATAGATGGGAATAATACTGGGTAAAGTCCTTAGAAATGCCCTGGGTGTTGCGTACTACCTGGTGTGACTCATTGTGTATTAGTTGGATGGGGCGCCTAGGAGGTTGTGGCAGAACTCGGGCAAGGTGTTGGCCGCATTTGTTGGAGAGGGAATAATGATGAAATTGACCCTTGTCCCTTGCTTTAAGGGAGTGGGAGTCTAGGAGCTGTAACGGTTCCCTGTGAGCATTAGAAAGATCAGCCTGATGGGGTTTTAGTATTTTAGCAGTTCGCAGGTACTCAAGGTTCTTATGGTCGGTGAAGACCAAGATAGGATGTCAGGCTCCCTCCAGCAGGTATCGCCATTCCTCCAGGGCAGACTTGATGGCCAGGAGCTCTCAGTCCCCAACGTCGTAGTTTTTCTCAGGTGGTGTGAGCTTGCAGTAGAAAAACGTGATGGGATGAAGTGAGGCCTTGGGATCTCGTCTCTGGGAGAGGACTGCTCCCACTGCGGTTTCCGAGGCATCCACCTCTGGAATGTATGGCAGGGCTAGATCCGGTTGCTTCAAGACAGGCGGTGAACAACTTCTTGAGCGTCAGAAAGGCCATTTGGGCCTCGGAGGACCAGTAAAGTGGGAATTCTGTTTGGTGAGCTGGGTGATGGGTGCAATAACAGCGGAAAATCCCTTGATAAACTTCCTATAGAAGTTTGCGAAGCCTACAAAACATTGGACCCCTTTTCTGTCCACCGGTGCGGGCCAGTCCAGGATGGCGGAGACTTTTTGCGGATCCATAGTGACTCCTGTGACGGAAATGATAAGACCCAGAAATGGAATGCTGGAACGTTCAAACGCGCACTTTTTGGCTTTTGCATAAAGTCCATGTTGTCGTAGGCATTTTAGAATGCACTTGACGTGCCTGCAGTGCTCCTCCAAGGTTGGGGAAAAGATGAGGATATCTTCTAAGTAGATTATGATGAACTGGTTAAGGTAGTCCCAGAAGACATCATTCACCAAGTGCTGGAAGGTGGCTGGGGCGTTACGGAGCCCAAATGGCATGAAGTATTCGTAGTGGCCGAACCGCATCCGGAAGGCTGTTTTCCATTCATCGCCCTCCCGGATGCGATTGAGGTTATACGCACCATGGAGGTCCAGTTTGGTGAAGATGGTAGGGGAGCCAAGCCTTTGAAACAACTCAGGAACCAGGGGCAAAGGGTAGCGGTTTTTGACCGCAATCTTATTGAGGTCTTGGTAGTCTATGCAGGGCCTAAGGGAATGGTCCTTCTTTTCTACAAAGAATATTCCTGCCCCTACAGGAGATGTGGAAGGCCGGATGAACCCCTTCTTTAAATTGTCTTCCAGATAGGCCTTGAGGGCCTTTAGTTCCACCTCGGAGAGCGGGTAAATTCTGACGAAGGGCACCTCCGCACCTGTCAACAGCTCAATTGGGCAGTCGTAGGCCCTGTGGGGTGGTAGCTCATCTGCCTCCTTCTTGCTGAACACATCCAAAAAGTCATGGTATACAGAGGGAATGGCTTCACGGGTCTCCTGGTCAGGGTCCGAGTCCAGACATGGCACAGAGGGAGGTTATTCCGGGGGCCTGCAGCAGGAATTGGTGCTGGCAATAGAGGGACACGAACTGAATATTACCAGTGGTCCAGTTGATGTTGGGGCAGTGCGCCCGGAGCCAAGGCATGCCAAGGATGACAGGAAAGAGGGGGGATGCAATGGCATCCAATAGCAGGTGTTCCGAATGGCCGCTGGTTGTCTTGGCAAGGAGGGGGATAGTTTCATGGGTGACTATACCCGATTTAATGGCGGAGCCATCAGCCAGGTGGATGTCCATCTGGTGGGCCTTAGGTCTAAGAGGGATCCGATGTTGAGCTGCAAAGGTCAGGTCCACAAAGCAGCTGCATGCTGAATCAAGGATGGCTGGGACCTGGATACTCCCACCGGGAAGCTGCAGAAAAATAGAAAGGACTAGGTGAGTTGTATTGTTAGGCAAGGGCAGCAAGGGCGGCTTCTACGGTATCGGCCTGGTGTGGGTCCTCATAGAGCCATGCCATAGCTGGAAAGAAGAGGTTCAAATCATCAGTTTCAGGAGCCTTCTGTTCAAGTAGCCAGTCGGCCCAGGCCTGGGGTTTGTCTAGCAAGAGAGATATTACCAGCCCCACTTTGGTGGCCTCCAGAAAGAAGGTGCGGGTTGCAGCACAAAATATAGTTCACAGGCATTGCGAAGGGCCCGAAACAGTTCGGGCAAAGGCACCTTAGGTTCAGTAGGTAAGGGGATGATGGAGCGGGTAGAAGACTGGCTGGGGCTAGGTGCAGTTGGTGAGGGGAGCTTGTGGACTCTGCTTTCCAATCGGGTGTAACACTCTTGTAAATTCTTCGCTGCTTGGGTAAGTCGAGCCAAATGTACACACAATCCTTCCATCGGAGAGGGCCCCAAGCGCAGACTTAGACATGGCTGTCCATTGCTGTCACACACCTGGTGGTTGAGTCTGGCTTATGCAGCGGGCAACCTCTCTTACGACCCTGATTCGGGAATCCCTGGTAGAGTAGACACGAGGTTCGGTAGTGCAGGATGGCACGAGGGCTAGACTGGGTCACTGGTGGTGATGTGAAGGTCCTCTGAAGAGCTTGTGCAGACTGAAGAGTAGTGGTGCAGGCCGGGTCAGTAGCAGGCTGGCGGTATGGTACAGAAGGAGCAGGCAGGCAGACTGTGGGGTACAGGCATGGTCGGCAACAGGTGTGCAGCAGAAGTACAAGGGGGTCAGGCATTAGAGTAGTCATAGGCAAGCAGGGGTTGGTGCAGGTCAGATATGAGGCAAGGTCTGGGTCTAGCCGGGTCACAGGTAACAGGAAACTCAGGAAACAGATCACACGGGGTCACAGGTAACGCTGTAGAATGGACATCACTTGTTACAAGGTGCTGCCCATTTAAACAGGCTGTTTGGCACCAGTGACGGCACGCACCCATGTGTGCACCTGCTGCGTGCGTGCTCACTCAGGTGCGCGCCTGCACTCAGGAAGGGGTATACTGTCCGGAGCTTCAGGCTGCATTCTCTGACACCATCTTTTCTTGAGCCATTGTCCAAGAGATTTTCCTCTTGGCTAGGAGGAAGGACACTGAAGGGTTCTTCCATGCCTTGGCGATTGTAAGTTTTTTGCCTCGTTTGTATGAAGAGAATCAGGCGTTGGGATAACTTAGGCACCGAGTTGACCTGGAAGTTGAGTAGGGCCACGGTGGCGGACTGGAGGACTGGGTGTCCCGCAATTTTACAAATCAAATTGAAGATTTTGTTCCAGAATCCTCTAAGCTTAGGACAGTCCCACCATATCTGTATCATGTTCCCAATGGAATCACAACCTCTGAAACAGGGGGAGGAGTTTGGGTAAATTTGGGATACTTTGAGGGGTACCAAATACCATCTGGTTATTATTTCTAAGTTAGCTTCCACTAATGAGATATTGAGGACCCCTTTGAAAGGGCTAAAGCCAGCTTTATGCCAAATCTCAGTCTCCCATTCCCTTTCTAGGTCTTTCTCCCATGCTAGCATATATGCCGTCTTAAGAGTCGACGTGGAAAGAGACTTGTATATTACTGAAATTCCCCATTTCTGCTCCGCAGCCTGTCCACACCAATGTTCATAGTCAGTAAAAGTGGGGGGTTCAGGTTTACAGCACCATATGCAGGAAATGTGAAATTTGTTGAAATCTGTAATATTCGGACTTGGCCGTGTCTAATTTGCTGATACAGTACGCTTTCGTAATAGGCCCTGATGATAGTGACCAATTCTGTACATCCCTTTATCTAACCATCATTTAAAAACGTATATATTTCCAGGCCAGGGGGGAAGAGGGGATTATGGAAAATATGCGAGAGAGGTTTCCTTAGGGGAAGTAAGCTGTGGATTGTCGCTGAGTGAGTCCCATAAGGCAACTAAGTGAGAGAGTGGGTGCTAAAATGGCCGGACGTGATTTGGGATAACACCAAAGTAGGAAGTCTAATGTGTGGTTTGGGATAGCTTGACACTCTATATGAACCCAATTAGGGTGAGCCGTGCGAGAATAAATTGTTCAGAGTTGGGTAATTTGTGCCGCTTGATAGTACCAAATCAAGTTTGGTAAGCCCAGACCTCCCTTGTCACTTGCCCTAAATAGAGTTCCTTTGGGCAATCGGTGGCCTTTTCCGCCCCATATAAAATCTATTATTTTGGATTGGAGGTGTTTTAGGTGCTCTTTAATGATAGGAATGGGTAATGCTCTAAAAAGATACAAAATTTGCAGTAGCAGAGTCATTTTTATGGAGTTAATTTTTCCAAGCCATGAGAGTTCTAGTCGGGGCTAGTGTTGAGCGAACCCGGACTGTAACGTTCGGGTCCGTACCGAACTTTCGGGTGTCCGGTACCCGGACCCGAACACGGACATTTCAAAAAACGTTCGGGTTCGGTCCGGGGTTCTGCTATTTTACTCCACGTGTTGAGAAGCTGCAGGGCAGCCAATCAACAAGCGTTTTGTGATCGGGGCTGATCTTGAGAGTACCGAACCTTTTTAATTGAGGTATTTTTACTGAGACGATGACGTTTAAAACATAGAAAAATCTCGTAATGGGTAAGGATAGTAATTTCTCGTGGATTTTGTGGAGGTTAGGTTTTATTATCTAAAATATACCCCGCCTTTTCCGGTGGCTAACGGGTTTCCTTGAGATAAATCCCGTTCACTGTTCCCTCCAGACCCGAATGGTTTGAACTAAACCATGATAGTTCGCCGTGTTTAATGGGTTGA
>BLSH010292270.1:97874-115026 GCA_018402905.1 Glandirana rugosa | reverse complement strand
ACTGATACCAATAATGGGGCGCTATTCCTCCACTAATACCAACAATGGGGCACTATTCCTCCCACTGATACCAATGATGGGGCACTATTCCTCCACTAATACCAATGATGGGGCACTATTCCTCCCACTGATACCAATGATGGGGCACTATTCCTCCACTAAT
The DNA here is from genome assembly GCA_018402905.1 of Glandirana rugosa. Taxonomy (NCBI): domain Eukaryota; kingdom Metazoa; phylum Chordata; class Amphibia; order Anura; family Ranidae; genus Glandirana; species Glandirana rugosa. Next base: position 114,863 of record BLSH010292270.1, on the reverse strand, counting down.
ACCAATGATGGGGCACTATTCCTCCCACTGATACCAATGATGGGGCACTATTCCTCCCACTAATACCAATCATGGGGCACTATTCCTCCACTAATACCAACAATGGGGCACTATTCCTCCCACTGATACCAATGATGGGGTACTATTCCTCCCACTGATACCAATGATGGGGCACTATTCCTCCACTAATACCAATGATGGGGCACTATTCCTCCCACTGATACCAATGATGGGGCACTATTCCTCCCACTAATACCAATCATGGAGCACTATTCCTCCACTAATACCAACAATGGGGCACTATTCCTCCCACTGATACCAATGATGGGGTACTATTCCTCCCACTGATACCATTGATGGGGTACTATTCCTCACACTCACACCAATGATGGGGCACTATTCCATTCACCCATCCATCCATTGACCCACCCACCCACCCATTCACCCATGCATCAACCCATTCACCCCTCTCCTTCCACCCATTCACCCATCCATCCACCCTTCCATCCACCCATCCATCCATCCATCCATCCACCCATCCATCCATCCATCCATCCATCCATCCATCCATCCATCCACCCACCCCCATCCACCCATTTATCCATCCACCAACCAACCCACCCATCCATCCACCCACCCACCCACCCATCCATCCATTCATCCACACACCCATTCATCCACCCACCCACCCAATCACCCGCCCATCCACCCATCCATCTATCCACCCACCCATCCATCCACCCACCCATCCATCCAACCACCCATCCATCCAACCACCCACCCATCCATCCACCCACCCACCCATCCATCCATCCATCCACCCATCCACCCATCCATCCATCCACCCACCTATCCACCCACCCATCCATCCATTCATCATTGCTGGTATCACAATACAAGAAGAAGAGATTGAAAAATTAAAGGATATTCTCCCCTGATGGCTTTTCAGTTAACCCTATGTTTCCCACACTTTAGTAACAAGCCAGGGCTCCTGTGCATAGCACACTGCTGATCTCTGCATTGTGTATAAAGTGCACTGCTGAACCCTGCATTGTGTACATACTACATAGCGCACTCCTGATCTCTGCATTGTGTACATTGCGCACTCCTGATCTCTGCATTGTGTACATAGCGCATTGCTGATCTCTGCATTGTGTACATACTACATAGCGCACTCCTGATCTCTGCATTGTGTACATTGCTTACTCCTGATCTCTGCATTGTGTACATTGCGCACTCCTGATCTCTGCATTGTGTACATAGCGCATTGCTGATCTCTGCATTGTGTACATACTACATAGCGCACTCCTGATCTCTGCATTGTGTACATTGCGCACTCCTGATCTCTGCATTGTGTACATAGCGCACTGCTGATCTCTGCATTGTGTACATAGCGCACTGCTGAACCCTGCATTGTGTACATAGCGCACTGCTGATCTCTGCATTGTGTACATACTACATAGCGCACTCCTGATCTCTGCATTGTGTACATTGCGCACTCCTGATCTCTGCATTGTGTACATAGCGCATTGCTGATCTCTGCATTGTGTACATACTACATAGCGCACTCCTGATCTCTGCATTGTGTACATTGCGCACTCCTGATCTCTGCATTGTGTACATTGCGCACTCCTGATCTCTGCATTGTGTACATAGCGCACTGCTGAAACCTACATTGTGTACATAGCGCACTGCTGAACCCTGCATTATGTACACAGCGCACTGCTGATCTCTGCATTGTATACATAGCACACTGCTGAACCCTCTGCATTGTGTACATAGCACATTCCTGATCTCTGCATTGTGTACATAGCGCACTGCTGATCTCTGCATTGTGTACATAGCGCACTGCTGATCTCTGCATTGTGTACATACTACATAGCGCACTCCTGATCTCTGCATTGTGTACATTGCGCACTCCTGATCTCTGCATTGTGTACATTGCGCACTCCTGATCTCTGCATTGTGTACATAGCGCACTGCTGAAACCTACATTGTGTACATAGCGCACTGCTGATCTCTGCATTGTATACATAGCACACTGCTGAACCCTCTGCATTGTGTACATAGCACATTCCTGACCTCTGCATCGTGTGCGTAGTGCACTCCTGATCTCTGCATTATGTGTGTGGCACACTCCAGCACCCTGCATTGTCCACATAGCATACTCCTGAACCCTGCATTGTGTACATAGCACACTCCTGAAACCTACATTGTGTATGTAGCACACTCCTGAAACCTGCATTGTGTATGTAGCACACTCCTGAGCCCTGCATTATGTGTGTAGTGCACTCCTGAGCCCTGCATTGTGTACGTAGCGCACTCCTGAACCCTGCATTGTGTGTGTAGTGCACACCAGAACCCTGCACTTTGTGTGTTGCACAATTCTGAATCCTGCACTTTGTAAATAGTGCAATCCCGAAGTCTGCACTCTTGAATTCTGTATGTAGTGCAAGCCCTGAACCCTGAACGTAACATTCTCCTGAGCCCTGCACTCTGTATGTAGCATCCTCCTGAGACCTGTACCCTACAGGTAGCATCCTCCTGAGCACTGCACCCTACAGGTAGCATCCTTCTGAGCCCTGCGCTCTGCAGGTAGCATCCTCCTGAGCTCTGCACCCTGCAGGTAGCATCCTCCTGAGCCCTGTACCCTACAGATAGCATCCTCCTGAGCCCTGCACCCTGCAAGTAGCATCCTCCTGAGCCCTACACCCTACAGGTAGCATCCTCCTGAGCCCGGCACCTTACAGGCAGCATCCTCCTGAGTCCTGCACGAAGCACCAGCATACAGGGGACACACTGACCACCAGCATACAGGGGGTGCACTGACAACCAGCATACAGGGGGCACACTGACCACCAGCATACAGGGGGCACACTGACCACCAGCATACAGGGGGCACACTGACCACCAGCATACAGGGGGCACACTGACCACTATCATAAAACTAAAAAAATCTCAAAAGCGATAAGAGAATCTGGCTTTCTTCTTGCCACTCTTCCATAAGGGCCAGATTTGTGGAGTGCACGACTAATAGTTGTCCTGTGAACAGATTCTCCCACCTGAGCTGTGGATCTCTGCAGCTCCTCCAGAGTTACCATGGGCCTCTTGGCTGCTTCTCTGATGAATGCTCTCCTTGCCCAGCCGGTCAGTTTAGGTGGACGGCCATGTCTTGGTAGGTTTGCAGTTGTACCATATTCTTTCCATTTTCGGATGATGGATTGAACAGAGCTCTGTGAGATGTTCAAAGCTTGGGATATTTTTTATAACCTAACCCTTCTTTATACTTCTCCATAACTTTATCCCTGACCTGTCTGGTGTGTTCCTTGGCCTTCATGATGCTGTTTGTTCACTAAGGTTCCCTAACAAACCTCTGAGGGCTTCACAGAACAGCTGCATTTATATTGAGATTACATTACACACAGGTGGACTCTATTTACTAATTAGGTGACTTCTGAAGGCAATTGGTTCCACTTGATTTTAGTTAGGGGTATCAAAGTAAAGGGGGCTGAATACAAATGCACACCACACTGTTCACATATTTATTGGTAAAAAAATTGGAAAACCATTTATCCTTTTCCTTCCACTTCACAATTAAGTGCCACTTTGTGTCGGTCTATCACATAAAATCCCAATAAAATACATTTACGTTTTTGGTTGTAACATGAGAAAATGTGGAGAATTTCCAGGGGTATGAATACTTTTTCAAGGCACTGTAGATACAATGGTCCAAAAAATCCATATCTGGAATTCAGCTTTAACAATCGTCTACCATAAACTGAAATCTCATTTTGGATGAACAGATTCTTTTAGTGTACATTTTTCAGTCTTAGTCTCATAGGTTTCTGGTAATTAAACTCTATGAAGAACATTTCCATGGTGACTGCTTTATATGAAGGAAGCACAGAGGGCAAAGGGGCCACACTGGAGAATGTCACACAGGTCCTGAATACGCTGCATGTTTCCTGTAGTCTTTCTAAAGAGGAAAGCAATGGAATCTTCCTGCATCCCTGACTCCTGACTTTATGATAAACGCACAATGTACCGGTATTTATCCTATTATTGTGAACACCTTGAGGTTTGTAAAGTTACTCTGTGAAGACCGCACACAGGGCGGGGACAAGGGGTGGGCAGGAGGGACAGTTGCCCTGGGCACAGTGAAGCAAAGGGGCTAAAAATGGATGCAGGGTGGTACACCCATTGCACGGCATGTTTTAATAGTGGGGCGCAACTCTGGATTCTTGCCCTGGGCGCTGGACAACCCTTTCCCGGCAATGATTTCATAGTTACATAGTTAGTCTGGTTGAAAAAAGACAAAGAGTTCAACCATTAAAAAGGGGAAAACAAAAGAAAACAAAATTTTTTTTGTTATCTTAAAGTGTTACTAAACCCACTACTAAACAGTATAATCCATCTGTATATGCAGCATAGCATGCTTGTTATACTCACTGTGGAACCTAAGGGGTTAATCCTCTGCATTGTGTGAAAAGGCTGTTTGATCCTGTCTTCTCTCTTCTCTGATCCCTTCTTCCATTGTCCCCAATCTATCTGCTGAAAGAACAGACCCTTGGAGGCACTTTACACATGCTCAGTTTGGTGTGTATTGCTAGAGAGTTGTTTTTTTTTTTTTGGGAGAGTGCATGTGATCAGCACAGGGCCAATCAGCACTGTCCAGACAGAGGGTCAGGGGTCCTGCAGCCTCATAGGACAATCAGAGGAGAATGAAAACTCCTCCTGCAAGCTTTGACCAGACACTGATAGAAGTCACAAGACCGATATATACTGCTGATGAGAAAAGGTATTTAGCAGTTTATATTTACTAAAATAATTGCATTTCCATGTTCTGTGTACTGTGGGAGAGCAGATATAGTGACTGCAGGCTCCTGGGGAGAGCAGATATAGTGACTGCAGGCTCCTGGGGAGAGCAGATATAGTGACTGCAGGCTCCTGGGGAGACCAGATATAGTGACTGCAGTGTCCTGGGGAGACCAGATATAGTGACTGCAGGCTTCTGGGGAGAGTAGATATAGTGACTGCAGGCTCCTGGGGAGAGCAGATATAGTGACTGCAGGGTCCTGGGGAGAGCAGATATAGTGACGGCAGGGTCCTGGGGAGAGCAGATATAGTGACTGCAGGCTCCTGGGGAGAGCAGATATAGTGACTGCAGGGTCCTGGGGAGAGTAGATATAGTGACTGCAGGCTCCTGGGGAGAGCAGATATAGTGACTGCAGGCTCCTGGGGAGAGCAGATATAGTGACTGCAGGCTCCTGGGGAGAGCAGATAAAGTGACTGCAGGCTCCTGGGGAGAGCAGATATAGTGACTGCAGACTCCTGGGGAGAGCAGATATAGTGACTGCAGGCTCCTGGGGAGAGCAGATATAGTGACTGCAGGCTCCTGGGTTTAGTAACACTTTAAGTAATGACAAAGTTATTGCTGAATAAACAGGTCCATAGCAGAAATGAAAAAATTGCTCTGCTCCATAGGTGGTGAAGAGGTGTGAGAGACGAAATGGTTAAATCTATGAAAGGCGGCCAGGTATGCAAACCTGCATGGATCTCCATGCGCATCCTGGACAGCAGATCCGCGCAACGCGGACCTGGAACATACACTATATTACCAAAAGTATTGGGTTGCCTGCCTTTACACGCACATGAACTTTAACCACTTCCCGACCGCGTGCTGCCTATTTACGGCGACAGCGTGGCTCTATTCCGCGAATCTCTGTAAATAGGTGGCGATTTACAGACAGGCAGCTAGGGGGTGCGCACTCATGCCCGCCGCACTCTGGAGGAGTGTGCCCGCGGATCGGGCGGACCTGATGTCCGCCAGTGAGCCACGATGAGCTGCCAGAGGGAAAGAACGGGGAACCACCAATGTAAACACGGCGGTTGCCCACTCTGTCAATGGGCATTTAAAAGATCTACTGATCGCTGTCACTGGGATCAGTTAGATCTCTTATGCCCCTGGCAGCCCAGCCCTCTCATAGAACACGCCTAGGGAACACAGTTAACTCCTTCCCTGCCACCTGCAGGTTAACCCCTTCACTGCCAATGACATTTATACAGTAATCAGTGGATATTTAAATTTCTGATCGCTGTATAAATGTCATTGGTCTCAAAGAAGTGTCAAAAATGTCCGACATGTCCGCCCCAATATCAAAGTCCCAATAAAAATCGCAGATCGCCGCCATTACTAAAAAAAATTTTTAAAAAATGTAAAAACGCCAGAAATGAATTCTCATGGTTTATAAACGTGGCAACTTTTGCACAAACCAATCAATAAACGCCGATTGCGATTTTTTTACCAAAAATATGAGAAAGAATATAAATCGGCCAAAACCGATGAATAAATTCGTTTTTATATATTTTTTTATTTTAGCAAAAAGTAAGAAATATAGTTTTTTTTGCAAAATTGTCACGCTTTTTTGTTTATAGCGGTGATCAGATATGACACAGAGGGGATCAAATACCACCAAAATAAAACTCTATTTGTGGGGAAAAAAGGATGCAAATTTTGTTTGGGTACAACGTCGCACGACCGCGCAATTGTCAGCTAAAGCGACGCAGTGCCGAATCGCAAAAAGTGCTCTGGTCCTAAAGTGGGAAATCCTTCCGGGGCTGAAGTGGTTAATGGCACCCCAGTCTTAGTCCGTAGGGTTCAATATGGAGTTGGCCCACCCTTTGCAGCTATAACAGCTTAAACTCTTCTGGGAAGGCTGTCCACATGGTTTAGGAGTGTCTATGGGAATGTTTGGCCGTTCTTCCAGAAGCGCATTTGTGAGGTCAGGCACTGATGTTGGACGAAAAGGCCTGGCTTGCAGTCTCCATGTTTTCACGGAAATTCCAATACCTATAATTTAATAGTTATTTTTTAGTTAGTAGAGTTGATCGAACCTCTGGTAGTCCGCTTCTGCAGGTTCGGCCGAACTTACATACAAAGTCCGGGTTCAGGTCCGGACTTGACCCGAACTTTGACCTGGACCCCGGACCCCATTGAAATCAATGGGAACCCAAACTTTTAGGCACAAAAATGGCTGTAACAAAGTCCTGGCAAGTCCTAGAGGTCTGCAAAAGGAAGGAAAATGGGGGTAAGGGTCGGACAAGTGCCCTACAAAGAAATGGGGATAGGGAAATAACGTAAAATATTTTTTAAGCTAAAATCACATAAAAAAATAAAAAATGGAGGTGGATGTGGAGTTGGAGGTTGAGGAGGCGGTGAAAGTGGCGGTGGAGGAGGAGGAGGAGGAGCCAACACTGTTTTTTTTATTTTTGGAATTTTTTTGTTTTTTTTAAACCAGCAATGTAGATGCACTTTTTAATTTTGTGCAAAAAACAATAATCTGTCCCTTTAAGCAACAGCAGGAACCTCTCCCTATAGAACTAGGAGATTATTTTAGATTCTAAAATCATCTCCAAGTTGTACAGGGAAAGCCTCCAGCTGTTGCTTTAAGGGAAAGATTATTGTTCTAAAATCATCTCCAAAGTGTATGGGAAAAGTCTAATATAATATTAATATATTAATAATTAATTCATAATAATAATAATAATTATGGCTCTATGCGGCTGCAATAGACTTTTCCCATACACTTTGGAGATGATTTTAGAACAATAATCTTTCCCTTAAAGCAAGAGACTCTACCTAGTCCAGTCAGATTGTTCTGTGCAGCAGGATGAGGTGTGCAATCTGTCCCTCAAAGCAGCAGTACTCGTATCTCTCCCTAGTTCACAATCGTTCAGTAATGCAGGATGAGATGTTCTATAATATCTGCAATCTGTCCCTCACAGAGCCAGCAGCATCCTCTCCCTAAACTATCCTGAGAGCATGTGACATGCAGCACGGTGACTCCAGCCCCATATAGAGGCTGGGTCACATGGTGCACTGGCCAATCACAGCCATGCCATTAGTAGGCATGGCTGTGATGGCTTCTAAGGGAAAACCAGTGAAACACTTGTTGATTGGCTGCCCTTGGCAGCTGTTCAACACATGGAATAAAATACCAGAACCCCGGACCTGAACCCGGCCTTTTTTTGAAAAGTCCGAGTTCGGGTCCGGGTCCCGGACACCCCAAAGTTCGGTACGGACCCAAACTTTACAGTCTGGATTCGATCAACTCTATTAGTTAGTTATTATTTCAAATGTTCTTTCTTATTTTCGAAATTTTCGAATTTACGAATCTTAGAATTTCGGCTGTTCCGATTTCCGAATTACCGCAATTCGGATTTTCCGATTTTCGGATTAACAAATTTTCAAAATAGGAAAAAACGAAAATTCGGAAAAATTCGGAACGAAATGAATTGCACATGCCTACTGTGCACCGTGCGCGGCTGGAAGCGGCCCTTTGCACGGTTGCACAGATCAGTACGCCTGTGCAAAAGAAGCCTAAAAGGAGAAGTGAAAAAACATCTGTGGGTTTCAGCAATGATTTTTTTTTTGCTTGTAAATTCTAAATAGTCGGAAGTTTCTCCTATTAGCACAGAGTGATGGAAATGGATAGAGAAGGGGAGGGACCGGCGCACACTGGCGATGGTCATGAAGCCGCGCTCTGCTATTTGTTAAAGCAGACAGCTGTCTCCCGGTGACACCGGCTGTATTAACACTCTCCAGCTCTGTGCAAGTTTGTTAATTTTTCAACTTGAAAAAAAAAAAAAAAACCTTCTATTATAGAAGATGAGGTCAGGAACATTGTTTTACTCCAATCCAGTCACTGGTTCTCCCACGACCCTTTACATTATTCTTGTCATGTCTCAGAGTCCTGAGGAGGCACCATCTGTTAGGGATTCTCACACTGCTTCATTGTATAAACCCCAGGATGGGGGGGGGGGGGGACCCCGATGGAGCCCTGTCATTAAATGGTGTGTTATAATGAAAGATAAGCATGCCGCAAACTGTTAAAAGCAAGGTGTATGCTAAATGCTTAAAGGGTAACTCCACTTTCATGGAAGAAAAATAGCAAATAAACAAAAAGAAAAATAGAACAATATAGCATATACAACTGCGATACAAGTCACATTGTAATTGAATGTTATTACCGTTCCCTTTCAATCTGCAGCCGCTGTAATTTTCTGCAAAATGCAATACGGCCACCTGGAGGCGCTCTTTGCACAGAGGGTATACAGAGCCTCCCCCAATATCATTTCCTGCTTGTGTGATTGGCTCACTGATTTTCCCAGACGTTTGCACTAAGATACAAGTCAGAATATCTAGAGCAGCCTTTCTCAACCTTTTCAACACAGAGGAACCCTTGAAATAATTCTCCGGTCTCTGGGAACCCCTGCTAAAAATTAAAAATCTACAACTCATGATACATTAGTGTGATGGTCAATGGGAAGAATGCTCCTTACACTTGTGGTCATTGGGAAGAATTCCCCCTTACAGATAGCTAAAAAGATCAATGGTGTCATTGGGAATTTATCTGAGAGGTAGAAATTGACCATTGCTCAAGGAACCCCTAGCAACCTCTGGGGGGAACCCTGGTTGAGAAACCCTGGTCTAGACGAAAAAATAACAAATGTCATGAACAGAACGTTAATAGTGGGGAAATCTTCCAATGGGGACAAACGGGGATGCCCTTACTTTGGAAAATAGCCACTCCCTGGGAAAAGTAGATCTGTGTCATGTCCCCTAACAGAATGGGGATCCACCGTGTTTACATCAGAGGATCCCTGTTCTGCTCTGTAACAGGCGATCGTGGGTCGCCGGTGGACATCGAGCCAGCCCAACCCGCGGGCATGCTCAGGCAGTGTGCAGCGGGCGTGAGCTGCCGTACAGCTACCAGCGGCGGCCGGTCAATAAGGGGTGTTTGGGCGCTGCCTCTCCGCCACTGACAAGAAAAAAAAAAAAGTTAGCCCGACCCCCTACAGGAGGCGCCGGTATATTGACTTTTTTTTTTCTCGACTCCTTGCAGCCGATTGGTCAGTGATAAAAGACTATGTGTTCATGCTGAACAGGCGCACACACATAGTCTGATTGGCTGCCCTGAGCCAGTGACTGACTGGCATTGGATGCTGTGGGCAGGGGCGAGACTGTGACGGACATGCTGGCTGTGTGATTACTCACGCAGGCGCAGCACTCCTCCGCACCGCAGACCATCCATTCCAGCATGCTGTCCGCAAGCTGAGCTCTGCTCAGTCTGCTGTTAGATGGGGTAAGTGCGGGACTTGTCCCGACTTCTGAAGGGGGGGGGTTGAGGGTCTGTCAGTGCCGTGAGCCCCTATCTGGGACTCTGTATACCCCTATCTGATGGCTCTGTATACTCCTATCTGGTGACTGTATACCCTATCTGGGACCCTGTGTACCCCTATCTGTGACTCTCTATACCCTATCTGGGACTCTGCATACCCTTATCTGGTGGCTCTGTATACTCCTATCTGGTGACTGTATACCCTATCTGGGACTCTGTATAACCCTATCTGGGACTCTGTATACCCTATCTGGTGACTGTATACTCCTGTCTGGGACTCTGTATACCCCTATCTGGTGGCTCTGTATACTCCTATCTGGGACTCTGTATACCCCTATCTGGGACTCTGTATACCCTATCTGGTGACTATATACCCTATATACCCCTATCTGCTGTAGACTCCTATCTGGTGACTGTATACCCTATCTGTGACTCTGTATACCCCTATCCATGGGCGTCCGCAGAACTTTTTCCAGGGGGGGGGGGGCATAATTTCAAGGTCATCCATGCTCTGCCCCTTTTTGACAATGTCATAATTACATTATCACGGTCAGAGACTGCAGACGTAGTACAGGAGATGGTCAGAGACTGCAGACATGATCCAGGAGATGGTCAGAGACTGCAGACATGATACAGGAGATGGTCAGAGACTGCAGACATGATCCAGGAGATGGTCAGAGACTGCAGACGTGATACAGGAGATGGTCAAAGACTGCAGACATGATCCAGGAGATGGTCAGAGACTGCAGACATGATACAGGAGATGGCCAGAGACTGCGGACATAGTACAGGATACGGTCAGAGACTGCGGACATAGTACAGGAGATGGTCATAGACTGCAGACATAGTACAGGATATGGTCGGAGACTGCGGACATTGAACAAGAGACAGTCAGAGACTGCGGACATGGTACAGGAAACGGTCAGAGACTGCATACATGGCCCAAGAGACTGTCAGAAACTGCATACATGGCTCAAGAGGATAAGGACCTAGTGGGGAACCCCTGATCTGATCCCTGATTCCAGGGGGGGGCAATTGCCCCCCCTTGCCCCTACCTGCGGACGCCCATGCCCCTATCTGATGACTTTGTATACTGCTATATGGTGACTCTGTATACTCCTACCTGGGTCTCTGTATACCCCTATCTGGTGACTGTATAGCCTAACTGGGGCTCTGTATACTGCAATATGGTGACTCTGTATACTCCTATCTGGGTCTCTGTATACCCCTATCTGGTGACTGTATTCCCTATCTGGTGCTCTGTATACTGCTATCTGGGACTCTGTATACTGCTATCTGGGGCTCTGTATACTGCTATATGGTGACTCTGTAAGTGTTTACTGCTATCTGGTGACTCCGTATACCCCTATCTGGGGCTCTGTATACCCCATCTGGTGATGCTGTATACCCTATCTGGTGATGCTGGGCTGTATACTCCTGACACAAGGGGTGGAAAATATAAGGGGTGGAGCTTATGAGACATAGTAGGGGCCAAAAAGGAAGGGCGGGGTCTGGCGCCCCCCATCCTAAAATTTCACCAGCCGCCACTGACAGCTACGGCGATTTGCGCAGGGGAGCCGACCTGCCTCCGACGGCGGCTGGTCGGGAAGCGGTTAAAGAAGTCGCATGCAAGTCGTGCTGAAGTCGCGATGGGGTCCGATCTTCAAAGTCAAGTTGCAGGCAGTTCAGGTCCACAATTTTCAAAGATTCTTATTATGAAGAAAGTAATACATTATTGTAGTGAGTTGAGGTTCAGTAGATCTTATGCATTGATGTATCCCGATTAATCAGATCTCGCCCGGCCTATAGCAAAACCACGGCTGGGCAATGGCTTTTCCCATTCTAACTGGATGTCATATGATGTCCTGCAGAACATGCTGCTCGTGTGCGGGGGTGTGCAGCTCGGTAGTGCGGTGTGTTGCTCGGACACACCATGCAGTAAAGCGCCTATGACGTAGGCTCTTTACCATGTGATCTGTGTCCAATCACAGCTGCTCACAGTGTAACTAGGAAGTGTCAATTATCAGCATTCCTCTCCTCACGCTGACAGCGCCTGAGTAGGGGAGAGCTGATAAGTGGCTTTCCTGAAAGAGGGGAACTGCACAGATAATCAGTGCAATGATTATCAGTGCAGCCCCATCAACAATGCCTGCCAGTGATGCCCACCAGTGCTGCCTTTCAGTGCCCATCAGTGATGCCTGTCAGTGCCTCCTCATCAGTGCTGCCTATTAGTGCTTCCTATCAGTGCCCATCAGTACCACCTATCAGTGCCCATCATTGCCAACTATCAGTGCCCATAAAGGCTGCCCATTAGTGCCACCTATCAGTGCCCATCAGTGCCACATATCGGTGCCCATTAGTGCTGCAAATCAGTGCTGCCTATCAGTGCCCATCAGTGCTGCACATTAGTGCCCCTCATCGGTGCCTCCTCATCAGTGCCACCACATCAGTGCTGCCTCATCAGTGCCCACCAGTGTCGCCTCATCAGTGACCATCTGTGCCGCCTCATCAGTGACCATCTGTGCAGCCTCATCAGTGCCGTCTCATTAGTGTCTGTCAGTACAGCCCCATCAGTGCTCATCAGTGCCCGTAAGTGGCACCTCATCAATGCTCATCAGTGCCCGTCAGTGCCACCTCATCAATGCTCATCAGTGCCGCCTCATCAGTGCCCATCTGTGCCGCCTCATCAGTACCCATCGGTGCAGCCTCATCAGTGCCGTCTCATCAGTGCAGCCTCATTAGTGCACATCAGTGAAGATACCACCAAAAGAAAGCTCTATCTGTCTCAAAAAATGCTAAAAATGTCATATGGGTACAGCATTGCATTACCGTACAATTGTCATTCAAAGTGTGACAGGGCTGAATGCTGAAAATTGGCCTGGGCAGGAAGGGGGCGAAAGTGCTCGGTATTGAAGTGATTAAACACTTACAGGAGCCAATCATCTCTATCATATTTATTTTCAATGTAAGCCTTTGAATGCCACTGCCTCCGATTGGCATACCCACAACATGTCTTCATTTGCACCTAAACTCAACTGGACATCTCTCGTGTCACTGTAGGGAAAGTGTGGGTAACACTTGCTCTTTGTTTAGTGTTTTTTTTTCTTTTCTATGTATCACAATGTTGGTACTCATAAGAGGCTCTCCCAGCTTACACATGGGCTCCCCAAAGCTAAACAATCCAAGGCAGCCAATCAGATCACATCCCTGCTAAGGGCAGTCATAGTCCATGCTGCAGCTGCAGCCAATGCAAATCCTTATTGGCTGCCCTCTCCCTGTAGCTGTCCATCACTGTGTAGGGATGGGAGAAACAATCCACAGTAAGGCCTCATACACACGGACGTTTCTAAAAAAATAAACAAAACGTCGGGCCCAACGTCAAGGAAAAAAAGTCGGCGTTTTTCGCCGTTATGCATCGGTGATTTTGAGCGTTAGTGAGCGTCGGCGTCAATAGGCGTTTTTTTAAAAAAAATCATCCCTCTGCTATTTTTCAACCTAAAAACGTCGGCGTCAAAAAACGCCGGAAAACGTCAGTATAATAAGAGTGGCGTTTGTTGGCGTTTGTTGGCATATTGTGGCGTTGGTGTCAAAAAATGCCAAACGTTACAGCCTCAGAACGCGATGGCTGTGGGTTGTGGTTTCAGCTCACTAACGCCGATGCCCTCTACAGCTCAAAAACGCCGACGTTTTTATGGGGCCAATTGACTAACATGGAGAGCTGCAATAAACGCCAGAAAACGCCGGCGTCAAAAAACGTCCGTGTGTATGAGGCCTAAAGAGAAAAAAACAGTCTGCTGGACAGCTTAAAGGGGCCAGGCCTAGCGCTACACAGGGTAATTACAGTGCATCACAGCGCTTCACTTTTTCCACATTTTATGTTACAGCCTTATTCCAAAATGAATTAAAGTCATTATTTTCCTCAAAACTCTGCAAACAATACCCCATAATGACAACGTGAAAGAAGTTTGTTTGAAATCTTTGAAAATATATTAAAAATAAAAAACAAAAAAAAAACCCCCCATGTACAGAAGTATCACAGCCTTTTCTCAATAGTTTGATGAAGCACCTTTGGCACCAATTACAGCCTCAAGTCTTGTTGAGTGATGCTACAAGATTGGCACACCTATTTTTTGGGCAGTTTCTCCCGTTCTTCGTTCTCAAGCTCCATCAGGTTGGATGGGGAGCGTCAGTGCACAGCCATTTTCAGATCTCTCCAGAGATGTTCAATCGGGTTCAAGTCTGGGCTCTGGCTGGGCCACTCAAGGACATTCACAGAGTTGTCCCATAGCCACTCCTTTGTCATCTTGGCTGTGTGCTTAGGGTCGTTGTCCTGTTGGAAGATGAACCTTCGCCCCAGTCTGAGGTCCAGAGAGCTCTAGAGCAGGTTTTCATCAAGGATGTCTCTGTATATTGCTGCATTTGTCTTTCCCTCGATCCTGACTAGTCTCCCAGTTCTTGCCGCTGAAAAACATCCCCACAGCATGATGCTGCCACCGACATGCTTCACTGTAGGGATGGTATTGGCCAGGTGATGAGCGGTGCCTGGTTTCCCCCAGGCATGACGCTTGCCATTCAGGCCAAAGAGTTCAATCTTTGTTTCATGAGACCAGAGAATTTTGTGTCTCATGGTCTGAGAGTCCTTCAGGTGCCTTTTGGCAAACTCCAACTGGACTTTCATGTGCCTTTTACTGAGGAGTGGCTTCTGTCTGGCCACTCTACTATACAGACATGATTGGTGGAGTGCTGCAGAGATGGTTGTTCTTCTGGAAGGTCCTCCTCTCTCCACAGAGAAACATTGGAGCTCTGTCAGAGCAATCATCGAGTTCTTGGTCACCTCCCTGACTAAGGCCCTTCTCCCCCGATCGCTCAGTTTGGCCAGGTGGCCCGTTCTAGGAAGAGTCCTGGTGGTTCCAAACTTCATCTATTTACGGATGATGGAGACCACTGTGCTCATTGGGACCTTAAATGCTGCAGAGATTTTTCTGTACCCTTCCCCAGATCTGTGCCTTGATACAATCCTGTCTCAGAGGTCTACAGACAATTCCTTGGACTTCATGGCTTGGTTTGTGCTCTGACATGCACTGTTATCTGTAGGACCTTTATATAGACAGGGGTGTGCCTTTCCAAATCATGTCCAATCAACTGAATTTACCACAGGTGGGCTCCAATCAAGTTGTAGAAACATCTCAAGGATGATCACTGGAAACAGGATGCACCTGAGCTCAATTTTGAGTGTCATGGCAAAGGCTATGATAATTATCTACATGGAATGTTTTTCGTTTTTAATTTTGTAAATGTAGCACCCTGTTCCTAAACAGGGCTGCTCACAAATCTAGTTCTGCTAGGTGGTAACTAGCCTGGCCAATTGGTAGGGGATCTACTGGTTGTTGCCCTAAGCTTGGATTTGGTGCATCTCTCTCTTCTGTCACTGGATGGGACTGCTGCTTTTGACATTAGAATGACAAGATCACATTGTATCCAGGTTAGGCGTGGATATGTTGCCCAGCCAATTAACAGGGTTTTTTTGGCTCCGTGACATGTTGGGAGAGCCTATTTACTTCGAAGGAGTCAGGTGATCGAGGTTCTGTGCCACCTGGATGGCTGTCTGGGTGGACGTGTGTAGTATTGCTCCTGGCTGCTAGGCCAGAAGCATGAGGCCTATCCGGGAGCACCTGGTTGCTAGGCTGAGGCCTATCCAGGATTGATAGAAGCAGAGGTTCAGCCGGACGGGGAACCGAGTGCCAGAGGTGAAGGAGAAGCAGTTGCCATAAGGGATGACCACTCCTGGTACCAGAGCCCAGTGAGTATCAAGGTCAGAGATAAAGGGGACACAGTTGCCACCAAGGGACCAACCACTCCTGTTATCAGAGGCCAATAATTGGAAGCCTGAAGAAGTACCAGAGCAGCCTTATCCACTAGCCGGGGGATGATGAACAAGTGGGAAAGCTTCAGTAGAGTCAAGTCAGGGACCCAGTGGGTAGCGTGGGTTAAGCTTGAGGACGGAGTATACAGCGGGTTAGCTGCGGAAGACCTCAGGGGATCCAGCGGCTGGGATCTGGAAGTCTTGTGAGAGACTGGGAGCACAGTGAGTGAAGATCTACTGTAGGATACTGTGAGATGTGAGAGAAGATCTACAACGGGATACTGTGAGTTACGTATGCAGATCTACATTGAAGGTTGAGAGTTCAGTTGCTATAGGAGACAGCAGTTCTACAAAATACAGTGAGCTGCATCCAGTTTAAAGGCCCTCTACCTGTATAGTTGTCTGCCTATTCCTATTTTTGTCTCGGAGTCTGCCAATTGCTTTTGCATCTGCCTGAGGGTGTCCTGGCCCTAAACTCTCCTCCCCCCCAAGTTCTTGACAATAAATCTCTTTTTCTGCATTCAAAAGGTGACTGGTGCCCATGTTTCCAACTTGCATTACACCCGCCATGCCTAGTAACCCACACTGTGAAGATGGATGTCAGCTCTCCCCAACCCTAGAGGTGACCATTAGGCCTTTAGAGGACTGGGATACCGCTATATAATACATTTTCAAAGATTTCAAACAAACTTATTTCACATTGTCATTATGGGGGATTGTTTGTAGAATTTTAAAAAGAGTAATAAATGTAATACATTTTGGAATAAGGTTGTAACCAGGGGTGTAACGATAGGGGTTGCAATTGCAACCGGGCCCCATGGTCCAGGGGGTCCGGGTGCCTCCCTTGTACACCTGGATAGGAGGGATGGCAGGGGTGGCATTTAGAGGAACCAATCTCCCCCATTTTCCTCTATCCCAGGGTCCCTGTGTGCTTCCCTGCCCCCC
>BLSH010292270.1:76201-93300 GCA_018402905.1 Glandirana rugosa | reverse complement strand
TTTACTAGTAATGGCGGCGATCTGCGATTTTTAGCGGTAATGCGATATTGGGGGGGACATGTCGGAACATTTTGACACTTTTTTGGGACCAATGACATTTATACAGCGATCAGAAATTTAAATGTCCACTGATTACTGTATAAATGTCATTGGCAGTGAAGGGGTTAACCTGCAGGGGGCGATCTAGGGGTTAATAGTGTTCCCTGGGTGTGTTCTTACTGTGGGGGGGTTGGGCTAACATGGGCATGAGAGATCTAACTGATCCCAGTGACAGGGATCAGTAGATCTCTCATACCCCACTGACAGGGCGGGGAACCGCCGTGTTTACATCGGCGGTTCCCCTTCTTTTCCCTGTAGCCGCTCATCGCGGCTTGCCGGCGGACATCGGGTCCGCCCGAGCCGCGGGCACACTCCCCAGGAGTGCGGCGGGGGCGCACGTGCGCGCGCCCCCTGGTGGCCACATGCGAATCGCCGCTTATTTACGGCGATTCGCGCAGGGCTCCCCGACTGCCGCCGTGAAAAGACGGCGCGCGGTCGGGAAGCAGTTAACCTCAGTATAAATACAGCTGTTCTGTGAAGCCCTCAGAGGTTTGTTAGAGAACCTTAGTGAACAAACAGCATCATGAAGGCCAAGGAACACACCAGACAGGTCAGGGATAAAGTTGGGGAGAAGTTTAAAGCAGGGTTAGGTTATAAAAAAATATCCCAAGCTTTGAACATCTCACAGAGCTCTGTTCAATCCATCATCAGAAAATGGAAAGAGTATGGCTAGGGTTGCCACCTCATCCCTTTAAACCCGAACACATATGAATTACACAGGTTGTTCTGAGGCTAATTTAATGCAGATGAGGCACCAAGTGAGTTTAATTACCACCTTAATCAGCCACAGAACCTGTGTAATTAATAGGTGCTCGGGTTTAAAGGGATGAGGTGGCAACCCTAAGTATGGCACAACTGCAAACCTACCAAGACATGGCCGTCCACCTAAACTGGCAAGGACAGCATTCATCAGAGAAGCAGCCAAGAGGTCCATGGTAACTCTGGAGGAGCTGCAGAGATCCACAGCTCAGGTGGGAGAATCTGTCCACAGGACAACTATTAGTCGTGCTCTCCACAAATCTGAGCTTTATGGAAGAGTGGCAAGAAGAAAGCCATTGGTGAAAGAAAAGCCATAAGAAGTCCCGTTTGCAGTTTGTGAGAAGCCCTGTGGGGGACACAGCAAACGTGGAAGAAGGTGCTCTGGTCAGATGAGACCAAAATTGAACTTTTTGGCCTAAAAGCAAAACGCTATGTGTGGCGGAAAACTAACACTGCACATCCCCCTGAACACACCATCCCCACCGTGAAACATGGTGGTGGCAGCATCATGTTGTGGGGATGCTTTTCTTCAGCAGGGACAGGGAAGCTGGTCAGAGTTGATGGAAAGATGGATGGAGCCAAATACAGGGCGATCTGAGAAGAAAACCTGTTAGAGTCTACAAAAGACTTGAGACCGGGGCAGAGGTTCAAGCAGGACAATGACCATAAACATACAGCCAGAGCTACAATATAATGGTTTAGATCAGAGGTCTCCAAACTTTTTTAAACAATGGGCCAGTTTACAGTTCTTCAGACTTTAGGAGGGCAAGTGGGAGTAGAAAATGCCTCCAGCTTCAGCGGGAGAAAAAAAATCATATTGCACCTGTGATCGGTAGGAGGAGGAATAGCCCCCCATCGTTGTTATTGGTGGAAGGAATAGTGCCCCATCTTAGGTATTAGTGGGGGGGGGGGAATAATGCCCCATCTTTGGTATTAGTAGGGGGAATAGTGCCCCATCATTGGTACTAGTGGAGGGAATAGTGTCCCATCATTGGTATTAGTGGGGGGGGGGAATAGTGTCCCATCATTGGTATTAGTGGGGGGAATAGTGCGCCATCATTGGTATTAGTGGGAGGAATAGTACCCCATCATTGGTATTAGTGGGAGGAATAGTGACCCAGCATTTGTAACAGTGGGTGGAATAGTGTCCCATCATTGGTATCAGTGGGAGGAATAGTGCCCCATCATTGGTATTAGTGGGGGCAATAGTGCCCCATCATTGGTATTAGTGGGGGGAATAGTACCCCATCATTGGTATTAGTGGGGGGAATAGTGCTCCATCATTGGTATTAGTGGGGGGAATAGTGCTCCATCATTGGTATTAGTGGGGGGAATAGTGTCCTATTGTTGGCTGAAAAAATAATGCTTTATCATTGGCGTCAGTGGAGGGAATAGTGGCCCTTCATTGGTGTGAGTGGAAGGAATCATGCCCCATTGTTGGTGTCAGTGGCAGGAATAGTGTTCCATCATTTATATCAGTGAAAGGAAGCATGGCCCATAACTGATGCCAGTGGAAGGGATAGGGCCCTACTGTTGTCATCATTGAGAGAAATTATGCCCCACTGTTGGTGGTGGTGGAAAGAATGGTGCTTCATCATTGCTGTCAGTAGGAGGAAATAATGCCTAGAATCAGTGAGGGGAATAGTGCCACAAGGGCCGCATGAAGGCAATCAAAGGGCCACATGTGGCCTATGGGCCACAGTTTGAAGACCACTCGTTTAGATAAAAGCATATTCATGGGCAGGGCTGGCCCAAGACATTGTGCTGCCTGGGTCCAAGAATGAAACGCTATAGACAGGGTAGACAGTATAGGGATGGGCTAGGGTAGTACAGGGGCAGGTGGCGCAGCCTGGAGGGCAGTTGTCATCATGACACACAAAACTGCTGGAAAAAAAGTCTTGGTTGTCAAAACCATTTATCATTTTTCTTCCACTTCACAATTCTGTGCCACTTTGTGTCGTTCTATCACCCAATAAAATACATTTACATTTTTGGTTGTAACCCGACAACATGTGGAAAATGTAAATATGTGATAGCGCTGCCTCAATATCTGAAAACGGCAGTTAAATACGTGACAATAAATAACCAAAATAAACACATTTCAAAAATATTAATGCAAAAAAGTCCACTTAAAAATGGTGCTTGAATAGTGATTCTTCTTAAAAAATGGGAATAAAGAAAGTTTCTAATCAATAAAGTGCTTCACAGATACACACATGGTGTTTCGCCGCCTTTGCTCCATTCATCAGGGGAAGTGCAACCTCACCCTCCTCTTAGACCCCTGAAGGGTCAATAATGCATGTAAGGAGATCAATCTCATAAACCAGATACTGGTGCTCGGGTTCCTTTAACAGCGATATGATTCCCCCTCCAGAATGGCTCCACGCAGTTCACAAGCAGCTCATAGGCATCGCATAAAAAGAGATCAGCCTCCAATAGTGCACTACCTGGGTTAATACACCAAACAAACCGCATAAACTCCGCTTCATAAAATGCACTCACATTTGTTTATTAAAAAAATATGCATCTAATACAAATCCAGCATGATCTCACCTGTTCCAGTAAAATGCTCCTGCCCCCAGGCTCAACCTTTACGTGTTACGCCACCAACGCACGTGGCTTCATCTGGAGGAAACTTTATCTGTACTTTATTGCCTATTGAATCGGTAAGCACGGAGTTAATTACCAATCAGTATGTAACACCCTCACCCTAGCTCACCTTCTGAAGAAGCCACGTAGGAGAGTGGCGTAATGCGTAAAGGAGGAGCCCGGTGCCGCGTATGATTACTTGATTTGGATGCTGAGACACCCTGTTACTCTGTTATATCATATTGCTTGTTTTTAGCTGAATAAATGTGAGTGCATTTCCTTAAGCTTGGCTGGTTTTCTCTTATGCATTTTAACCATGATACCGCACGATTGGAGATTGTTTCCTTAAAGCGGAGTTCCACCCAAAAGTGGAACTTCTGCTTTAAGGGAAAGTGACCCACTGACATGCCACAGTTGGCATGTCATTTTCTTTGGGGGGGGGGGTCCCACTTCCTCTCCTGGGGCCGTGGAGTCCCCCCAACACTCGGCGATCTTCTGGGACACGTCACAGGTCCCAGAAGATACACCGGCTATTCACAGGGGTCAGCGCGGCTCACACATGCGCAGTGCGTGCCTGGCTTTGAAGCCAAAGCCGGGCGTCCACACTTGTGATGCCAGCGCCGCGCGGAGGAGGGGGAGAAGAGCGAATCTGCAGGCGGCCGCATCACTGGAGCGAGGGACAGGCGAGTGTCCGATTATTAAAAGTCAGCAGTTACACTTTTTGTAGCTGCTAACTTTTAAAAAGGGTGGAACTCCGCTTTAAGACCTCTTCCACACTGAAGCACCGGTAAAACATCGCTAAAGCGGCGGTATTTTTGGCTGTGTTTTAGTGGTTTTCAGGTGCTAGCGGGCCGCTTTTCTGTAAAAAAACAAACAAAAAAGCCCCGTTTTGCAGTGCTTCCGAAGAGCTTTTCGGGAGCTTTGGAAGCGCTGCCCGTTCATGGCAATGGGCATGGGCGTTTTGGGAGCGCTGTTTACAACCCACCCTAAAGATGCCACTTGCCGGAATTTTCATAACGTCCGGCAAGCGCACCGCCCCAGTGTGAAAAGACCCATTGCAATGAATGGGAGGCGGTTTTCGGGCGCTTTTTAGAGGCTATTTATGGCGCTAAAGCACTTGAAAACCACCTTAGTGTGAAAGGGGTCTTATTCTGAGAGTTTCATGGAGTCATCCCAGCTGGGGAAGTTCTATCATCAGACGCGGAAGTGAGCAGAAGACCCCCTATCTGGTGTACAGGATTGGTTACCATTATGCTGAGTTGGCCCTTTGAGGGTCTTGTCCTGAGATGAGCGAGTATTTCACCTGGTGATGGAGCACTCTTGTTACCGTGTTTCCCCAAAAATGAGACTGGGTCTTATATTAATTTTGGCTACAAAAAAACTCTAGGGCCTATTTTTTGCCTTACTTATTTAGACCCCTTTCATACTTGGGTGTTTTTCAGGCGCTTTAGCGCTAAAGATAGCGCCTGTAAAGCGCCTGAAACCCCCCCCCCCCATCCACCCCAGTGTGAAAGCCGAGTGCTTCCACACTGGGGTGGTGAAAAAAAGTCCCGCAAGCAGCATCTTTGGGGCGGTGCGGGGTATACAGCTCTCCTACACTGCCTCTGCCCCTTGACATGAATGGGCAGCTCCGGGCACACCGGCGCTTTTAACCCCATGTTAACCCCTTCTTGGGAGTTAAAATCTCCCCGCTGCCGCCCGAATAGTGTTGCTTTACCGCTACCATCCTGCCTGCCCCAGTGTGAAAGTAGCCTTATGGTATATTTATTGTATATATTTACTTACAGTATTATTCATGGGTGATGTGAGTGCCCAGTGGCGCTGTAAATAAGGTATTTTCCACAATAAAATTACACACTGCACATTATATAATGTACAGTTTTTACAAGGACTTTAACTAGGGCTTATTTTTGGGGGTAGGGCTTACATTGTAGTCATCCCTGAAAACCATGCTAGGTTTTATTTTCATTGTAGGGCTTATTTTCGGGGAAATAGGCTATGTGGCGGAGCACATATTGAAATATGAGGATGCCCTAGAGCACTTTGTGTGCGGACTGTTGGGAATTTATTTATTTGACCTAAAATGTGTTTATGTATTTTTCAGTGTATCAATGTTTATGGTAATTTTACAGCACTGGAGTTTATTGCTACCCAATATTTATAGAAGTCATTACTTTTTCAATTGATTGAATGATTTATTGTTCACTACTGGGCAGCGCTATCACAACGTTTTTCTTTACCGATTGCACTGTATATGGGAACACATTTAGATAGCAGCAGCCTTACATTATATGTCGGAATAAGTGGCACCGCACAACATCTTTATTATTATTTTTTTGTGTAAAGGCTGAAGGTTTTGTAAAACTTTCTGTGTTCAGCTCCCCCCACTGCCCCAAACTAATACTCACCTGAGCCCCCTCTCGATCCAGCGATGTGCACTAGAACCTAGGATGCCCCGGGCTCCTTCCCCTCATTGACTGTATAATTGGCAATGAGGGGAGGTCGGGTTGAGGGGCCGAGCCGCAGCTCTATGGGGTTGATTTACTAAAGCTTGAAAGGGCAAAATTTGGGGAAGCTCTGCACAGAAACCAATCGGCTTCAAGGTTTTAATGTCAAAGCTTGGATTGAACGAGCTGATGTTAGATGCTGATTGGCTAATATGCACAGCTGCACCATTTAATGCACTCTCCAGCTTTAGTAAATCAACCCCTATGTGTCTTATGGACGCATAGAACTGAGCTCGGGAGCGAGCACGCACCAGTGCCTCCATAGCAAGTGGCTTGCTATTGGGGGAATTGGTCAAGGGGGAGGAGCCAGGAGTGCCAGCAGGGGGCTCAAGAAGAAGAGGATGGGGGCTGCTCGGTGCAAAACCATTATAGAACAGGTAAGTATAACATGTTTGCTATTTATATCCTCTGTGCTAAATATAGTGAAAAATCAAATGATAAATGGGGTAGCTGCTGCTTTAATAGTGCCTGTATGATCACTATAACCACTTCCACACTGCCTACCGTATATTTACGGCGGCAGTGTGGATGCGTACCGCGAATCGTCGTAAATAAACGGCGATTTGCGGAGTGGCAGCTGGGGGGGGAGCGCTCGCCCGCCATACTCCGGAGGAGACCCGATGTCTGCTGGCGAGCCGCGATGAGCTGCCAGAGCCAAAGAGCGGGGAACCGCCGATTTAAACACGGTGGTTCCCCATTCTGTCAGTGCGGGCATGGGTGGTCTACTGATCCCTGTCACTGGGATCAGTTAGATCTCTTATGCCCAATGTAGCCCAGCCCCATCACAGTTAGAACACGCCTAGGGAACACAGTTAACCCCCTAGTTCTCCCCCTGCAGGTTAACCCCTTCACTGACAATGGCATTTACACAGTAATCAGTGCATTTTCATAGCACTGATCGCTGTATAAATGCCAATGCCAACTCCAGAAATGAATTCTCATGATCCGTAAACGTGGCAACTTTTGCACAAACCAATCAATAATCGCCGATTGCAATTTTTTTTTACAAAAAATACGAGGAAGAATATAAAATCGGCCGAAACCGATGAAAAAAAAAATGTTATTTTATATATTTTTTTTGGATTTGTATTTTAGCAAAAAGTAAGAAAAACTGTTTTTTTTTTTTGCTAAATTGTCACTCTTTTTTTGTTTATAGCGGCGATCAGATATGACGCAGAGGGGATCAAATACCACCAAAAGAAAGCTCTGTTTGTGGGGAAAAAAGGACGCAAATTTTATTTGGGTACAACGTCGCACGACCGCGCAATTGTCAGTTAAAGCGATGCAGTGCCGAATTGCAAAAAGTGCTCTGGTCCTAAAGGGGGAAATCCTTCTGGGGCTGAAGTGGTTAATTGATGAAGAATGAAAAGCTGCGCTTACCCTAAGATTAATTAATGTTAAAAAAACAACACGCCAATTCATAAATCTTATAGAACAATTAATATATATAAACAAAGGGCAAATGTCCATATAAGGCGCTCCTCAATATTACAGTGCAATACACTTGTGCAGCAATTCCTGTAAGATAAAGTGTCTTGTCCTCTGTGTGTGGGCTCCACTTTAATCAACTCCGCTTATGTCACCACCAGTATCCCCTCTAGGGACCGAACTCACCGATGGTTGTTGACCCCCTAAACAAATGCGTAACCACTTCAACACTGGGCACTTTCACCCCTTTCCTGCCCAGGCCAATTTTCAGCGCTGTCACACTTTGAATTACAATTGCGCGGTCATACGACACTGTACCCAAACAAAATTTTTATCATTTTTTCCCCCACAAATAGGGATTTCTTTTGGTGGTATTTGATCACCACTGGGGTTTTTATTTTCTGCTAAACAAATAAAAAGAAGACAGAAAGTGTTGAAAAAAAAAAAAAAATTTTCGTTTCTGTTATAAAATTTTCTAAATAAGTAATTTTTCTCCTTCACTGATGGGCACTGATGAGGCTGCACTGATGGGCACTGATGATGAGGCACTAATATGCAGCACTAATGGGCACTGATATGCAGCACTGATGGGCACTGATAGGCCTCACTGCTGGGAAATTATAGGTGGCACTGATGGGCGTTGCTAAGTGGCACTGATGGGCAATGATGGGGATCCCTAATGGCACTGACTGACATTCTTGACAGTTGTTTACCCTAGTCCAGGGGTATGCAATTAGCGGACCTCCAGCTGTTGCAAAACTACAAGTCCCATCATTCCTCTGCCTCTGGGTGTCATGCTTGTGGCTGTCAGAGTCTTGCTATGCCTCATGGGATTTGTAGTTCTGCAACATCTGGAGGTCCGCTAATTGCATATCCCTGCCCTAGACTATACCAGACCCCATTTCTCCTTTCCTTTCCTGGTCCTATGGGTGGTGCTCAGTCCTTTTCTTATGAGGGTGCTTTTTATGTTTATTTGTACATGTCAATTTTTGTAATGAAGTACATTCATTTTAATTTGTTGTATCTCCATCCTTTGGTGTGCCCATAAAGTCCAGCTATTTTTTGGGAGACTAGTCCCTCTCAATCCTTGGTGTTGATACTTTCGGTATTTCCGACTATTTCCGTGGCTTCCGAGAGTCTCTGAGCCTCACCAGCGCCCCCGCGCCTCTGGCCACATGCGGTATTACACGCACAGAGGCTTAATCCTGCTCGTTTTGCCAGACAGCACTCGCAAACAGCTCTTATTACGAAACACTCGTTAACTGCGTTACTCGCAATCGGAGGTTTTACTGTATAGGGTATATAAACACACAATAAAGAGAAATAACATCAACCTTCGAAGTGCTGAAACTTTGTATATCCTTTGTTGGCATTTTCACAAAAAGAAAAAGAAACGATTCTCTGTGTCTTGTTGAATGTTGGAAT
Organism: Glandirana rugosa; assembly: GCA_018402905.1. Lineage (NCBI taxonomy): Eukaryota > Metazoa > Chordata > Amphibia > Anura > Ranidae > Glandirana > Glandirana rugosa. Next base: position 84,493 of record BLSH010292270.1, on the reverse strand, counting down.
ACTTTTGTGTTGCTCAAATATCCGCGGAATGTAACATTTGCTCTGCTCTATACAGGAAGGCTGTTACAGTATTCTTCTTCTTCCATCGAAGATCACAGGTCAGAAAATGCCGGCAAATGTTTATTTCACCCAAAGAACATGCTTTATAAACCGGTAGAATGCTTTCTTTTATTTAATTTTCATTGTGAGTTTCATAACAAGTCCAACAAAGATTGTTCCAATAAAATTTAATTTGCCTTCAAACATAAAGTGGTTGTAAAGGCCGAAGGTTTTTTCTTTATCTTAATGCATTCCATACATTAACCGGTTCCCCACCGCGTTGCGTACATTTACTGCTGCAGAGTGGCTCTGTCCCGCAAATCGCCATTTATAAACGGCGGCTCACTCATGCACGGCTAGTGGGCGGTGTGCCCGCGGGTCCGACAGACTCAATGTCTGCCAGCTACCCGCGATGACCTGTCAGAGAAGAAACACGGGGAACCGCCGATGTAAACACGGCAGTTCCCCGTTCTATCAGGCGGCATAACAGAGATCTACTGATCCAGGTCACTGGGATGAGTTAGATCTCTGGTGCCCCTGGCAGCCCAGCCCCCTCAGTTAGAACACGCCTAGGGAACACAGTTAACCCCTAGATCGCGCCCTGCAGGTTAACCCCTTCCCTGCCAATGACATTTATACAGTAATCAGTGGATATTTAAATTTCTGATCGCTGTATAAATGTCATTGGTCCCAAAAAAGTATCAAGAATGTCCGACATGTCCGCCACAATATCGCAGTCCTGATAAAAATCGCAGATCGCCGCTATTACTAGTGAAAAAAAAAATAGTTAAAAACCCCATAAATGAATTCTCAGGGCTTGTAAACATAGCAACTTTTGCGCAAACCAATCAATACAATCTCAATTTTTTTATTACCACAAATATGTAGAAGAATATAAATCGGCCAAAACCGATGAATACAATTTTTTTTATATTTTTTTTTTAATTGTATTTTAGCAAAAAGTAAAAAATATAGTTTTTTTCCACAAAATTGTCGCTCTTTTGTTTATAGCGGCAATCAGAAATGACGCAGGGGGGATCAAATACCTCCAAAAGAAAGCTCTATTTGTGGGGAAAAAAGGACGCAAATTTTGTTTGGGTACAACGTAGCACGACCGCGCAATTGTCAGTTAAAGTGACGCAGTGCCGAATCGCAAGAAGTGCTCTGGTCCTAAAGGGGGAAATCTTTCCGGGGCTGAAGTGGTTAATTGATGAAGATAGAAAAGCTGCGCTTACCCTAAGATTAATTAATGTTAAAAAAACAACACGCCAATTCATAAATCTTATACAACAATTAATATATATAAACAAAGGGGAAATGTCCATATAAGGCGCTCCTCAATATTACAGTGCAATGCACTTGTGCAGCAATTCCTGTAAAATAAAGTGTCTTGTCCTCTGTGTGTGGGCTCCACTTTAACCGACTCCGCTTATGTCACCACCAGTATCCCCTCTAGGGACCAAACTCACCGATGGTTGTTGACCCCCTAAACAAATGCTTAACCACTTCAATACCGGGCACTTTCACCCCTTTCCAGCCCAGGCCAATTTTCAGAGCTGTCACACTTTGAATTACAATTGCGCGATCGTGCGACGTTGTACCCAAACAAAAATTTTTTTTTTTTTTCATTTCAAAAATTTTTATTGAAAATTTTCAAGTTAACAACAGAGAAAGTTGAAATTAGCCAGAGTCTGACAATCTATGTTTTTAGAGTACATAATAAACAATGATATACGGGCAATTGCCAACACCACAGGTTATTACCAAAGAGAAGAAATATCCAATATATATATATAAAAAAAAAAAAAACAGGTCTAAAGCAGGAGAGGCCGTGCCGTCTCCCTGATCACCCCATCTGGGAGCAAACTGTGACCGGAGAGACAGACAACAACCTACTCCGCTCCATTCACTATCGTACAATCAAAAACTTTTGTTGGCATAACCAACGTCATGTCTAAAAGAAAGGGAGTTACCGTTATGGCCTTAACACAGGCCTATAAGACGTTTTTAGAGTATAGCTACTACCCACCTCCAACCACAGGGTTGGTAGGGAGTGGAACTCCTCAGGTACCAGTAAAACCTCAGCAAACGGAAAGAAACAAAATAACAAAGCCAAGGAGAAAGACATAACAGCCATAGGGGAAATAGAAGAAGAAAAGCAAAAGAGGAAGAAAAAGGGGGCACCAGGGAATCTATTCAGGAGGGTAAGTAAGTGTGGGTCACGAAGGGAGCTTTAGGTAGTTCTTCCATGGTTCCCAGACTAGGTCAAATTTAGAAGAAGTATCCAAAATAATATTAGCGAGCCTTTCCTGCACCATGATCCAAGAAATTTTTTGTTTAGCCTCAGCGAAGGACACCGAGGGACGTTTCCAGGACCTGGCTATTGTGATCTTAGCACCAAGCAAAATAAAGTGGATATGTTTAAATAAAGGTTTGGACAGACCTTCAGGTTTAGAATTGAGAAGGGCTGTTTCTGGACTCTGAGGGATTGAAAGGCCCGAGATCTTAAGAATCAAGTGGAAAACCTTGTTCCAAAAGTCCCTAAGACGTGGGCATTCCCACCAAGTGTGGAGGAAGAAGCCCGAATGACCACATCCTCTGAAACAGAGGTTAGAGGAATTTGAAAACATAGCTGCTAATCGGGTTGGTACCAAGTACCATCGGGTAAAAACCTTTAGATTGGCCTCCCTTAAGGTGATGTTAGCGATCCCTTTAAAGGATCTCAGGAACAAGGAGCCCCACCTGTCTGCTTCCCAATCCACCTCCAAGTCACTCTCCCATAAGGGGGGGTTTAGTTGAATTCTCCATCAGTGATGCAGAAATCAGGGTAATACCTCCTCTTTGATCCTCAGTAACCGAACATCATTTTTCATAAGGAGTGATACCTGCATGATCATTTTTAGTTTTCCACCAAGAAGTCAGAAAATGGTGTATTTGCAAGAAACAAAATTTTTCAGTAGGTGGCATATCTAACTTGTTAGTGCAATGCGTTAAAGACAAAGGGCCAGCAGGAGTTAAAAAGTGGCCTATTCGATATAAGCCCTTATCTGTCCACCACTTAAAAGCCCTGATGTCTAGACCCAGCGAGAATTGGGGGGTTACTAAAGAGATGATTAAGGGGACGAAGATTCAAAATTAAATTAGGGGGTTTAAGGACTGAGTCGATAATGGCGATAGAGTGGGACAACGTAGGAGCGAGTATTGAAGGCCTCAATTTATGAGAAGCCCCCACTAAAAAATCAATAGTGTTGAGGGGGACCGCCTGTCTTGCTATTTCAATCCAGTCCGGTTTATTCCCGCTGGTGAAAATGGTTGAGAACTGAGCTAATTGAGCTGCCTGATAGTATTTATAGAGGTGTGGAAGTCCTAGGCCCCCCTGATTACGTCTCCTGTAAAGAACATTAACCGAGCATCTAAAGCCTTTTCGGCCCCATATGAATTTCAAAATTTGGGATTTCAGTTTTTGCATGTTAGGCTTCCTAATTGGGATAGGGAGAGCTCTAAAAAAGTAAAGAATCCTGGGTAGAAGGGTCATTTTGACTGCGTGTATCCTACCCAACCATGAAAGGCCTTCCTGATCCCATCTGATAAGATCAGGAGGATAATTGGCTTCGTAAAGATGGCTGACGTTGGCTGACAGACTGACCCCCAAATAAGGTATCTGAGTAGTGTTCCATGTGAATTTATAGAGATCTTTGAGTCGAAGTATAATCGGCTCTGGGGTAGAGATATTCAATGCTGCAGATTTGGACCAATTCACGCAAAGCCCCGATGCTTCACCAAAGACTTGGAGAAGTTGAATAACCCGTGGGGTGGATGTGAGAGGAGAGGAGATAAATAGGAGCAAGTCATCTGCGAATAATGCGCACTTGTGAGAACAGGATCCACATTCTATCCCTTGGATATCTGGGTTATCCCTAATGGCAATAGCCAGAGACTCCATCGCAATTGCGAATATTAAAGGGGATAAGGGGCATCCCTGCCTAGTTCCCCTAAAGATGGGAAAGGGGTCCGAAAAATAATTTTACAATTTGACCTGGGCACAGGGGTTTGAGTACAGGGCCCTAAGAGTCTGAAGAAATCTAGGGCCACAGCCCCATCTACTTAACACCTCAAAAAGGTAAGACCAGTCAACTGTGTCAAAGGCTTTTTGCAAGTCAACAGACAAAAGGTACCCCTCCCGAGGAGGACCCCCATCCCAATTCGAGTTAAGGAGAGAAATGATGTCTACTGCTCTGCGGATCTGATCCGGGCCTTGCCTACCCGGAATAAAACCTACCTGGTCTTTGTGGATGTATTTACCTATAAAATTGGTTAATCTATTTGCCAGAACTTTAGTCAAAATTTTGAGGTTGTTATTAATCAAAGAAATAGGTCTATAATTGCTAACATCTGAATGATCTTTTCCAGGTTTGGGGATGACTGAGATAAAGGCCCTGTTGGCATCACTGATCCTGTCCGTAAAGAATTGAAAAATTTTGTTAAGTGGGGGCAATTACTGGGCCAAAAGTCTTGTAGTTGCCCGTGGAAAAACCACCAGGGCAGGGGCCGAGCCCTTCTTGAGAATCCTAATCACCTCCAGCACTTCCGTGTCATTAAAAGGTAGTTCCAGAGCGGCTATATGATCCTCCGAGAGTTTAGGGAGGGCAATGGAACTTAAAAAGGCATCAAGGGAAAGGGAAGGAACCGAATTCCCTGTATCATAAAGTTTGGCATAGAAATTCTGAAAGATAGTCATAACCCGTTTAGGATTCTGAGTTAGATCTTCTGAGGGATCCCTGATCTTTGGGAAAGAAAAGGAACGACATTTGGGGGACAATCTGGCAGCCAGCCTGGGACCTATGTGATCTCTTTGCAAGTAAAAATGGGCCCTAGACCATTGAATTTGTTTCTCGGTGCTGGTAGGTAGGGCGAGGTTTAAGGCTTCCCTGCTTCAAGCTGTGCCCAGGAACAAGGAGTCGGATTCTTCTTATGAGACCTGGCTAGGTCATGAAAGGCACGTTCCAGCTTCTCGATATCAACCCTCCTCTCCCTTCTTAACCTGGCTGATAATTGAATGATTTTTCCCTTTTTAACCCCTTTATGAGCTGCCCAGAGTATTGGGGGAGAGACTTCCCCATTGTCGTTCAAGAGGAAGTAGTCTTTGATTTCCTTTTCTAAGCAATGTACTGGGTTATTCAGGAGAGATTCATACAAGCGCCAATGGGGATTCCTCCCCAGACCTAGGTCAACTTTAATAAGTATTAATACTAACGAGTGGTCCGACAAGGGAGAATCCTTAATGGAGGATTTGGAAACCAAGGGAGATACAGAGGCTGGGACAAAAATATGGTCTATTCTTGCCATACTCTTATGTGGAGCTGAAAAATGGGTATAGTCCTTCACCCTAGGGTTTAGTTCCCTCCAAATATCTATGAACCCTAGCGAAAAAAGAAGCCTGGCGAATTTAAGGCTATATTTATGGGTCCGAATTAGGCGGGGTGCGCCTGAACCCGACTTGTCGAGCATAGGGTCTAGGGCCATATTAGAGTCCCCTCCCAGTATTACAGTCCCTTCGAGATGGGGCATGATAAGATTAAACAAACCATGAAGAAATTTAGCTTGACCAAGGTTCGGTGCATAATATGATAAAAAAGTGTACATCAAACCCCCTAGAGTCCCTTTCAGTAGGATAAACCTACCCTCTGGGTCTTTGATTTCTTTCAGGAGGGTGAAGGTTAAATGCTTGGTGAAGAAGATTCCTACACCTCTAGTCTTATCTGATGCGTTTGCAAGAAAAAACTGAGGGTATTTAGAGTGTATGTACTTATTATTATATTGCTCTGGGAAATGGGTTTCTTGAAGCATGAGTATATCCAAATGTTGGGAGTGGGCTAGGTTAAAATATTTTTTTCCTCTTAATGGGGGAATTAAGGCCCTGAACATTATGTGTTGCAATTCTCAAAGAAGATGGAAGATTAGCGGACATGGCAACTGTATGAGGATCGATCTTTATGCATCACTGAGCGAAGGCTTACCTAACTCAGAGGAGGGAGGGAAAGCTCCCTGCCATACAAGGAAAATAAGGGGTCAACCCGTTGAGACCCAGTACGTAAATGACTTCCCTGGTGCCTGAAAAGAAAGGGCCTAGCCGCAAACCCCCTCAGATTCCTGAAAGTGAAGGATCTAGGTGTCACCCCCACCATCAGGAAAAAGTAGTAACGTGTCTGCCCAAACGGTAGAACTGCAACCGACCAAGGGATTACCATCAACAGTATCCCGAAGTCAGAGGGAGGAGCATGACATCCTCCCCGGCCAGTACCTTAGAACCGAAAAAGATTAAAACTGTTGGATTACCCAGAAAATACAAAAATGGTTAGTGATAAGAACCTAACTACCAAACCCTCTGGGAACCCTCAACTGACAAGGTTGAGGTCTCCTGAATGGACCCTTCGGGACCCACTATGGAGTCTCCTCCGGTTCCCTATCGCACGGTTCAGTCAAATCCAGGATGGACCGCCATAATAAACAAAACCAGCTACATAAAACCAGTAAATAAGTGAAAAGGGCTAATATGGACAGCCTGCAGAGGGACCCCCCTCCCCCCCCCCCACCCCCGAGAAGAACATGTTCGGGGAGAGGCGGGGGGTAGAGCCGCCCACTGGCCGCCCCAAAAAATTATTATATTTAAGATATAAAAGTCAACCAATCAGGAGCAAAACACACTGTAGAGTACAGAGACTCAAGAGTCAAGGGGGGTGGGAGTCTTTGGCTCGCTTTTGTTGTTGCTTCCGCCACATTGGAAGAATGGGGCTCTGAGGCGAGGGCCTCTTAGAGGAGCCCACATTCTTGTGATGTGAAGTGGAGATGGATCCCAAGGAGATGAGGTTGAGTCTAACCAGCAGCTGTTCCCCTTCTTGGAATGTAGAGAAACCAAACTTCTTGCTTTTGTGAATGAAAGTCAAGTGGAATGGGAAAGACCACCAATATTTTATGGATGACTTAGTAAGAACTTCCAACAGAGGCTTCAGGGTTCTTCTCTTTTGGATGGTAGTAGGAGACAGATCCGCAAAAATTTGGATGGAGTGGCCTTGAATAGAAAGATTAGGAGAGTTCCTAGAGGCCTTCATGATCTCTTCCTTTACTCCATAAAAGTGAGGTTTCACCACGATGTGTCTAGGTAGACCGTCGGACCTCGGAGGCTGGAGTGCTCTGGGAGCCCTGTCTAGCTCAAGACGGTGCTCAGGGATACCTGGGATGGTTTCTTTAATAAAGTCGCTCACGGCCGCTCAAACGTCAGTGATAGCCTCGCGAAGACCCCTAAGTCGAAAATTATAGCGTCTAGAGCAATTTTCCAGGTCATCTATTTTAGAAAGAGCCGATTCCAATTGATCCTGGAGATCCTGGGTACGTGCTGTATTCTGGTTGATTCTGGAAACTGATTGATCTGTTTTTTGTTCTATTGCGTCTATCCTAGTCCCCAAACCCTGAAGATCAGCTTGGATAACAGAGGTAATTTGAGTGGCTGTTTGGGCTAGACCCTTAGAGAGCATTTTAGAAAAGACCTCCATCATCATCTGAAAGTCAGAATGAGGTTCCGGAGCTTGGGGACTGGACATGTCTGACTGTGGGTTGCCAGGGCCTTGCTCTTTAAGAGGTGTAGTAATGAGTTCATCCAATGTCTGTTCCAAGAGAGAGATTGTGGATGCTGGGGAGAGGATCTGGGCCATGGGTTGAGTTCCGGGGGGGGGGGGGGCCCGGGTCCAGGGGTTAGTCGGTGTACCCAAAAACTCCTCTACCTTCGACCGAGCCTGCCTCCGAGAGTCCAAGATGGAAGAGGCCCGGGGGGGGGGGGGGCCTTGAGTTGGGTACCGGGTCTAGGAGAGGGGTCGTAGGTGTTAGAGAGAGAACCTTGTCTGTAACCTACTTGAGTAATGATGTGGAGAATTTCTCGTTCCGGGACCGTTGGGTGTCAGTCTGTACAGGTCAGGGGTTCGAGGCCTTGGAGTAAGACTGAAAGTCTACTACTACCTCCAGAAAAGATTTTACGAGAGATTCCCAGATCGGGTTTGTCGGTGAGTTTAATGGAGACAATAGGTTCGACTAGAAGTCCCAAACCCCTGATCCTATCTGCGTTATCTTGTTTTTTGTCTAGTTAGTCAAAGGTCTTAGTTGGTCTTATGTCGTGCATGGGTCCTAGAGGTCCTAGTTAACCTTAGCCGAGAAAGATTTTATCTACTGGACCTTTTAACGAGATCTGCGATATTAAAAGCT
>BLSH010292270.1:32745-76191 GCA_018402905.1 Glandirana rugosa | reverse complement strand
TGGATGCTGGGGAGAGGATCTGGGCCATGGGTTGAGTTCCAGGGAGGGGCCCCGGAAAAGGTAGAACCTGAGAGCCTCCGTCCGAGCCAGCTTCCATCTCCTCAAAAACCCATGTGGCTGATTGGGGACCTGTGGGCATCTGTGGGCCTTTTGAAGCAGGAGTATCAAAACCAGGCTGACGGGAAAGATCCCGCCTGACTGCACCTGGCTCCATGGTCCCAAAAGCGACAATTATCCTAAAAAGGTTGCTGAAAATGGCCCTTTCTTCAAAGAGATATAAAATAGAAAAAATAAAAAGGGTGAAAAAATAGACCCTTAGTGATGTGGTGGGAACACAGTACAGCACTGCTAACTGAAGATGGTCCTCTCCCTGTGAGATACAGGGAGACCCAGCAGCCTCTATGTGATAGGAAGTAGGCCTGTTAATCGCTGACAGTCACACTCAATAAGAGAAAGGTGGGGAGTAGGCCCAGGCCTCGGCCCCAGGGATCATTCACACTTCCCAACTGGGCCGACGCGGGACCTACACCAAGAATCACAGCTCCTCACCACACCAGCACTGTCCTTGTGGCTGCCCCCTGCTCCTGAGCTTCATGAGCGGGTAAGCCGAGCTCCGCTGCAGGCTCGATCGGTTCCGTAAGGCCGGGGAGAACCAGAGCTCCAGGCTTACACAGCCGCCATGAATGCTCCGCACATGCGCTGTGCCAAACAAAATTTTTATAATTTTTTTTCCCCACAAATAGGGATTTCTTTTGGTGGTTTTTATTTTTTGCTAAACAAATAAAAAGAAGACCGAAAATGTTGAAAAAAAAAAGTTTTTTTTTTCGTTTCTGTTATAAAATTTTCTAAATAAGTAATTTTTCTCCTTCACTGATGGGCACTGATGAGGCTGCACTGATGGGCACTGATGAGGCGGCACTGATGATGAGGCACTAATATGCAGCACTAATGGGCACTGATATGCAGCACTGATGGGCACTGATAGGTGGCACTGATAGGCCTCACTGCTGGGAAATTATAGGTGGCACTGATGGGCTCTGATAGGTGGCACTGATGGGCAATGATGGGGATCCCTAATGGGCACTGACTGACATTCTTGACAATTGTTTACCCTAGACTATACCAGACCCCATTTCTCCTTTCCTTTCCTCGTCCTATGGGTGGTGCTCAGTCCTTTTCTTACGAGGGTGCTTTTTATGTTTATTTGTAAATGTCAATTTTTGTAATAAAGTACATTCATTTAAATTTGTTGTATCTCCATCCTTTGGTGTGCCCATAAAGTCCAGCTATCTTTTGGGAGACTAGTCCCTCTCAATCCTTGGTGTTGGTACTTTCGGTATTTCCGACTATTTCCGACTATTTCCAACGGCTTCTGAGAGTCTCCGAGCCTCACCAGCGCCCCCCGTGCCTCTGGCCACATGCGGTATTACATGCACAGAGGCTTAATCCTGCTCATTTTGCTAGACAGCACTCGCAAACTGAGTCAGGATTAAAAAAAAACAAAAAACAGCTCTTATTACGAAACGCTCGTTAACCGCGTTACTCGCAATCGGAGGTTTTACTGTATAGGGTATATAAACACACAATAAAGAGAAATAACATCAACCTTCGAAGCGCTGAAACTTTGTATATCCTTTGTTGGCATTTTCACAAAAAGAAACGATTCTCTGTGTCTTGTTGAATGTTGGAATACTTTTGTGTTGCTCAGAATGTAACATTTGCTCTGCTCTATACAGGAAGGCTGTTACAGTATTCTTCTTCTTCCATCGAAGATCACAGGTCAGAAAATGCCGGCAAATGTTCATTTCACCCAAAGAACATGCTTTATAAACTGATAGAATGCTTTCTTTTATTTAATTTTCATTGTGAGTTTCATAACAAGTCCAACAAAGATTGTTCCAATAAAATGTAATTTGCCTTCAAACATAAAGTGGTTGTAAAGGAAGAAGGTTTTTTCTTTATCTTAATGCATTCCATACATTAACCGGTTCCCCACCGCATTGCATACATTTACTGCTGCAGAGTGGCTCTGTCCCACGAATCACCATTTATAAACGGCGGCTCGCTCATGCACGGCTAGCCGGTGGCACGCTCTTGTGCCCGCCGCACTCTGCAGCAGTGTACCCGCGGGTCCGACGGACTCGATGTCCACCGGCTACCCGCAATGACCTGGCAGAGAAGAAAAACAGGGAACCGCCGATGTAAACACGGCGGTTCCCTGCTCTATCAGTCGGCATCACAGAGATCTACTGATTCCTGTCACTGGGATCAGTTAGATCTCTGGTGCCCCTGGCAGCCCAGCACCCTCACAGTTAGAACACGCCAAGGGAACACAGTTAACCCATAGATCTCCCCCTGCAGGTTACCCCCTTCACTGCCAATGACATTTATACAGTAATCAGTGGATATTTAAATTTCTGATTTCTGTATAAATGTCATTGGTCCCAAAAAAGTGTCAAAAATGTCCGACATATCCGCTGCAATATCGCAGTCCCGATAAAAATCGCAGATCGCCACCATTACTAGTGAAAAAAAATAGTTAAAAACCACATAAATGAATTCTCAGGGCTTGTAAACATAGCAACTTTTGTGCAAACCAATCAATACAATCTCATTTTTTTTTTACCACAAATATGTAGAAGAATATAAATTGGCCAAAACCGATGAATACATTTTTTTTTGGATTTGTATTTTAGCAAAAAGTAAGAAATATTGTTCTTTTTTCAACCTTTGTTTGTTTATAAAATGATGAAAGGTGATCAAATACCTCCAAAAGAAAGCTCTGTTTGTGGAGAAAAAAGGACGCAAATTTTGTTTGGGTACAACGCCGCACGACCGCGCAATTGTCAGTTAAACTGACGCAGTGCCGAATCACAAAAAGTGCTCTGGTCCTAAAGGGGGAAATCCTTCCGGGTCTGGAGTGGTTAAAAAGAAGAAATGGAGGAGATAAATGTTTGGTGAGAGAGGGGGAGCTATCTAACATCTCAGAAAAAGGGAAAAGAAAAATGTAGGTGGAGAACCTCAAATATGAAGTGGAAAGAGAGAAAAAAAAGTGTAGAACTGATGATCCCCCTCAATGGAGGGAGAGAGGAAAGGGGAAAGATAAATTTAATTTTTGGGTTTTTTTTTTCTTTCTGTGTTAAGTGATAAATGTAATATAATCGAAAATACATTTTGGTAATGTATTTGCTTTGAGATCTGATTCTTTGAAATGTGTGTCTTTTTCTGTTTTTATTTTTGATGTAAAAAATGAAAATTATAATAAAGAGATATTTAAAAAAAAAAATCATTGCATTTTGCACTGCATTTATTGAACAATTTAACTTACAAAGATAAAGTATGACTCAGAAAAGATCCAACCAGCGGTTTCACATCATGTAACCAGGCACCAAGAGAACCAGGACAAGGGAATTAATGGACCAGAATATCCCACCAGCGCCCCAAACGGGGAAGAAGCACCAACCCCACTATCAGATATATCTAGTATGCTAAAAAGGAGGAATATAGAATTGTTTTTTGGGAATTAATTATCATATATTGCTAATTTTAATATGTAATCATTTTTTTAATTCATTTTTTATTATTCATTTTTCACTTTTATTTTTAATATTCACTTTTTTTTCCCTTGATGTCAATTAATTAATTTTCTCATCAATTAATAAGTATTGAATTAATTATTAATATACACACACACGCACTTATGTAGTTCCCTTCACTTAACATTAAGTATTATCATTTGAGATCTGATTCTTTGAAATGTGTGTCTTTTTCTGTTTTTATTTTTGATGTAAAAAATGAAAATTATAATAAAGAGATATTTAAAAAAAAAAAAATCATTGCATTTTGCACTGCATTTATTGAACAATTTAACTTACAAAGATAAAGTATGACTCAGAAAAGCTCCAACCAGTGGTCTCACATCATGTAACCAGGCACCAAGAGAACCAGGACAAGGGGATTAATGGACCAGAATATCCCACCAGCGCCCCAAACGGGGAAGAAGCACCAACCCCACTATCAGATATATCTAGGATGCTAAAAAGGAGGAATATAGAATTGTTTTTTGGGAATTAATTATCATATATTGCTTATTTTAATATGTAATATTTTTTTTAATTCGTTTTTTATTATTCATTTTTCACTTTTATTTTTAATATTCACTTTTTTTTCCCTTGATGTCAATTAATTAATTTTCTCATCAATTAATAAGTATTTAATTAATTATTAATATACACACACACGCACTTATGTAGTTCCCTTCACTTAACATTAAGTATTATCATCCATTTAATTTGTTCACCACGAGTAATCTTTTACAGATATGTCTTATTTGGTTTAACGTTTAATTATCTAGGTCATCTTTTACCAGCGGAAATTAATTCATTCACTTCCGCTATTCTGAAGACCCCTCTGGTCCCTTTTAGTTCTGAAATACTATATATGTTCCCAATTCCATTTTCCTATATAGTCTTTGGACTTGTACTCTCCTATTTGTGTCAATGGAAGCGATGCAGGACACTTTTCTATGACATACCACTCAGGCATCCATGTTCTGTCTATCAGGGGAATTAACTTTAATTGCTGTGACACTTTGTTGCGTCACTTCTGTCATTTGTAAAGATCGTTCCGGTCTTTTTCCACTATCTTCCATCCAATATATAGGCCTTCAAAAATTAAATTAAAAAATAAAAATTAGGGAAATAATATATATAAATTTTAATTTAATTTTTATTCTTTGGATTTTAATTTGTGCTCAATAATGAAATGTATTGGCAACAGTATACTTTCTGTTCCCCACTCCAAAATGGCGCTCGCGGCCTCACGGGCTGTACTCCAGATTCAGAACGAGGCTTGACTGTTGTTGATGTATAAATTGTGGTGCGTTGCCCTAACCCCGAGGAGGCGTCTGTTTAGGACGAAACGCTCAGGGTACACGCCGTGCTGACTGCACCACGTGCGGTTGCACGGGCATTTCCATGCCGGCTGGTGGTACTGTTCTTATCTTGAGCACCAACAAGTGTATTAAACTGTAAGTGATTACTATTTTTATAATAAATATTTTATGTGGATTTACTCTATGGGAGCCTGTATTCTATCCCCGAGAGGAAACGTGTACGAGGCATAGGATGCACCGGAAGACCTCACAGCTGTCCCTGCAGGGGTGTAACGATAGGGGTTGTAGGGGCTGCAATTGCATCCGGGCCCCATGCTCCAGGGGGCCCGTGTGCCTCCCTTGTACACCTGGATAGGAGGGATGGCGAGGGCGGCATTTAGAGGAACCAATCTCCTCCATTTTCCTCCTAATGCAGGAGATTGGTTCCTCTATATCAGGGATCCTCAAACTACGGCTCTCCAGCTGTTGTGGAACTACACATCCCATGAGGCATTGTAAAACTCTGACATTCACAGACATAACTAGGCATGATGGGAATTGTAGTTCCTGAACAACTGGAGGGCCATAGTTTGAGGACCCCTGCTCTATATGCTGCCCCCGCCGCCCCTCCTATCCAGTTTACTTGTCTTCTGCTGTTCCCAGGGTCCCTGTGTGCTTCCCTGGTCCCCCCACAGAGCTGCTGTCTTCCCCCCTCCTCTCTCCTGCCAGCTGCTGTAGAAGATTTGTCATGATGGAGAGATGGGAACGGGTCAGTAAATTTGTCATTTACCAGCTCCTTCCTTTTCTGAATGAACAGAGTCAGTGATTGGTACCAATTGGTTCATTCATAACTGAAGCATAGTAAACTGTTTTTACTATACTTCCATTTCTGAATGAATGCGAGGCTCGGTGCACAGCTATTCATTTATTCGGTGGGACAGTAATAAAGGGACCCGTGACGGGAGTAAAGGGCCCGAGGGAAAAGGGAAGGACCCTGGCCAGGGGTCAGGGGGGCCCTTCATAAATTCTTGCACCGGGGCCCTGAAGGTCCTAGTCACGCCTCTGTTTCCCTGCATGTCCCTGCATATACCTCTGCTGGGTCGAGAGGCCACAGGCGTGATTGACCTCCTATAACTAAGAGGTCCGGCCTTTCTGGTAAGGAGAGATCTGCTAAAGTGTTGGAGGATTCACTAGTGGTGTCTTTGTGGATTGAAGGGAGCTCACTGTGGTGATGTCACGTTGTATGGAGACCTGAATTTTATGGACTGTGATTTGTTTTTTACCATATGGACTTTTATTGCAGCCATAGGTGTGTGCAGCCTATTGCATTAGGGTGGGCACCACAAAGCGCAAACTAACATGAGTGTGCGTGTATATGTCAGAAGGGCAGAGGACGGTGTCAGTAGTTTATTTTTATTTTATTTTATTTAGTTTTTTACAAATTTCTAAAATTATTTTTTACAATATTGTATTTTATTTATTTTTTTTACAATTTTATTTAGGAGCCCTGCTGGGGGCCTTTGATGAAATATCAGGGGTCTAAACAGACCCCTGATGTCTCACTTTTGAGACAGAGAAAGGGACTGAGGACAGAGATTCCCCCGTCGCCTTTCTCTGTAGCCAGGCAGCAGGGGGAATCTGCACAGTACAGGGTGATTAGGGTGTGCCCAGGCACGCCTGCCACCCTATGTGCCTATGCCTATGATTGCAGCCATCTTTTTTATATGAATGTGGATTTCTCTTGTTTCAGTACATGAGGGATAGCGCAGCCTTTTCAAAATAACAATATATCGCCATTGGTGTCGGGTGGTTTTTGGTTGCAACTATATGTTCGCGATAATCACTTTTCTGTTCGATACAAATACGTTTTTATATATTTTTAGCGCAGTTTTTTCCTGTTTACGGGAATATAAAATGTCTGTAAGATCATCTATGCACATCCGTATATCACACCCCCTGCTATGACAGCAGCCCTAAGCCATATAACAGCATACCTAACATAAGTAGCATGTGTGTGTCATTGCAATGGAAGGCAGGGGTGAGCGTCTGAGCATCTTCACAGCCGGTTTCCTACTGCGCATGCGCGAGTTGCGTGGTGCTTTCTGAAGGGTCCCGTCGTCTTCTGGGATGCACACAGGTCCCAGAATGCAGCAGGGGGGAGGAGGAGGGCCGGATGTAACCACAGAAGTGACGTTTCTCTCGCCGCAGTGACAGAGGACGGAAGTCCCGAACAAGAAATTCAAAAAAGGTACCAAAAGGGGAAAAAAAAAAAATATATATATATATATATCCAAAAATGAAGAGGGGGTTGGGTGGTCAATTGTTTGAGACCAAATTTTCTTTTTGCCTGGAACTCTGCTGCAACCACTTTCCACCCAGAGTATAGACAATTGACGGCCAGGCGGTGGTTCCATTATCCTGACTGGAGGTCATATGCCGTCCAGCCAGATAACCCGCGGGGGCGCGCATTGCGGCAATCGGTGGTGTGGGGGGCAGTCTGACACCCCCCCCCGCATTGCTGATCTCGGTAAAGCTGACCAATCACGGCTGATCACAGTGTAAACAGGAAGAGCGGTGTATCGGCTTTTCCTCTACTCGCGTCTGCAGACGTCAGTAGAGGAGAGCCGATCGGCGGCTCTCCGGATGGGGGGTCTGTGCTGATTGTTTATCAGTGCAGCCCCCCCTAGGATCGCCACCCAGGAGTCACCAGGGAGCCCACCCAGGGACTACCAGGTAAGGGGCACAATGCCCAACAGGGATGGCACTCAGTGCCCATCTTGGATGCCACCCAAGACCACCAGGGAATGCCTCCATAAAAATCATTGCCACCTATCAGTGGCCGATTGGCGGCTCTCCTGACAGGCGGGGGGTCTGCGCTGATTGTTTATCAATTCGCCCAACCCAGGACCACCAGGGAGAACCCACCCAGGACCACCAGGGAGACCACCAGGGAAGCCCACCCTGGCCACCAGGGAGAGCCCACCCAGGACCACCAGGAAGACCACCAGGGAAGCCCACCCTGACCACCAGGTAAGGGGCACAGTGCTATTCTTGTAAGGGGCACAATGCCCAACAGGGATGGCACTCAGTGCCCCTCTTGGATGCCACCCAGGACCACCAGGGAATGCCTCCATAAAAGTGCCAGCTATAGTTGCTGCCTATCAGTGCCCACCAGCGCCCCCTATCAGTGCCCATCAGTGTCACCTATCAGTGCCCAGTGCCATCTATCAGTGCCCATCAGTGATGCCTATTAGTGCCCATCAGTGCTGCCTATGAGTGCCCATCAGTTCCTCCTATGAGTGCCCATCAGTGCTGCTTATCAGTGACTGTCAGTGCTGCTTATCAGTGCCGCCTATCAGTGCTACATACATGTGCTACATCATCAGTGCCAATCAGTACTGCCTCATCAGTGCCCGTCAGTGTAGCCCCATCAGTGATGGAGAAAATGTACTCATTTATAAAGTTTTGTGACAGAAACAAAATTTTCGGTCTTTTATTTGTAGTGCAAACAATAAAAACCCCAGAGGGGATCAAATACCACCGAAAGAAAGCTCTATTTGTGGGGAAAATTATAAAATTGTCATTTGGGTACAGTGTAGAACGACCGCGCAATTGTTATTCAAAAATGCGACTGTAAGCTGAAAATTGGTCTGGGCGGAAAGGGGGGTGTCTGGTATTGAAGGGGTTATCTTATTTCTCTGGGTATCCAATTTATCCACCATACACAATCTAAATATAATAGGTGCAATGTTACCCGACAATCGGGCTCCATAGTGCCCGTTTCCTGAATATTCATCCAGCACTTTCATTAGTGAAAACTCAAATATTATGTCTTCTTCACTTTAGAGGCCAGAGTGGATTTATTTTATTTTATCTATCATGTCATGTCTGTTTTATTTCCCCCCAAGGTCGGAGTCTTCTGTATGCAGTTTCGTAGCCAGACACCGTATAGTCTAATAAACACAATCCGAAGACCTTGTCCTCTGAACTAAAATGAGAAAAAGAGAGAAAAGTCATCATACAGGAGATAGCGACAGCGTGTTACATAAGCGTTCACCTCCCTAGAACTCACTTCCAATAACTAAACTCTCACAAACAACATTAAATATTTTAAAGTGGATATAAAGCTTTATTCTTTTGTTATGGTAAACCAACAAACAAGTTATACTTACCTTATATAGAGAGGGTAAAATAAGTAAGTGAATATATTGGTAAAGGTGCTATATTGGCATGAAATGTTCACCACGTCGGTAACAACCCATGCAATCCATACATACAAACAGGGCCAACTTTAACGCAGGGCAAAAGGGGGCAGCTGTCCCAGGCACAGTCATTGTTGTGGGGCCCAAAGCAGCTGCCCCTTGAGTCCGCTCTGCCTGTAAATAGTTGATAAGTGGATTCGGGGGGCGGGGAAAATGTTTGCCCAGGGTCCAATCAATATTGAAGTTGGCCCTGCATGCAAAGGGGCTGATTTACTAAAACTGAAGAGTGCAAAATCTGGTGCAGCTCTGCATAGAAACCAATCAGCTTCCAGTTTTTTTTTTTGTCAAAGCTTAATTGAACAACCTGAAGTCAGAAGCTGATTGGCTACCTGCACCAGATTTTGCACTTTCCAGTTTTAGTAAATCAGCCCCTAAGACACCAAAACAAGTATGTTTAGAAAGTAGAGTGATTGTAAATGCTTATTTTTTCCCTATAAAAATAATAAACTTGTTATACTTCCCTCCTCTGTGCAGTTGGATTTGCACAGAGCAGTCCAGATCCTCCTCTTCTCGGGTCCTTCTTCTGTGATCCTGGCCCCTCCCTCCTGTTCAGTGCCCCCACAGCAAGCTGCTTGCTATGGGGGCTCCCGATCCGAGTCACAGCTCCCTGTGTCCATTCAGACACAGAGCCCCGACACGGCCCTGCCCTCTCTTCCCTGATTGGCTAGCTGACTTTGATTGACAGCAGCGGAAGCCAATGGCAACGCTGCTGTGTCACAGCCAATCAGGAAGGAGAATCTGGGATGGCTGAGATACTCGTGGACATTGCTGGACAGAGAGGGACCTCAGGTAAGGATTAGGGGAGCTGAAGGGGGGCTGCTGCATACAGAAGGCTTTTTATCTTAATGCATGTAATGCATTAAGATAAAAATCCTTCTGCCTTTACAACCCCTTTAAGTTCTGTGTAATAAAATGGAATGACACAGGGAAAAAGTATTGAACACATGAAGAATTGGAGGTGCAAAAAGGCATGGAAAGCCAAGACACCAGCTGAAATCTATCAGTAATTAGTAAGCAATCCTGCCCCTTGTCAGTGCAAATTAATATGAGCTGGTTCAGTCTCAACTGATGGCCTATAAAAAGGTGTCTCATTACCAAGGTGTCACACAAGAAACATCTCATGATGGGTAAAAGCAAACAGCTCTCGCAAGACCTTTGCAACCTTATTGTTGCATAAAATACTGACGACATTGGTTACAGAAGGATTTCTAAACTTCTGAATGTGCCAGTGAGCACTGTTGGGGCCATAATCTCCATAACCCGGCCACAACCAGGTGTTCCTCGCAAGATCTCTGACAGAAGAGTGAAAAGAATTATCAGAAGAGTTGTCCGAGAGCCAAGGACCACTTGTGGAGAGCTTCATAAAGACCTGAATTAGAAGGTACAATGGTTTCAAAGAAAACCATAAGTAATGCACTCACCCGCCATGGCCTCCATGCACGCTCACCACGCAAGACTCCATTGCTGAAGAAAAAGCATGTTGAAACTTGGTTAAAGTTTGCTACATTTAGACAAACCCGTGAAATACTGGGAGAATATAGTCTGGTCAGAGGAGACCAAAATGGAACTCTTTGGATGCCATAATACCCACCATGTTTGGAGGTCACATGGCACACCACCCCAAAAACACCCCCAAATCAACAGTGAGGTTTGGAGGTGGGAACATCATGGTGTCGGTGGGGCTGTTCTCCAGCATACGGTACTGGCAAACTTCATATCATTGAAGGAAGGATGAATGGAAAAATGTACCAAGACATGCTTGATAAAAATCTGCTGCCATCTACCAGGATGATGAAGATGAAACGAGGGCGGACATCTCAGCAAGACAACGACCCCCAAACACAAAGCCAAGGAAACTCTCAATTGGATTCAAAGAAAGAAAATAAAGCTGCTAGAATGGCCCAGCCAATCACCTGACTTGAATCCAATAGAAAATCTATGGAAACAACTAAAGATCGGAGTTCATAGAAGAGGTCCACGGAATCTTCAAGATTTGAAGACCAAAATCCCACCTGAGCACCGCATGCGACTCGTTTCTCCATATAGGAGCCGGCGTTTGGAAGCCGTCATTACCAACAAAGGATTTTGTACCAAGTATTAAATACATTTCAGTTAGGGGGTTCAATATTTTTTCCCTGTGTCCTTCCATTTTATTACACAGAACTTCATTTCTGAATGGATTTGTTTTGGTGTCTTTGTATGGATTGCATGGGTTGTCACCAACATGTGGGGAAAATTTCATGTCAATAGCACCTTTACCAATAGATTTACCTAGAAAAATGGTGACGTGTTCAATACTTATTTTACCCGCTGTGTATAATGGTTATAACTCCATACCTCCCAACTTTTTGAGATTGGAACGAGGGACGCCTATTAGCAAAAGTATGTAGGCATAGAACACACCCCCTGCCACGCCCCCTTAAAGGAGAAATATGCAAAAAAAAAAAAATTAGTTAAACTCACAAGTGTTTTTTTTTTACCAAAACTATTCCTTTATACAAATACAGCAATGTAGAAATTGGATGGAAGGTTTAGCACTGGGAAAGACTTCTTGAAACATAAAAAGTGCATTTTATATACAACTCTATAGATCAGACCAAAATGAGGAGGAAAGAGGGACAGAGAGACTTTATTCCAAATTAGGGACAGTTCCTTGAAATCAACAGTTGGGAGCTATGCATTGATCTTCCCAGTGAATGGCTGTGCAGTGGCGAGTATCAACACAAGTCTGACCATTGGAGGAAAAACTGACCATGCTGGGAAGGATGTGCTTCAAAAGCCTAGTGTGGAGAACTGGCAGGATCACTAGGCTAGGTATTTCAAACAAAGGAGGAAATACAAAGAGGACTAGATACTTTTTAACACAAGTATATGGTACCGCAGCCACATATCAGGAATATGAAATGTTGGTGTAACATACACTTGAATTCATTCCTGGCGCATGCGCAGACACGCCGCAGAGTCCATGGGCATCCGCAGAACTTTTTCCAGGGGGGGGCATAATTTCAAGGTCATCCATGCTCTGCCCCTTTTTGACAATGTCATAATTACATTATCACGGTCAGAGACTGCAGACGTAGTACAGGGGATGGTCAGAGACTGCAGACATGATCCAGGAGATGGTCAGAGACTGCAGACGTGATACAGGAGATGGTCAGAGACTGCAGACGTGATACAGGAGACAGTCAGAGACTACAGACGTGATACAGGAGACAGTCAGAGACTGCAGACATGGTACTGGAAATGGTCAGAGACTGCATACATGGCCCAAAGAGACTGTCAGAAACTGCATACATGGCTCAAGAGGATAAGGACCTAGTGGGGAACCCCTGATCTGATGCCTGATTCCAGGGGGGGCAATTGCCCCCCCTTGCCCCTACCTGCGGACGCCCATGGCAGAGTCCATGGGACCTGGCAGATCCCTGCATTGTGTTTACGCATGCTTCGGACCTCTAGTGCATGTGCAGAGACACTGCGGGCTCCTCCCAGTAAACTGGCCAACATCCGATTGTCCCAGATCTCCCTCCTAGGATGAGTGATATAGAAATCCCTGGAGGCAGCTTGCAGGACCGCGCGCATGAGCAGAAACACAGCTACGGATCCTGGAGGGAACTGTCGTATTTCATGCATGGGGTCCAGGTGTGTCATTCTTGCCTAGGTGAGAATAACAGACCTGAAATTTAGGGGGAAAAAAATGACCTATAACAAGAGGGGGGGGCAGGGGGAGCAACATTAACACCTTCCACCGGGTTGATGTCATATAATGTCATTGACTTTCAGTGGAGATATCTGGATGATGGGTGCAGCTGCAGGCATCATCCAGATATCTTTTTAGCTGCTTGATTGCTTTAACACCTCCCCTCCCACCGCCCTCCGGTGCTTCTCCAGTCTGCGATCGGGGAGCGGTTTACCACAGAGCTCACCGGGGACCAGGAGGTCCCCAGCCATCTCTATGACCCTCGGAGGCCGGAAGCGACGTCATGACTTGCGGCGCCAGCAGATGTAAACACTGCCGTTTTTTTGTTTTTTTTTGCTCTCAGGCCTGAGATCGATTTTTTTTTTTAATCTCAGGCTTTCCAACATAGAGGAGAGATGTGGGGACTTAACCCCCATACACACGATCATAAAATCGTACGGAAAATACCGCTTTCGATGCGATCGTACAATAATCGGATCGTTAGTACAGAACTTTTTGAGAGCCGAGCATGACAATTCATCCGATATTTTCCTTCCTCCAGACATGCAGGAAAAATTCTCTCGCCCAATTGGACGATTTTCAGCACAATTGTCGTTCGAAAACGCAATACAAATACACTACAACACATCACATCACTTCCGAATTTTTATTCTGTCGTATGAGAATTTTCGTGACAAATTTTGTGACTGCCGATTTGATCTGAGATTAGCATGCAAAAAAAAAAAAAAAACGGACGATCATTCGCCCTATAATCTCATTGTGTGTAGCGGGCATTATAGACCCCAGATCTCTCCATAAAGAGGACCTGTCACTATTCCTATTACAAGGGATGTTTACATTCCTTGTGATAGGAATAAAAGTGATCAAAAAATAACATTTTAAAGGAGAAAGTGCAAAAATAAAAAATAAAATAATCAATAAAAAAAAACATTAAATTGGCCCGTCCCCTTGTGCTCACATGCAGAAGCGAACCCGTATATAGGTTGTACCCCGAATATGTAAACAGCATTCAAACCACACATGTGAGCTATCTCTGCAAATGTTAGAGTGAGAGCAATAATTCTGACAATAGATCTCCTCTGTAACTCAAAACTTGGAACCCGTAAACAATTTTAAAGCGTCGCCGACTGTACTGTAGCTTGGCGCCATTCCACGAGTATATGCAATTTTAATCACTTCAGCCCCGGAAGGATTTCCCCCCTTTAGGACCAGAGCACTTTTTGCGATTCGGCACTGCGTCGCTTTATCTGACAATTGCGCGGTCGTGCGGCGTTGTACCCAAAGAAATTTTGCGTCCTTATTTTCCCACAAATAGAGCTTTCTTTTGGTGGCATTTGATCACCTCTGCGTCATTTCTGATCACCGCTATAAACAAAAGAAGAGCGACAATTTTGCAAAAAAAAACAATTTTTCTTACTTTTTGCTAAAATACAAATCCAAAAAAATATATAGAAAAAAACAAATGTATTCATCGGTTTTGGCCGATTTATATTCTTCCTCGTACTTTTGGTAAAAAAAAAACACAAATCGGCGTATATTTACTGGTTTGCGCAAAAGTTGCCACGTTTACGAATGATGAGAATTCATTTAAGGGGTTTTTTATTTTTTTCACATTTTTTACTAGTAATGGCAGCGATCTGTGATTTTTATCGGGGCTGCGATATTGCGGCAGACATGTCGGACCATTTTGACACTTTTTTGGGACCACTGGCAGCGATCAGTGCTATGAAAATGCACTGATTACTGTATAAATGTCACTGGCAGTGAAGGGGTTAACACTAGGGGGCGCTCTAAGGGTTAACTGTGTTTCCTGTGTGTGTTACTAACTGTATGGGGGTTGGGCTGAGTGGGAGAGGAGAGTGATCGTGGCTCCCATACACAGGAAGCCTGCGATCACATTCCTTCCCCCTTTGTCAGAACGGAGATCTGTGTGTTTACTTACACGGACCTCCCTTCTCTCACTGCGGGGGAGCCATCGCGGGTAGCCGACGGACATCGAGTCCTCCCCACCCTCTCCCTGGCTCCCCCGCAATACAGTGAGCGGGCGAGCACGTAGCCACGGCGGTTTGCGATATCGAGCCAAGTTGTCGCCGCCAACTGGTTAAAGAGTGACATGTTGGTATCTATTTATTCGGTGTAACATCATCTTTCACATCATATTAAAAAAAAATTGGGTAAATATTGTGGGTTTTTTTTTTTTTTGTTTTAATGCTTGAATGTGTTTTTTTTGCATTTTAAAAATTGCTGCGAAAATATTGTGTTACATAAAACATTGCAAAGACCGCCATTGCACAAAGCAAGGTCCATAAAGACATGGATGAGCGAGTTTGGGGAGGAGGAACTTAACTGGCCTGCACAGAGTCCTGACCTCAACCCGATAGAACACTTTTGGGATGAATTAGAGCGGAAAGTGTAAGGCAGACCTTCTCGTCCAACATCAGCGCCTGACCTCACAAATGTGCTTCTGGAAGAATGGTCAAACATTCCCATAGACACTCCTAAACCTTGTGGACGGCCTTCCCAGAAGAGTCGAAGCTGTTATAGCTGCAAAGGGTGGGCCAATTCAATATTGAACCCTACAGACTAAGACTGGGGTGCCATTAAAGTTCATGTGCGTGTAAAGGCAGGTGTCCCAATACTTTTGGTAATATACTGTTCATGTCACCCTCATTATGCGGCTTCCATACATTTTGTTAATAAAGAAAATTAAAGAGGGGGGGGGGGGGGTCTATATCCAATACATAACAAAAAAACATCTTTATTATGTACATTACATATTCTTATGGTTGCACAACTCTGTCATTCTGGTTTTGCTATTACTAAGGCCATTATCATCTGTGGATTTGTCTTTTACAAGTGCTCTCCATGTGAAGTGCATATAATGAACATCCATTTTATAAAATGACAATACATTAGGAATTTATTAAAGCTCAAATTTTTTTTTCAAGACTAAGGCTTTTTAACCACTTCAGATCCGCGCTATTGCCGAAGTACGGCTCCAGCGCGGATCTGAAATGCCGGGACGACGTCCATGGACGTCGTCCCCTGTGCACTCTCCTCGCGCGCCCCCTGGTGGACATCGAGTCCGCCCGGACCCGCCGATCTCTTTCAGGAGCCTCAGAACGGGGAACCGCCGATGTAAACATGGCGGTTCTCCGTTCTGTGACAGCGGACATAGCAGATCTACTGATCCCTGTCACTGGGATCAGTTAGATCTGTTATGTCCCGGCCAGCCCCGCCCCCCCACAGTTAGAACACAGCCAGGGAACATTTGTTAACCCCTTCACTGCCCCCTGCTGGTTAACCCCTTCACTGCCAATGACATTTACACAGTAATCAGTGGATATTTAAATTTCTGATCACTGTATAAATGTCATTGTCCCAAAAAAGTGTAAAAAATGTCCGACATGTCTGCTGCAATAACGCAGTCCCGATAAAAATCGCAGATCGCCGCCATTACTAGTAAAAAAAAAAATAATAATAAAAACGCCATAAATCAATTCCCAGTTTGTAGACGCGATAACTTTTGCGCAAACCAATCAATATACGCCAATTGCAATTTTTTTTTTTACCAAAAATATGTAGAAGAATATATATCGGCCAAAACTGATGAATAATTTTTTTTTATGGATTTGTACTTTAGGAAAAAGTAAAAAATATTGTTATTTTTTGCAAAATTGTCGCTCATTTTTTTTTTATAGCGGCGATCAGAAATGATGCAGCGGTGATCAAATACCACCAAAAGAAAGCTCTATTTGTGGGAAAAAAAGGACGCAAATTTTATTTGGGTACAACGTCGCACGACCGCGCAATTGTCATTCAAAATGCGACAGCGCTGAAAGCCAAAAATTGGTCTGGGCAGGAGGGGGGTTTAAGTGCCCAGTAAGGAAGGGGTTAAAGGCTAACTCCAGCTTTGAGAAAAAAAAAAAAAAAAACAATAAATTCACCCATATTTGCAGGGGAAAAAAAGTGTATTCATTATTTTTTTCCATAGGAGCCCGCAAACCATTGTACCCGCTATCAGTGATTTGGGAGGGGGGGTGCAATGTCATTTTGCTTCATTGATGGGCACTGATCAGGCTGCATTGATGGGCACAGGTGAGGCTGCATTGATGGGCACTGATCAGGCTGCACTGATGGGTGCTAATCAGGCTGCATTGATGGGCACTGATGAGGCTGCACTGATGGGCACTGGTGAGGCTGCATTGATGGGCACTGATCAGGCTGCATTGATGGGCACTGATGAGGCTGCACTGATGGGCACTGGTGTGGCTGCATTGATGGGCACTGGTGAGGTTGCATTGATTGGCACTGGTGAGGCTACATTGATGGGCACTGGTGAGGCTGCATTGATGGGCACTGATGAGGCTGCACTGATGGGCACTGGTGAGGCTGCATTGATGGGCACTGGTGAGGCTGCATTGATGAGCACTGGTGAGGTTGCATTGATGGGCACTGGTGAGGCTGCACTGATGGGCACTGGTGAGGCTGCATTGATGGGCACTGATCAGGCTGCATTGATGGGCACTGATGAGGCTGCACTGATGGGCACTGGTGAGGCTGCATTGATGGGCACTGGTGAGGTTGCATTGATTGGCACTGGTGAGGCTACATTGATGGGCACTGATGAGGCTGCATTGATGGGTACTGGTGAGGCTACATTGATGCATTATTTTTGTTAAACATACTTTGTTACTATTAACATTAAATTATGTAACCTCATTGTATCATATTTGTCTTGCTTCATAACATCAATATCTAGAGTTGAGCGGACACCTGGATGTTCGGGTTCAGGTTCGGGGTTTCGTGGAAAAGTTCGGGTTCGGGTTCGGTCCGAACTTGACCCCGGACCCCGAACCCCATTGAAATCAATGGGGACCCAAACTTTTGGGCACAAAAATGGCTGTAAAAAAGTCCTGGAAAGTGCTAGAGGGCTGCAAAAGGAAGAAAAGTGGGGGTAAGAGTAGGACAAGTGCCCTACAAAGAAATGGGGATAGGGAAATAACAATAATCTGTCCCTTACAGCAACAGCAGGACCCTGACCCTATAGAACTAGGAGATGATTTTAGAACAATAATCTGTCCCTTACAGCAACAGCAGGAACCTCTCCCTTTAGAACTAGGAGATGATTTTAGAACAATAATCTGTCCCTTACAGTAACAGCAGGAATCTGACCCTATAGAACTAGGATATGATTTTAGAACAATAATCTGTCCCTCTAAGCAGTAGACTCTACCTAGTCCAGTCAGATTGTCTGTAATGCAGGATGAGATGTTATTATATCTGAAACCTGTCCCTCACAGCGCCGGCAGCATCCTCTCCCTACACTACCCAGAGAGCATGTGACATGCAGCACTACCTGACTCCAGCTTATACAGAGGCTGGGTCACATGATGCACTGGCCAATCACAGCCATGCCATTACTAGGCATGGCTGTGATGGCTTATAAGGGCAAACCAGTGAAATGCTTGTTGATTGGCTGCCCTGCAGCTATTCAACAAGCGGGAAAAAAATACCAGAACCCAGAACCCTAACCCGTACTTTTTTTCAAAAGTTCGGGTTCGGGTCCCGAACACTGCAAAGTTCGGTACGAACCCGAACTTTACAGTTCGGGTTCGCTCAACTCTATCAATATCCTTTATAAAACCAGGTGGGCATGGGTGGTGAGCTGATTCAGTGGTTCAGTGCCCCCCAGGCCTAAGGCTGCCAGCCCTCCCATGATGGAGGCCCCTAGGCAGTGGAAACCTTGGGACCCCCCCAGGATCCCCCCCCCCCCCCCCAGGATTCTGTAGGTTTCTTGTGTGCACCCTCTAGTGGGATAACATTGAAATAAGTAGTGTGCACATCGCAAATGACCAACATTACCGTACATTACATGTACAGTATGTATGATGTCTATGGTTTATATACTTTAACCACTTGACCTCTGGGAGATTTAACCCCCCCCCCACCCCACATGACCAGGCCATTTTTTGCGATACAGCGCTGCGTTATTTCAACTGACAATTGTGCAGTTATGCAACACTGTACATAAATAAAAATTATGTTATATATTTTCCCACAAATAGAGCTTTTTGGTGGTATTTGATCACCTCTGCATTTTTTTTGCTCTATATACAAAAAAAGCAACAATTTTGAAAAAAAATATTTTTTACTTTCTGCTATAAAACATTTCCACTAAAAAAAAAAATATAAAATCGAATTTCTTCATAAATTTAGGCCAATATGTATTCTGCTACATATTTTTGGTAAAATAAAACCTAATAAGCGTATATATTGATTGGTTTGCACAAAAGTTATAGCATCTACAACCTATGGTATACTGTATATACTGGGATTTTTATTATAATTATAATAATATAATATAATTTTTTTTATATTAGTAAAAGGGGTGATCAGCAATTTATAGCGGGACTGCAATATTGCGGTGGACATTCTGACACTAACTGACACTTTGTGGGAACCAGTGACACCAATACAGCGATCGGTGCTAAAAAATATGCACTGTCACTGTACTCATGACACTGACAGGGAAGGGGTTAAACATCAGGGTCGATCAAAGGGTTAACTGTGTGCCTAGCCAGTGTTTCTGTACAATGTGGTGTTTTCATTAAGGTGAGAGATGGATTTTATTCCCTGCTTTGCAGGAACACAAAATCCATCCCTTCCTCCCTTTCAGAACGAAGCTCTGCCTTGTTTACACATGCAGAGCTCCGCTTGTGTGTTTTCCCGACCGATCGTCGGGTGCCGGCGGACTTCCATTCGCCTTCACCCGCTGATCGGCCTCTGCTGTGACAAATTAAAGCAGAAGCGATGCGCCGGCAGCGTGTGCGTGCGCCCCCTACCTGGAAGCGCCGGAGCACGCCCTAGGTACGTGAGCCAGCGCAGGAGAGATGCTTTGCCGCCGTACATCCTTGTGATGCGGTCGGCAAGCGGTTAATTTGTTTTTGGGAACATTAATACAGTGTTTTCTCTATAGAGTCTTTAAATGCTTGCTGACCCGCCGCTGTACAATGACTGCGGCAGGTCGGCTTGTAGAGTCACGATCACAAACCTGTAAGTCAAGAGTTTCTTACGCACACGGAAGCTTGAGCTGCCATTCGCTGCAGCACAAGCTGGCCATAAATGATAGGTTGGGACCCGCTGATCGGCTGAGTCAATGAGAGAGAAGAGAGCCCTGTGTTAGTAAACAACACAGACAGCAGCGATGTGCCGTTTTTAAAAAACCGCCACATTACTAAGTAAAACCAGCACACATTACACATTATTAAGCACAGAGTTTACCCTTTGATCACCCCTAGATGCTAACCCCTTCCCAGCCAGTGTCATTAGTACCAGGGCTGTCTTTAACACAGGGCAAAAGGGGCAGCTGCCCTGGGCCCAGTCATTGTTGTGGGGCCCGAAGCAGCTGCCTCTTGAGCCCGTAAATAGTTGATAAGTGGATTCTAAAGGGACTAAGAAAATGTTTGCCCAGGGTCCAATCAATAATAAAGACGGCCCTGATTAGTACAGTGACAGTGTATAGTATTAGCACTGATCACTGTATTATGTCACTGGTGATGTCAGTTAGTCAGTTACCCATCAGTGTCAGTTAGTGTCAGATTGCGGCGGCAGTTGCTGATCACCCCCATTAGTAGTATAAAAAAAATAAATAAATACAAATTCCACTATATATGCCATAGTTTGTAGACGCTATAACTTTCACGCAAACCGATCAATATACACTTATTGGGATTTTTTACCAAAGACATGGAGCAGAATACATTTTGCCCTAAATTTATGAAGACATTTGATTTTTTTAAATTTTTTATTGGAAATGTTTTAAAGCAGAAAGTAGAATTTTTTTTTTTTAAATGTCGGCCTTTTTTTCATTTATATAGCAAAAAATAAAAAAACCCAGCGGTGATCAAATACCATTAAAAGAAAGCGCTATTTGTATGGAAAAAAAATTGTATCAATTTTGTTTGGGTACAGCGTTGCATGACGGCACAATTACCAGTTAAAGTAGCGAAGTGCCGAATAGCAAACAAATGGCCTGGTCATGAAGAGAAGTAATATCTACCAGAGGTGTAAAGTCTTAATTTTTTTTAGCTGATTCATTTTTTAGATATCTTTTGTAAACAGTTCAGGAAAGATAAAAATTAATAATATTTTGGTCCTATGTCGCATGGCCCTTAAAGGGGTTTTAAACCCTCAAGGTTTTTCATCTTAATGCATTCTATGCATTAAGGTGAAAAACCTCCTGTAGTGCAGCAGCCCCCCAGAGCCCCCCTTTTACTTACCTGAACCCGATCGTCCATTGGCTCCCGCTGCTGTCAATCAAATCCATTGACACGGGAGCCAGGGGGGCGGGGCCGAGTCCTGCTGTCTGTGTCAATGGACGCAGCAGCAGGATTCGGGAGCGCGCCCGCATGAGTGCCCCCGGGGAAAACGCTTCCCTGACAGGGCATTCGAAAAGAGGAGGAGCCAGGAGCGCTGCTGGGGGACCCCAGAAGAGGAGGATCGTGGCCCCTCTGTACAAAACCCGTGCACATAGAAGGTAAGTATAACATGTTTGTTATAAAAAAAAAAAAAAAAACGAAACTTTACAACCCTTTTAAACAGCCTGGGGCCCATAGGCCGATGACTACCCTACCAAGGAAGGTACGGACTTTCACCTGGAGGGCTGGAAGAAGTGTCAATAAACTATTAGTTGGACTATGGGGCGGATCCAGAGTCCAGTCTCGGGAGGGGCACTGCCAGAAAATAAGGTTTTTCGTGGGCAATTTTCTGGGCAATGGCTGGTGTTGACACTTCAATCATCATGGCCCCATGGTTGATATGGTGTCAGAATGATTGAAGCGCATTATTTCTTTTATTACATTGAGTGTGCCGCTTGCCGCCATCACCTGCCACCAGATGCAGCTGGTCACTTGCCACATTACCTGCCACCAGATGCAGCTGGTCACTTGCCACATCACCTGCCACCAGATGCAGCTGGTCACTTGCCACATTACCTGCCACCAGATGCAGCTGGTCACTTGCCACATTACCTGCCACCAGATGCGGATTGTCACTTGCCCCATTGCCTGCCTTACCGTTCACCCACCGGCCCGCTTACCGACCTGGCTGCTCGCCCTCTCACCCGTTGGCTGCCCGACGCGCTCACTATTTTCTCGGGGGAAGCAATTGCCCCATCGCCCCTGCTATGAGTACTACAAGTCCATCTTCCGCAGTGGCAGGTGGGACTTACTGTCCGCTTTATTCATTTACAGATCTCTGTGAATACTGCAGAAGGGACATGTAGGTAGGTGCAGTTAGCTACTTTACCACTAGGTGGCTCTGTACCAGGATAGTGTCTGGTTACAGTAAGGCTAAAAAAAATAGCACCTGTGCAGCGCCTGAAACCCCCCCCCCCCCCCCCCCATTCTCCCCAGTGCTTTCACACCGGGGCGGTGCGCTTGCAGGACAGTAAGAAAAATCCTGCAAGCCGCATCTTTGGGGCGGTGCGGTGAGCGGTGTGTACACCCCTCCTACACCGCCCCCTCCATTGAAAGCAACGTACGGCGCTCCCGAAGCGCCTGTACACCGCTTTTAACCCCTTCTTGGGAGTTAAAAGTGCCCCGCTCCCGCCTGCATAGTGGCGGCGATTTACCGCTACCGCCCCTCCCCTCCCCAGTGTGAAAGTAGCTTTAGTGAGGTCTTCAGATGCTTGGCCTCTCCTAAGTAGAGGCTTCTTGCAGTGATGCCCCGGATGGGTCATCACCCATATATAAGTCAGACAGGAATGGGTGCACACTCTCTTGGGGCATGCATACCTCCCAACTTTCTGAGATGGAAATGAGGGACACCTATTAGCAAAATGATGTAGACATAGAACACACCCCCTAACACACCCGCTTAAAAGAGGGTTATATTATATTATATTTTTTTATAAAAAAAATATTAGTTGAATAGTTGAACCCACAAGTTTTTTTTTTGTTTTTTTTTACCACTACTATTCCTTTATAGTGGCTTTTGAAATATCCAAATGCAGCAATTTAGAAATCGGATAAAAGGTTTAGCACTGGGAAACACTTTTTGAATGTCAAATAGTGCATTTTATATACAACTCTATGGATCAAACCAAAATGAGGGACAAATGAGAAGGAAAGAGGGACAGAGGGACTTTGTTCCAAATCAGGGACAGTCCCTCGAAATCATGGACAGTTGGGAGCTATGGGCATGGGAGCTAAACACCCCACAGCTATGAGCAGGGCGCTGTTAGAAATCACGGGGCCCACTACAGCCTATCTGTTGGGCCCCCCCTGTTCCTGAGCTGATGAGGCCGGGCACGGTACAACAGTGCCGGTTGTACTGGCTTATTAACGACCCTGCCTATGAGGATGTAGCCAGCACGCCTAGGCCCTGGACAGGGCAGGAGACTGCATGGAGTGGACCTGTACATAGGAGGAACCAGCTGTAGTCTTTCTGTCCCTTATGGAGGTGGGGGCTAGATCAGGCTGCAAAAGGCCTTTTAGGTCAGGCTGGAGATCACTGTATGAGGCTTCTTCCCTGGAGGGTTCCACAGCCCTGTGAGAACTAATGACCCCAGGTGAGGAGAGACTGAAAGGGAGATGGCTGCTAAAGTGCTGCACATGCTTTCGCTTGTGACTACTGCGGACCATCTACTAAATGTGATAACATCCTTTTGGACGAAACGCGTTGGGAGGAGATTCTGGGGCGGATGTCACACCACTGTGCGATCCCGGGTCGTCGGCGGCTTTTCATGTGAGTCTTACTAAATGTGAGTTACTGTGTAATGTGAAATGACTCCAGGAACGTACTGTATGTCCTTGTGTTGTGACTGTAATGCTGTTTCCTGAACACCACTAGTACAGTGCAGTAAAACTATTTTTACGTGTGGACATTCATTCTCTCTGGGTAAGTTCTATGGCCTGGAATGCCCTGTGGAGGCCTATGGCAAGGAATAGGGCACAAGGTGGCGGAGGGTTCGGCCTTAGCAGGAGGACAGTGTTCTAGCAGGGCTGGAGTGGGGGTAGGGGCTTGTGCTTTTGGCGCCAAATCTAACCCTTTACAAACATGCATAGGACCTTGCAGGCGTCTGAATGTTGCAGCGGAGGTAACTATTGCAAACTTTTGCTATAACTAAGATTGCAGAGTGCATAGGACATGGGAAAGCAATGGATTTCAGGCAAGCTCAACAGTTATATTTTTGACATTACTGAAAAGATATAACAAAACCCTTTTAATGGTATATTAAACCACTTGCTGACCGCGCTGTAGCCGAAAGACGGTTACATCGCGGCCGTCCATTTCTGGGAGGGCATCCATTAACGTCCTCCCAGAACCCCCACAGATCGCTGTAAAGGGCCAATCACAGCAGCCCTTTACCAAGTGATCAGCTGTGTTTAATCACAGCTGATCACATGTAAACAGAGTTGCTGGGTGTCGGCAGTCCTTTCCTCACTTGCTATGTCTGTGTGAGAAAAGGACAGCTGATAACTGGCAAAGCTGTCAGTACTGCACTATCAGTGCAGCTTATCAGTGTTCATCAGTGCTGCCTAATCAGTGTAGCCTCATCAGTGCCCATCATTGCAGCCTCATCAATGCCAGTCAGTGCAGCCTCATCAGTGCATATTAGTGCAGCCTCATCAGTGCCCATCACTACAGCCTCATTAGGACCCATCCGTGCAGCCTCATCAGTGCAGCCTCATCAGTGCCAATCACTACAGCCTCAATAGGGCCCATCAGTGCAGCCTCATCAGTGCCAATCAGTACAGCCTCAATAGGGCCCATCAGTGCAGCCTCATCAATGCAACCTGATTAGTGCCCATCAGTGCAGCCTCATTGGTGCATATCAGTGCAGCCTGACCAGTGTATATAAGTGCAGCCTCGTCAGTGCATATCAGTGCAGCCTCGTCAGTGCATATCAGTGCAGGCTGATCAGTGCACATCAGTGCCTCTCAGTGCAGCCTCATCAGTGCCCATCACTACAGCCTCATTGGTGCATATCAGTGCAGCCT
Organism: Glandirana rugosa; assembly: GCA_018402905.1. Lineage (NCBI taxonomy): Eukaryota > Metazoa > Chordata > Amphibia > Anura > Ranidae > Glandirana > Glandirana rugosa. The sequence continues at coordinate 51,354 of BLSH010292270.1, read as the reverse complement.
CATCAGTGCCCATCAGTGCAGTCTTATCAGTGCCACCTCATCAGTGCCCATCACTATAGCCTTATCAGTGCCACTTCATCATTGCACATCAGTGCAGTCTCATCAGTGCCCATCACTACAGCCGCATTAGTGCATATCAGTGCAGCCTCATCAGTGCCCATCAGTGCAGTCTTATCAGTGCCACCTCATCATTGCCCATCACTATAGCCTTATCAGTGCCACTTCATCAGTGCACATCAGTGCAGTCTCATCAGTGCCCATCACTACAGCCTCATCAGTGCTCATCAGTGCCCATCACTACAGCCTTATCAGTGTCCTTCAGTGCCACCTCATCAGTGCACATTAGTGCAGCCTCATTAGTACCCATTAGTGCAGCCACATCAGCGCAACCTCATCAGTACCCGTTAGTGCAGCCAATCAATGCATCAATGCCTCATCAGCGCACATCAGTGAAGAAGAAAAATTACTTATTTGCAAAATATTATCACTAAGGAAAACTGTTTTTTTCAGTCTTCATTTGTTTAGCAAAAAATAAAAACCATAGTAAAAATGTGATCTGGGTACAGTGTTACATGACCGCTCAATTGTCATTCAAAGTGCGACAACGCTGAAAATTGGCCTGGGCAGGAAGGGGGTGAAGGTGGCCGGTGTTGAAGTGGTTAAAAGACCAAAACGGAGCAAACAAGAGAATTCCATTTCAATTTCAGCTTGCAGTATCAGAAAATCTGGAAAACTCCAAAGGGGGGTAATACCTCCCATACCATGCACTGTATAGGGAATAACACTTTAATGACTCTCAGGAGCTTTCCAGAATTAAAGCTGCTTGGAATAAAGTTATTACGTCTGTCTTATCTTTCAGTAACCTACTTAAAGCTCATCCCATTCCCAAGCCTATTCCTATTATTAAGCATTATAAGGCATTAGGATAACATAGCATTGGTATCAAATAGTAACAAAATGTGAAATATCCATGGATATCTCTATCTTCGGATTTATTGTGAAATGGCCCCAGGTCTGGTTTAGCTTTAGGATCTTTTAGATATAAGTTTATGAGTATTGTTGGTTGTGGAGAGGAAACACACGGGGGGCGTTTTAGGCTTATTAGTAAAGTCATTATCCTTTATTCTGAGTAATTGTCTAATCTTGTACTAATGAAGCGTGAGGGTGTAACCTTGAATGGAATTACACTTTCCAATTAAAGATTAAGATAACCATCATTTGTATTACTCCAGACATTGATTTTGTGACCCTGGTTGGGGTGCCGTTTCTCTTTTTTTTTTTTAGATTTTCTTCAACCACTTCAGTACCGGGCACTTTTACCCCTTTCCTGCCCAGGCCAATTTTCAGCTTCCAGCGCTGTCACACTTTGAATGACAATTGCGCGGTCATGCAACACTGTACCCATATGACAGTTTTATCATTTTTTTTCACACAAATAGATATTTCTTTTGGTGGTAATTAGTCACCGCTGTATTTTTTTATGTTTTGTTAGAAAAAAATGAAAAAAAAAAGACTGAAAACTTTGAAAAAAAATTTTTTTCTTAGTTTCTGCCAGAAAATGTTGTAAATAAGTCATTTTCATCCTTCACTGATGTACGCTGATGAGGCTGCACTAATGGGCACTGATAGGTTGCACTGATGAGGCGGCACTGAAGGGCACTGATGAGGTGGCACTGATGAGGAAGCACTCATATGAAGCACTGATGGGCACTGATAGGTGGCACTGATATGCAGCACTGATAGGCGGCACTGATAGGTGGCACCGATAGGCGACATTTATAGGCAAGGATAGACGGCATAGATAGGCGGCACTGATAGGTGCCACTTATGGGCAATGATAGATGGCACAGATAGACGGCACTGATAGGTGGCACTTATGGGCAATGATAGACGGCACAGATAGGCAGCACTGATGGGCGGCACTGATGGGCACTGATAGGTGGCACTGATGGGCAGCACTTATGGGCAATGATAGATGGCACAGATAGGTGGCACTGATGGGCAGCACCAATGGGCAGGGGCTGGTGGGCACTAAAAGGCAGCACTGATTGGCATCACTTATGGGCACAGTATTTTACTGGTGTTATTAATTCATTGTTGATTGATACTGGAATTTCCCACCTACTACAGTGTGCGTTAGCTGATCAGTTTCTTGACTGGTGCTGTTTTTTGGACTTATGGGCACAGATTGGCATCACTGATGGGCATATACTAGTGTCACTGATGGGCACAGACTGGTGTCACTGATGGGTACAGGTTGGCATCCCAGATGGGTACAGAGTGGCATCACTGCTGGAGCTGCACTGTAATCAGGGCACTAATGATCAGTGCCCTGATTACATGTGCAGATCCCTTTATGGAGATGCCACTGATTTGCTCTCCTCTCCTCTACCATGGGTCCCAGTGGGTCCATGGGACCCAGGCGGCACTTTGAGAGGGGCGGCAAAGATAATATCACAAGTGGCCTAATTTAATACGGTATGTACGGTAGTGCAGTGGATATGTATTACGCACAGTCATAGGTGTGCACAGGGGGTGTGTCGGTGTGCCTGGGCACACCCTAATCCCCCCTTGCGGCACAGAATGCCCCTGCTGATATTTCACCAAAGCACTCCAATGGGGCTCCTAAAAAAAATTTTAATGAAAAACTACTGACACCGTCCACTGTCCTACTGACACCGTCCACTGCCCTACTGACAAGTCCACTGCTCTACTGGCACCATCCACTGGCCTACTATTATTATTATTATACAGGATTTATATTGCGCCAATAGTTTGCACAGCACTTTACAACATTAGGGCAGACAGTACATATATAGACAGGCTAGGGTAGTATAAAGGCAGACTAGGGTAGTATATGGACAGGCTAGGGTAGTATAGGGGCAGGCTAGGGTATTATATAGACAGGCTAGGGTAGTATAGGGGCAGGCGGAGTGGCCCAGGGGGCAGTTGTCATCATGACACACAAAACTGCTGGAAAAAAATTCTTGGTCGTCAATTTGCTGGGTAAATAGAAGAGAAGGAAAGGTGGCCGTGGTTCAATTTGCCGCCCCACTTAAAGTGCCGCCTGGGTCCCATGGACCCACTGGGACCCATGGTAGGGCCGGCCCTCGGGGGGACTGTGATGTAAAGGGGGGCCCTGATGTAAGAGGGACTTTCATAGGGACTTTGATATAAAGGGGGATTCGGATGTAAGGGGGACTTTCATGAGGACTCTGGTGAAAGGGGGGACTGTGATGTAAAGGGGGACCCTGATGTAAGAGGGACTTTGATTGGGACTCTGATGTAATGGGGATTCTGATGCAAGGGGGACCTTTATGGTGACTCTGATGTAAGGGGAGGGGCTGTAATGTAAAGTGTGAGCTAGATGTAAGGGGGACTGTGATGGGGACCCTGGTGTAAAGGGGACTTTGACTGGGTCTCTGATGTAAGGGAAGGACCCTGATGTAAGGGGGGGGGGGCTGTAATGTAAAGTGGGAACTAGATGTAAGGGGGGACCCTCATGTAAGGGGACTCTGATGTAAGTGGGGATCTGAATGTAATGGGGACCCCTGATGTAAGAGATTGTAATTCAGATTCTGATGTAGGGGGACCCTGATGTACGGAGGGCTTTGACTGGGACTGTATGAGGGACTCTAATGGGAACTCAGATGTAAGGGGGACTCTGATCCACACCTCCCAACTTTTTGAGATGGGAATGAGGGGGACACCTACTGGCAAAAGTGTGTTGGCATAGGACACACCCCCTGCCACGCCCCCTTAAAGGAGAATTAACCAAAAAAAAAAAAAAAAAAAAGATTGGTTAAACCCACAAGGGGTTTTTTTTAACCACTATTATTCCTTTATAGTGGCTTCTGATATTTACAAATTGGATGAAAGGTTTAGCACTGGGAAACACTTTTTGAATGGCAAAAAGTGCATTTTATATACAACTCTATGGATCAGACTAAAATGAGGGACAAATGAGGAGGACAGAGGGACTTTGCTCCAAATCAGGGACAGTCCCTTGAAATTTTTGGGAGCGATGCTGATTGTAAAAAAAAAAAAATTATAAAAACGTATTGTTTTGGCCCCTGGTGTTGGCATAATACACGGCGTGGCCGTCATAGTGAGCGGTTGGTAGACCCGGCCTGGTACCCTGGTGATGACTGTACAGCAGACTTATGTGTTATTTTATTTGCATGAACTGTTGAACTGTCAGGGATTTCCGGGGATCTCCTCCCATCTTCCGGTCCAATCAGTAAAATATGAACAATGCTTTGAAAGGAGGGAGCGGATCTCTGAAAAGCTTCTCCTAAAAAAAGTAATAACACAAAAAAAAAGAAAAGAAGAAGTGTATTTATGTGCAATAGTCTGCAGAGATGATCGGCCTGTCTGCTGGATCTACATTTGAAGAGCTTGGATAACTGATATCTGCAGGGGAGCAAAAAGCCCTGCAATCCTTCTGCAGACTGAGTGCTGTGGTGCCCCCTGGTGTTCCCAGTGCATATTGCAGAGCAGAAGATGTGCCAGGCTTCCTCCCTAGTGATGTGAAATGAAGTTCACAGCGTAGCCTGGAACACGCGATGAGATTATCGCACGAATGATCGTCTGTTGTTTTTGCATACGAATCTCATATCGAAAATGAAGAGTTTACTAAAGTTGTGAAAATTCTCGTACTTGTATCTTCGGACGAATATTGCACTGATTAACCACCTAGGATGACACCGGGGGCGACGTCATGTGACCTCAATCCACAATGTGAGGAGATCCCGTCTGCTGTCATTTCACTATACGGCGGGCGGGATCTCCTCTCGTTCTGGAACGAGGTCATATGAGGTCGCCCCCCCCAGTGTCGCCGCTGTCGTTCAGCGTGGCGATCGCAGACGCACCGTGTTCCTAGGACACGGCATGACCCCGATGATGCGGCTCTTTACCCATGTGATCAGCTGTGTCCAATCACAGCCAATCACCTGTAAAGATAGAAGTGCAGCGTGTGAGGGGAGGAGAGCTGATCAGCGGCATTTCCTCACAGGGGAGACCTTTACAAGTAATCAGTGCCCTGATTATCAGTGCAGCCCCAGCAGTGCCCAGCACTGATGCCAGTCAGTGCCCATCAGTGACACCAATCAAGGCTGCCTTTCAGTACCCATCAGTGCCGCCCATCAGTGCCCCTTATCTGTGTCGCCTATCAGTGCCCATCAGTGCCCCCTATCAGTGTCCATCAGTGACACCAATCAAGGCTGCCTTTCAGTACCCATCAGTGCCGCCCATCAGTGCCCCTTATCTGTGTCACCTATCAGTGCCCATCAGTGCCCCCTATCAGTGTCCATCAGTGACACCAATCAGGGGTGCCTACCAGTGCCCATCAGAGCCTGCTCATCACTGCCCATCAGTGCCCCCTATCCATGTCGTCTATCAGTGCCCATCAGTACCACCTATCAGTGCCACCCATCAGTGCTGCCTATCAGTGCCCATCTGTGCTACCTATCAGTGCCCATCAGTGCTACCTATCAGTGCCCATCAGTGCTACCTAGCAGTGCCCATCAGTGCTACCTATCAGTGCCCATCAGTGCTACCTCTCAGTGCCGCTCATCGGTGCCCCTATCAGTGCCCATCAGTGCTACCTATCAGTGCCCATCAGTGCTACCTACCAGTGCTCACCAGTGCCACCTATCAGTACCCATCAGTGCTACCTATCAGTGCACATCAGTACCCCCTATCAGTGCCCATCAGTGCTGCCCATCAATGCTCACCAGTGCCACCTATCAGTGCCCCCCATCAGTGCTACCTATCAGTGCCCATCAGTGCTGCCCATCATTCCCATCAGTGCCCCCTATCAGTGCCCATCAGTGCTTACCAGTGCCACCTATCAGTGCCCCCTATCAGTGCTACCTATCAGTGCCCATCAGTGCTCACCAGTGCCACCTATCAGTGCCCCCTATCAGTGCCGCCCATCATGCCCATCAGTGCCCCTATCAGTGCTACCTATCAGTGCTCATCCGTGTCATCTATCAGTGCCCCCTATCAGTGCCCATCGCTGCTACTTATCAGTGCCGCATATTAGGTTCACCTCATCAGTGCCACCTAATCCCGACTCATCAGCGCACATCAGTGAAGGACAAAAAACGTATTTACAAAATTTTCTGACAGAAACTAAGAAAAAGATTTTTTTTTCAAAATTTTCGGTCTTTTTTCATTTTTTTTGTTAAAAAAATTAAAAACCCAGCAGTGATTAAATGCCACTGAAAGACAATTTGTGGGAAGAAAATGATAAAAATGTCATTTGGGCACAGTGTTACATAACTGCGCAATTGTCATTCAAAGTGTGACAGCGCTGAAAGCTGGCCTGGGCAGGAAGGGGGGTAAAGCGCCCGGTATTGAAGGGGTAAAACGAAAATTGTACAATCGGGTATTATATGAGACAATCGTTTGCGTTTGTCCCTTAAGCCCCGCACCTACAGCAGCCGGTCCGACAGAAGTTGGCTGAACACAGTGGTGTCACTATGGGGGTGCGGACCGCACCATGGTGACACCCGCCAGAGGGGTGACACCATCAAGCAGGAAGTGACATGGTGTCACCCCAATCCGAGCCCGGGGAGGGGGGAGGGTAGGTGAACCATGTATTACACTGTGGAAAGCTAAACAGGGAAAACCCATGGGGGGGCACCATGTTTTACTGCACCAGGTGACACCAACCCTAGTGATGCCACTGGCCGAACGTCTGTCCTCTGTTGAAGGGGCATGGCCTGAAAAAGGTCTTTCAATACCGACTACCTATACCTGTGCGGTGCGATTTGAGCGATACGAAATGAATGGGCTCAAATCGCACTGCAAAGCATCTCACGCGATTTGAACCAGAATGCGGTGCGATTTCTGTCCGATTCACACGCAATATACCGCACTGCATCAGTGTGAACCCAGGCTGAAGTCACTATGATAAGCCTGGGATCAAACAGGAGCGGTGAGGGAAATCACTTATGATTCGGGCTGAAATTGCACCGCATTTCTGTTCAAATCCTGTGAGATGCTTTGCAGTGCGATTTGAGTCCATTCAGTAGTAACTCTGCTGATCCCCCCACTCAGTAGTAACCCCCAGCTCCGCTGATCCCCAAGCTCAGTAGTAATCCCAGCTCTGCTGATCCCAAAGTCAATAGTAACTCCTAGCTCTGCTGATCCCCCTCTCAGTACTACCCCCAGCTCCACTGATCTCCCCCACTCAGTAGTAACCCCCAGCTCTGCTGATCCCCCCAACTCGGTAGTAACCTCCAGCTCTGCTGATCCCTCCACTCAGTAGTAACCCCCAGCTCTGCTGATCCCCACTCAGTGGTAACACCCAGATCTGTTGATCCCCACTCAATGGTAACCCCCAGCTCTGCTGATCCCTCCACTCAGTGGTAACCCCCAGCTCTGCTGATCCCCACTCAGTAGTAATCCCCAGCTTTACTGATCCCTCCACTCAGTGGTAACCCCCAGCTCTGCTGATCCCCTCTCAGTGGTAACCCCCAGCTCTGCTGATCCCCCCACTCAGTAGTAACCCCTAGCTCTGCTGATCCCCACTCAGTAGTAATTCCCAGCTTTGCTGATCCCCCCACTCAGTAGTAACCCCCAGCTCTGCTGATCCCCCATTCAGTAGTAATACCCATCTCTGCTGATCCCCCACTCAGTAGTAACCCCCAGCTCCACTTATCCCCCCATTCAGTAGTTATACCCAGCTCTGCTGATCGCCTACTCAGTAGTAACCCCCAGCTCTGCTGATCCTCCCTGCTGCAAAGCAGGGAAAGAAAATCCACCACTTCCCTTTGTAAAAGCAGCACACACAGTACACAAAAACACTGACTAGGCACACAGTTAACTCTTTGATTACCCTAGATGTTTAACCCATACCCAGCTAGTGTATTAGTGTCACTGGTTCCCACAAAGTGTCAAAAGTGTTAGTTAGCCCTGGTTCACACCAGTGCGCTCTGCGTGATCGCATATGATTCGCACCGCACTGCAGTGCAAATCATATGTGATGTCCGTGCAATGTGATTTCGCCATACAGATTGTATGGCTGATATCGCATTGCATTCGGACCAAACTCGTACAGGACCCTTTCTTCCGGTCCGCACCAGAATCGGATCGCATGGGTGTTTATACTCATGCGATCTGAATCCTGTGTGAGTTTGCAGATCGCACAGCAATATGCAAGCTGAAAAGGGGGTGTTGTTAACAATATATTGACACCTCCCTTCAGTTTGAATTGTGCAGTGAGAACTTCCGTGCGAGTCGGGTGCGATGCGGGAACCCGCAGTGGATTTGCAGGGTTCCCACATCGCACCAATGTGAACCGGGACTTAGTGTCCAATTGTCTGCTGCAAAATCACAGTCCCTCTATAAGCCACTGGTCGCTGCCATTACTAGTGTAATAGTTTGTAGACGCTATAACTTTTAACCACTTAAGGACCGGAAGGATTTCCCACCTTAGGACCAGAGCACTTTTTGCGATTCGGCACTGCGTCACTTTAACTGACAATTGCGCGGTCGTGCGGCGTTGTACCCAAACAAAATTTGCATCCTTTTTTCCCACAAACAGAGCTTTCTTTGGTGGTATTTGATCCTCTCTGCGTCATTTCTGATCACCGCTATAAACAAAAAAAGAGCGATAATTTTGCAAAGAAAACAATATTTCTTACTTTTTGCTAAAATACAAATCCCAAAAAAATATAAAAAAACAAATTTATTCATCAGTTTTGGCTGATTTATGTTCTTCCTCCTATTTTTGTTGAAAAAAAAAAATTCTCAATCTGCGTTTATTGATTGGTTTGCGCAAAAGTTGCTGCGTTTATAAACCATGAGAATTAATTTCTGGCGTTTTTTTTTAATTTTTGTTTTTTTACTAGTAATGGCGGCGATCTGCGATTGTTGTCGGGACTGCGATATTGCGGCGGACATGTCGGACATTTTTGACACTTTTTTGGGACCAATGACATTTATACAGCGATCAGAAATTTAAATGTCCACTGATTACTGTATAAATGTCATTGGCAGTGAAGGGGTTAACCTGCAGGGGGAGATCTAGGGGGTAACTGTGTTCCCTAGGCGTGTTCTAACTGTGAGGGGGCGGGGCTGCCAGGGGCACTAGAGATCTAACTGATCCCAGTGACAGGAATCAGTAGATCTCTGACATGCTGTCTGTAATATCGGCGGGACAGAGCCACGCTATCACCGCTTATAGTTGCTACGCGGTCAGCAACTGGTTAAGCGATCCAATCAATATGCGCTTATTGTGGTTTTTTTTTTATCAAAAATATGTAGCAGAATACAGATTGGCCTAAATTTATAAAGACATTCGATATTTTACATTTTTCTTATACGTTTTATAGCAGAAGATAAAAAATATTGTTGTTTTTTCAAAATTCCCTCCACTCAGTAGTAACCCCCAGCTCTGCTGATCCCCACTCGGCAGTAATCCCCAGCTTTGCTGATCCCCCACTCAGTAGTAACCTCCAGCTCTGCTAATCCCCCACTGTGTAGTAACCCCCAGCTCTGCTGATCTTTCCACTCAGTAGTAACCCCCAGCTCTGCTGATCCCCACTCAGTGGTAACCCCCAGCTCTGCTGATCCCTCCGCTCAGTAGTAACCCCCAGCTCTGCTGATCCCCACTCAGTAGTAATCCCCAGCTTTGCTGATCCCCCTCAGTAGTAACCCCCAGCTCTGCTGATTTCCCACTCAATAGTAACCTCCAGCTCTGCTGATCCCCCCACTCAGTAGCAACCTCCAGCTCCACTGATCCCTCTACTCAGACTGAGTAGTCCATCAAGTCTGCTCGTTTTCTTTTTTTTTTTTATTAACCTCCTTGCCTGACTATAGATTTATGTTTATCCCAAGCATGTTTGAAGCCGTTTACTGTTGACTGTCTCACTACATCTGTTGGTAGTTTATTCCAATCATTAACCACCCTTTCATACCATCAAAAGAAAGCTCTCTTTGTGGGGAAAAAATTATATAAATGTTATTTGGGTACAGCATTGCACGACCGTGCAATTGTCAGTTAGAGCAGTGCCGTATCGCAAAAACTGGTCATACGGGGGGGGGGGTAAACCTTCCGAAGGTCAAGTGGTTACTAAACCGACTTACTACACTATATTGGGCTCCTTGGCGCCCTTCTCCTCCCTTTCCATTTGTTTCAGGTGGCGGGAAACTGCATTCATGTTCAAATTGCATGCGATTCTTTGCAGTGCGATTTAAGCCCATTCACTTTGTATGGGCGTAAATCACATCGGCACTCGTACTCGCCGAAAAACGGTATCGGTGCGACCCTACTATATGGAACAAAAAGTTTTCTGACGCTGTGCTAAGGCTGAGACGTTGGCGTCCAATAGAGGGATGAAGTTTCCAGCATTCTTCTGCGGCGGTGAGGCAGTTAATGTTCCTGGCAGAGATCACACTGGTGATGTGGGAATGGCGCTCGCCTGGCACAGCTGTCATTTGACTTGTACCACCTCCAGGTCTTTAGAAGATCAGAGGCGTTTCATCGGGGATGTCAGAGTTCAGCTTCAAAGCCTTTGATGTCTCCTCTTATTAAAGTTTAACTGGGAGCAGATGTATAGGCGTCCCTCTGTACCCATTCATACACGGGCCCCTCACCGGCAACGTTCCCCTACCGCTGGGCTGCTCTTTTTCCCATGCCAGTCACCATAGAAGACGTTGCAAGAGTTGTGCCAGGACGGCGCAGCCTGCGGCTCTCTGCCTGTTGTTGACCACAACTCTCAGCGTGATCTGCAATATGGAACAGCTGGAGAGCCGCTCATGGCCAGAGCTCCGTCTACATAAATATGGACAGTCTGACGGGGTGACCGAGAAAATCCGCCATCGGTGACACACAGACATCCTCTCTCCGGGATTTCTAGATCACAGAGTCCTTAACCCCTTAAAGCAGGGGTCCTCAAACTATGGCCCTCCAGTTGTTCAGGAACTACAATTCCCATCATGCCTAGCCATGTCTGTGACTGTCAGAGTTTTACAATGCCTCATGGGATGTGTAGTTCCGCAACAGCTGGAGGGCCGTAGTTTGAGGATCTCTGCCTTAAAGGGTAACTCCACTTTCGTGGGAAAAAAATAACAAATGAACCATTTGCCGAGCAGCCGCCGTTATACAGCGGCAAGGTGGCACGGTCCCGCAAATCGCCATAGGTGTACGTCGCCACTGGATGTCGCTTTTGTGGGCATGCGCGCGCTCCCTCTGGCCACTGGGGGAGCCGGTTAGCGGGTCCGGCGGACTCGATTTTCGCTGCCCACCCGCGATCGTTCCCCGCAGTAACAGAACGGGGATCTCCCTGTGTAAACAAGGCAGATCTCCGTTCTGACAGGGGAGATCACACAGATCCAGTCTTTCTGCTATGCAGGAAGATGGATCTTTGTGTTTCCCCAGGCAGCCCATCCCCCATACAGTTAAAACACCCAGTGAGGGAACACATTTAACCCCCTGATGTTAACCCCTTCCCTGCCAGTGTCATTAGTACAATAACAGTGCATATTTTTAATGTCACTGGTTCCCAAAAAGTGTGAAAAGTGTCAGTTAGGTGTCCGATCTGTCCGCCGCAATGTCGCAGTCGCAGAACAAGTAATGTGCAGGAGAGAGGAACCGGAGTATAGAGAAGCAAGTAATGTGCTGGAGGAAGAAGTGTAACTGGAGCAAGTAATGTGCTGGAGGAAGAAGTGTAACTGGAGCAAGTAATGTGCTGAGGACAAGAGGAGATGTATATACGAAGCTGTATATAGTGGTCCTGTGCAAGTTGGCAACTTATTCTATGGGCATCCCATAACACCCCTAATCCCCATCCAAGTTCAATTCCCTAATGAAACAAACAAAACTAAAGTACCAGCCTGTTCTGTGACTCCGGGTGCGGTATGGATGTGATTGACGGCAGTGTGAGCAGATGAACCACAACACTCAGCCACCCCTAAGGGGGCCATTTGTTACATTTGGGGGCTCGTATCCGGGATTCATCTGTCTCAAGTAATTCTGCCAGCCGTTCTCCCTAGCAACGGAAATTTAAAAAAAAAATCCCAATAAGCATATATTGATTGGTTTGCGCAAAAGTTATCAAATGTCTACAAACTATGGGATTTTTTCAATTTTGTTTTACTAGTTATGGCAGCGATCAGCGACTTATAGCGGGACTGCGATATTGTGGTGGACATTCTGACACTGACACTTATGACATTTTTTGAGAATCAGTGACACTAAGGTTATGTTCACACCTATGCGAATTGCACAGGAGCCCTGTGCGTCTTTTGGTTCCTATCAGGTCCGAATTCAGCCAAAAATTCGGGCTGAAATTGGACCTGAAATGGTGAATGGAGACGCATCGGACCCTTGTGTGTGAACCCAGCCTAATACAGTGATCAGCACTAAAAATATGCACTATCACTGTACTAATGACACTGGCTGGGAAGGGGTTAACATCAGGGGTGATTAAAGGGTTAACTGTGTGCTTAGCCAATATTTTACTATACTGTGGGAACTGCTTTTACTAGGGGAAGACACGGACCCTAGTTCCTGCTTTGCAGAGACACAGGATCCATGCCATCCCTCCAGGGCTGTCTTTAACAAAGGGCAAAAGGGGCAGCTGCCCCAGGCCCAGTCATTGTTGTAGGGCCCAAAGCAGCTGCCCCTTGAGCCCACACTGCCTGCAAATAGTTGATAAATTAATTTGGGAGGACCCAAGAAAAAGTTTGCCCAGGGTCCAATCAATATAAAAGACAGCCCTGCATCTCTCTTGACAGAACGGGGCTCTACATTGTTTACATAGGTAGATTGCAGTTCTGTTTCTCCGGCTGATGATCGGCTCCCACTGTGTGTAATCACATCAGTAGCGAGCTGCCGCCAGCGTGCATTTGCACCCCTACCTGTGAGTGCAGGATCATATATATATATGTGTGACCCTGAGCACAGCTGTTGCCCTGTAGCAGTAAAACTGATATAAGGTGGCATGAAAGTGTTTGGAGTTACTGCGCTTAGGACTAATTAGTAACTCAGGCTGCTGCCACCCTAAATCTCCACTGTGTGGAGACAAAACAAATGGGAATTATTAGGGATTGGGCGCTACCTGTCTCTGAAATACATAGTTCAATATGGGTCCACTCTCTTTGAATTATATAGATGCTTAGTTGGTGCGAAGTGCTCTATGATGTGTTTGAATAAATCATTTCATAAGCCAAATTATTGTACTGTGCTAAATGTGACTTTACCTTTAAAAAATATATCTATGGTGTCCCAGTATTTATGGAAATTGTATAAAAAAAAATTGTATAAAAAATATATATACGACCCAATGGTCGTCAGTGCATCACTCCACGGGACTGGTCACATGGACACGGGCCGTTATCAATGACTCACTCCCGCCCTTCCTGGCTGTTATCCCACGTCACATGCGTGATGACGCATTTCATTGGCTAATCACCAATTTCCTCAGAGAATCAGTCTCGTGGAGTGATGCACTGACGACCATTGGGGGCGATCCTGCTTGCCCAGTGGAGAACCACCAGCGCCAACTACTGTTCAAGGCCACTCCCATTGTGGGACTTTTTAGGAGCCATGCTCGGAAGTCACGTTTGGATGGTGAGACGACTCTTTACTTAGACTTACCCATGTCATGTCCTCCATGCTCCAAATGGCTTTTTAGGATACGAACGTCTGAAGTGATCCTTGTGTAGGAACAAATGGCTAGGGTGCTCTGTCCTCCTTTCCAATTACCTATGGACTGATGGGACACCCACGTTGTGCCTAATTGGTGAGAGTGCATTTGTCTCACTCCCCATTTCATGCAGCTTTTTACAGTACTATGCCATGTGGAAGCTATCCTAGGCCATATCGTCCCTCCGCCACCAGAGAGCCACACCATCCTTGTTACATGGGACTGACTTGGCCTTTCATTTATATGTCATCATTATCATCATTTCAGTGACTATTTTCTACATTGTAAACTTCCTACCTTCCCAGCCTGGTCACCTCCAACCACCTGGATAGCACGAAACCTTCCATGAGACTGCTTTGTAGTCAATTGTGAATCAGCGTGTCTGGTGTTTATGTTGTGGAGATGTGTGAGCAGCTGCTATTCCCCTCCCTGTCTTAGACAACGTTGTCTTTTTAATCATTTTTATATTTTGGTTTAAGTTCCCCCCTGATCCCATGTGTATTTTTGCATTGCTTGTCCATTGATCATTCATTAATTTAATAAATATTTTTTCATACTTTTTTCACTAACTGTGTTCCTTTGACCGCTTTTTTCCAATGGGGTTTTGTTTCTCCCCTTTTTCCCCTCGGTTTCCCCCTTTTTTTGTCTTTATGTGTTGGTCACTGGTCTGCACTGGGGTGACTTGTGCCACCTAGTGATTTAGTGATTATGCCTTAGTGGCATCTTTGGGACAGCACCTTTGTATATTTGAGGCTTAGTTGTAGTGGATCTGGGTTGGTTTTCCCTTTTTCTTTTAGAACAGTGGTCCTCAACTCCGGTCCTCAGGACCCACCAACAGGCCAGATTTTAAGTATTACCTTGGGGAGATGCAGACTAGAATGCTGCAATCACTGAGCAGCAAATTATATCACCTGTGATGTATTTCAGTTATCCTGCAAACCTGGCCTGTTGGGGGGTCCCGAGGACCGGAGTTGAGAACCACTGTTTTAGAACATTGACACAGTCATGTGATATTAGAGGTTAGAGCAGTGGTTCTCAACTCCGGTCCTCAGGACCCACTAACAGGCCAGGTTTGCAGGATAACTGAAATGCATCACAGGTGATATAATTTGCTGCTCAGTGATTGCAGTATTCTAGTCTGCATCTCCCCAAGGTAATACTTAAAATCTGGCCTGTTGGTGGGTCCTGAGGACCGGAGTTGAGAACCACTGGGTTAGAGGATACCATCTTCTCTACTTTTAGAAATAGGGGAATATTCTAGTAACAGGGCAGGGGAAAGTGAGGATCCTGGTGATGACCTATCAGGGAGACGAGGAAAGGGGTGGAAAGGCGTAGTAGGCTGCTTTCACACTGCCCCACCGTACAAAAAAAACGCATATACATTTTTGCTGCATTTCGAGTGCATTTTCTGGGTGCCTATTACCCAGCATGCACCTGTGAAACTTGGACATGAGACTTAAAAAAAAAAACAAAACGCAACGCAAGTTTATATATTTTTTTGCTGCGTTTCTATTCATTTCAATGGGAACCTGCTTTTTCAAAGATGCAGCAATCAAATTGCACACCTGCAGCATAGCGGTGTGGAGAGTCCCATTAGGACTTAAAGTGGTGCTAAAGTCACATAGCTTTTTCACCCTAAATACATTCTATGCATCGCATGTCCTTCTTTCCCCCCACAAACAGAGCTTTCTTTTGGTGGTATTTGATCCCCTCTGCGGGTTTTATTTTTTGCGCTATAAACAAAAAAAGACCGAAAAATTAAAAAAGAAAACAAACATTTTTTTTTTATTTTTTTGCTATAATACATATACAAAAAAAAAAAATTTTATTTCTTCATCAGTTTAGGTCAATTTTTATTCTGCTACATATTTTTGGTAAAAAAAATAAAAATACCAATAAGCGTATATTGATTGGTTTGCGCAAAAGTTATCGCGTCTACAAACTATGGGATATATACTGGGATTTTTTTTTTTATACCAGTAATGGCGGAGATCAGCATCTTATAGCAGGACTGGGACATTGCGGAGGGCAATTGGACACTAACTGACACTTTTGACACTATGTGGGAACCAGTGACACTAATACAGTGATCGGTGCTAAAAATATGCACTGTCACTGTACTAATGACACTAGCTGGGAAGGGGGTTAAACATTAGGGACGATCAAAGGGTTAAATGTGTGCCTAGTCAGTGTTTCTGTGTGTACTGTGCGTGGTGCTTTTTTACTAAGGGATGTGCTGGATTTTATTCCCTGCTTCACATCACTGCTGTTAAGATAAAACTCTGCCTTGTTTACATAGGCAGAGCCCCGCCCAGCCTCTCTTCCCGACAATCGGCGGGTGCCAGTGGACATCCATTTGCCTGGCACCTGCTGATCGGCCTCTTCTGTGACTAATCACAGCAGAAGCAGCCCGCCGGTGGAGCACGTGCCCCCCAGGCGGCAGTGCAGAATCACATATATACCGTGTTTCCCCGAAAATAAGACCTACCCTCAAAATAAGACCTACCCCGAAAATAAAACCTACCTCGAAAATAAGACCTACACCGAAAATAAGACCTACCCTGAATATAAGCCCTACCCCAAAAATAAGCCCTAGCATAAAGGGAAGAGAGCTCAGGCAAGTCACGGAAGCGCAGAGAAACACTATAAGGAGGTATTTGACTCATTTATATTACAGAGACGCACACCTTTTACATTATATACTACTGTAATAGAGGGGAGTCTAGCATTTTATAACCACTTTCATTATTATTCACACTGCGGATTCCTGACAGGCAGGGAGAGAAGACAGCACAATAAATGGCAAGCCCTACCCCGAAAATAAGCCCTAGTGTGTTTTTGGCTGCCAAAATTAATATAAGACCCGGGCTTATTTTCGGGGAAACACCGCATATGCGATCCTGCGCAGAACGACCGCCCTGTAGCAGTAATTCTGCTATGAGGTGATTAGGAAGTGGTTATACAATTTTCTTATTCAATTTTTCCTTTAGATTTACCAAAACCATCCAATATGGAGGTCACACCTAAGCACTTTCAATTTGTATGCAGGACCAATGCCGGGACAAGGTCATCCAGCAACCAGGGCAAAGATGCCAAGCTACGCCCCCCCTTTCCCTTAGGGTTAGGAGGGTACCCCCATCCCTGCAATAAACCATTGTGCTCATGGCAGCCGGCCCTCCTGCCCACCCCTTGTCCTGGCCCTGTGCAGGACCTCGCACGGCATAGATGAAGGTAAATCTAAAGGAAACTGAATAGGAAAATTGTATAATGTATTGTTATTTCTCCACTTCCTTTACCAGACTATGCTATCCAGCAAAAGTGGCAGTTAGAGTGTTGGGACAAACCATTTACCACTGACCAGGGGTGCTTACAATGATCAGCTTTTATATATGTAAACCTTTATCCCAAAAGAAAAAAAAAAAAACTGCTTGCAATAACTGATTATAAAGTGTGAGCTGGAGTTTAGCCTCCTATTGCTAGTGTGTCTAAATCTGCTAATGCATTTAACACTCCCCTCCCCCAGACTGGCGATCCTGCTGTCTGCTGCGCCTCCCAAGGTCATTCATCCAGAGCCGTGTCTCAATACTACAGGAGGTGTGTTACTGGCCAGATCACAGGAGAAAACAGAGGAGGAAAAAAGCCATAGAAATTAAAACGAATGCAGCCACCACATCTAATGATTGGTAAGCTGCAATATATATATATATATATTTTTTTTTTGGGGGGGGGTGGATTTGATACCGCTTGAACTCTAAATTGATGACATGTAGGGGCTTTAAATTGTTACCTATGGAAATATAGGGCACCCAAGCACTTAAAATCCCCCTCCAAAAAGTTTTGAGACCCCCCCACCCCCACATACAGATGTAAATGCATGCGTTAGGGGCAGGGGCGGACTGACAACCCATGGCCCCCCCCCCCCCGTGTCCCTGTCCCTGTCCCTGTCCACGTCCACACTCAAGCCACACAAAACCCCACCTACTTATTGCACTGCGCCCACATTACATTTACCCCTACCCCTTTAGCTGCAGTAAGCAGCAGCTGTGGATGTACATTTGCTGCAGCAGGAATTAAACCCCTGTTGCTTTTGGTGGGTGATCGCGACCCATTCAAGTCAATGGGTTCCACTCTGCAAATACCCTGCAACTATGAGTCATGCATGCAGCTGCAGCATGCTAGTGTGGGATCCAAGGGGTTAAAGCAGGTGATGAGGAGGCAATACAATGCCTCCTCACTGCCTGCTTTAACCCTTTTTTTGCTGCACACAAGGTTGCACGGCCTTTGCAGAGCAGCCCTATTCACTTGAATGGGTTACGCTTAGGGTTGCCACCTCATCCCTTTAAAGCCGAACACATATGGATTACACAGGTTGTTCTCTGTCTGATTAAGGTGGTAATTAAACTCACTTGGTTGCCTTACCTGCATTCAGTTAGCTTCAGAACAACCTGTGTAATTCATATGTGTTCGGGTTTAAAGGGATGAGGTGGCAACCCTAGTTACGCTTGGCAGGCACTACACCTGCCAAGCGTGACGAGGTGTATAATTCCTGCTGCTGCAACATGTGTACACCCCTGGCCACTGCAGTTAAAGAGGGTGGGGTTGGAGTGAGTAAAAACAGGGCTCAACTATGAGGTTTTACCACCCCAAACTGAACAAGCCCTTACTGTCCTGAGCCCCCTATCACAGTTGGTGTTTAGGGGACACCTGGGATGAGGGCAGAGAAGGGGTCCTGGGATGAGGGCAGAGAAGGGGTCCTGGGATGAGGGCAGAGAAGGGGTCCTGGGATGAGGGCAGAGAGGGGGTCCTGAGATGAGGGCAGAGAGGGGGTCCTGGGATGAGGGCAGAGAGGGGAGACGGGAGTAGGGTCCTGGGGGTAAGACGGGAGTAGGGTCCTGGGGAAGAGACGGGAGTAGGGTCCTGGGGGAGAGACGGGAGTAGGGTCCTGGGG
>BLSH010292270.1:22234-32284 GCA_018402905.1 Glandirana rugosa | reverse complement strand
CCCCCCCCCCCACAGTAGCACAAGTCCTCTCCCCTCCAAAAGCACTCCCCAGTACTTCTCTGTGTGTGCATCCTGCCCCCTTCCCTTTCCTTGTTACTGTGTCCCCCTCCGCTGTCAACAAATTCACAGACCTCAGATGTTCAGCGCGGCTCTTGCAGTGAATGTCTCTCCCAGCTCCTCCTCCTGTCTGTATGCATCGGAGCAGAGCAGGAGGATCCTCTGTGTAATATGCAGGCTCAGGGGGGAGAAAAGGTGGTGTCGGCTGCTACAGAGGGACGATCGCTGCGTGGGGAACCCGGGCACCCTGCAACAGATGTGGGGAAGATGTCCTGAGTGCCCATGCTAGCGTGCCCATGCTAGCGTGCCCCAGTCAGGCCAGGTACAGGAGCTCAGTGCTGGAACTTGTTCTGGAACTGGGCTCCAGTATCAGCACAGACTGAACCACCAGGAGCCTCTCATGGGGCCCCCTACTGACCAAGGGCCCTCGGGCAGTGCCCGAGTGCCCTTATGGTCAGTCCGCCCCTAGTTAGGGGTACCATGAAAACACTGACTGTGCAATTTAAACGTTACATATCACGGTGCACAATCATGGAGAGCAATAATTCCAATTATTCACAGTTACCTCTGAACTGATGGCCTGCAGGGGCTTTTAAATCGTTACCTAAGGAAATGACAGAAGTTTGTCTCTGCTGCACACGATTGTAAGGTTCGGTGCCCATCAGTTCCCACCAGTGCTGCTAATCAGTGCACATCAGTACAGCCAATCAGTGCAGCCAATCAGTGCTGCTAATCAGTTCCCACCAGTGCTGCTAATCAGTGCACATCAGTACAGCCAATCAGTGCAGCCAATCAGTGCCCACCAGAGCACTGATTGGCTGTACTGATGTGCACTGATTAGCAGCACTGGTGGGCATTGATTGGCAGCACTGATGGGCACCTCAGTGCCTGGAGAAAGATTACCTTTTTGCAAAATGTAATAACAAACCATGAAAAACATTTTTTTTTTCAGAATTGTCACTCTTTTTTTTTTTATCTAGCAAAAAAATAACCACAGCGGTGATTAAATACCACCAAAAGAAAGCTCTGTTTGTGGGGGAAAAAGGACGTCGATTTTGTTCATAGGACAACATCGCACGACCGCGCAATTGTCAGTTAAAGTAACGCAGTGCTGGGGGGTAAAACCTTCCTGAGGGCAAGTGGTTAAAACCACCCAAATGCAACAACACAGTGAGAGGAATGTTTTATTACAGTGAAATGGTTTATAATACACGGTGACTACACTGAGGGTCCCATGAGGAGACATTACTGGGGGAGGGAGGGGCTCTGTCACCGGGGCAACGCTTTACTTTCACTTTACCACACAGCTCTGCATGTGAGTGTTACGCCTCACAACTATAACTCCCAGAATCCTCCACGCAGTGAGGAGGGGGTCCTCGTCGGGTCTGTCCGAGAGCTGCCTGTGGTTAGGGCCAGCCTGTATTTCAATGGCAGGGAAGACAGGCAGCGGCGAGGACAGCCGGACACAGAGAGGATACAGAGAGACACGTCACCTGTGAGGAAATGAGAGAGAGGATCAGAGAGTGAGGAGGAAGGAGAGGTGAGAGGGGGGATCTATGTATGTGATTGATATACAGGGGGATCTATGTATGTGATTGATATATTATATATAGGGGATCTATGTATTTGATTGATACTAAAACTAAATAATAATAAACCTGGAGAGTGTAAAATTTGGTGCAGCTCTGCATAGCAACCAATCAGCTTCCAGGTTTTATTGTCAAAGCTAAACTGAACAAACCAGAGCTAGAATCTGATTGGCTCCCATGCAGAGCTGCTGCACCGGATTCCGGGTGCTCCAGATTTTAGGCCGCACAATCACGGAGCGGAATCGCCGCGATTTCAAACCGTGGGGTGCGTTTTTTGCATTGTCATCACTTCTAACGGCACCTAGAAGCTGCGATCTCGACGCTCGAAAAGCGGCACGAGTTTCTTTTGGGGCGACGGCATTGCAATTTGCCCGTAATTGCAGCGCTGTTTACCGTGCGGCAAAGTTGCGGTGCGATTGGGGGGGGGGGTTTGCATCGTAAAGGCCGCCCCGCATTTCGCGGACATTTGATTCCGTCCTGCGATTTGCGTGGACATTGGGGCTACAGCCTCGTTATCGGTAAAGCGCCACTACTTTTGGCATCACTTTAACGCTGTTATAGTGGCGATTTGCCGCCGCTAGCAGGGCGCATTTAACCCCCCCCAAGAAGCGTTAACAAGGGGTTAAAAGCACCCCTGTTGCGGCGCATCCAAAGTGCTTCGCAGGCGATTCGGAAGCGCTGGCCATTGATGTAAATGGGCAGAGGCGGGGGAGGAGGGGTGTATACACCGCTAACCGCACCGCCCCAAAGATGCCGCTTGCAGGGCTTTTTTTGCCATCCTGCAAACATGCCGCCCCCCCCCCCCCCTAGTGTGACAGCAACCCGGCTTTCACACTGGGGCTGCGGGAGAAGCGCTTTACAGGGGCTATTTTTAGCGCTAAAACGCCCCAGCGGGAAACGGGTCTTAACCACTTCACCCCCGGAAGTATTTCCCATGTTAGGACCAGAGCACTTTTTGCGATTCAGCACTGCGCTGCTTTAACTGACAATTGCGCGGTCGTGCGACGCTCGTACAGGCCAGATTTTAAGTATTCCCTTGGGGAGCTGCAGACTAGAATACTGCAATCACTGAGCAGCAAATGATATCACCTGTGATGTATTTCAGTTATCCTGCAAACCTGGCCTGTTAGTGGGTCCCGAGGACCAGAGTTGAGAACGACTGAGGCAGAGGGAATTATGAAAAGTTCCAAATAGCAGTCAATGTGTTTTTCTTGGTAAGAAAAGTCTTCCGCCTCGCCACTCTACCCCACAGCCCAGACATCTGAAGAATACGGGAGATCGTTGTCACCACACAGCCAGTACTTTGCAGATGGACCCCCTTTCACAGTTTTCGGGCGTTTTAGCTCTAGAAATATCCTCTCCCCCCCTCCCCTCAGCGGCGCTGGCATCACAGGTGTGGGCACCCGGCTTTGGCTTCATGAGTCGCGCTGCACCTAGTGAATGGCCGGCGTATCTTCTGGGACCTGTGAGGTGTCCCCGAAGATCGCTGAGAGAGTTGGGGGGAAGGTGAACTTCCTTCTGGAGCCGCGGCTCTAGCAGAGGAAGTGGACCTGGGACCCTGTGAACACAGGCCCCCCCCAAAACACAATGACATGCCAATTGTGGCATGTCAGGGGGTCACCTTTCCTTAAAGCGGAAGTTCCACGTTTGGGTGGAACTACGCTTTTAGGCCAGTTCACACCTTAGAAACGCAGTCCGGATGCTTTTCTGCATGCACGTTTTTGGTGCATTTTTGATGCAGTCCAGTGCAGTTTTTGTCTCCCTTTTTTTCTTTACTTAAAATAAGGACATGTGCATTTAGGTGTTTTCCAGCGCGTTTTTGGTGCATTCCGGTGCGTTTTTGATGTGGTTTACCGCATTCCAGTACAGTTCAGTGCAGACAAAATGCAGCATGTTCTACTTTTTTTTTTTTTCTGGAACGCACTGCAACTGACTGCACTGGTGTGAACTAAGACATTGAAAGCCATATAACCTACTTTCCATGCGTTTTTGATGCAGAAAAAAACGCACTGGACTGCATGTGGTGTGAACTGGCCCTAAGAGTTTCAATTTGTATGCAATCAGCCAGGCCCTTGCACTACATGACTTTGGTAAATCTAAAGGAAATCGGACAACAAAAGTTGTATAGTGTGTATGGGGTCTAAGGTCTATCGTGATCTCTTTTTTTGTCACTGTTCAGTCCCCTATGGGACAAAGTTCATGTAGTACTTGGTTGCCAGGTGCTAACTAACCCTAGCTATGAGGTCCGAACTGCCCCCTTCCTGCCACAGCCGATCCGACAACAGCTAGGAAGGAGACAGACATTTCATAACGGCAGTTTGTCTCGGCACTGAGCACTTTACCGAGACAAGCAGCGGCAAGAGGAATGCACAGGGAGGGAGGACATGCAGGCTCTGCATTCCTCTTGCCGCTGCTTGTCTCAGTAAAGTGCTCAGTGCCGAGACAAACTGCCGTTATGAAATGTCCGTCTCCTTCCTAGCTGTTGTCGGATCGGCTGCAGCAGGAAGGGGGCAGTTCGGATCTCTTAGCTAGGGTCAGGTAGCAACATAGCAACAAAGTGCTAACTGTACTTTATCCCATAGGGGGCAGAACAGGAAAACCTATATAATGGTAGACGTTTCCAAGCTCTCCTGTCCTCGTTCTTTACCGATCGCTGTCGGTGTGAAGCCCCTCTCATAATTTGTGTTTTTCTTTTTGCAGAGACGCCTGTGGCTGGGATAAAGCGATGGTGGAGAACGTTATTGCCAGGGACCCTCTAGCAGCGGATTTGAAATGTAGCCTCTTCATGTCTGCTCTGAGGAGCTATAAAAGAGACTCGGTGCTAAGGCCGTTCCCTCCATTCTATGCCAGCGACCAGTACAAGGATTTCGATGCATTGGTAGGAAATCCCAAATGACATGAATTCCTATTATTTCCTGGGATCTCCCCTTTATTTCAGATGTTCAGCTCTGACAACTCCCAGATCTTTTCCAAAAGCATTGGTCAATATGCCTACAATACTGCGCTATGCATGCCCTGAACATTGTGAAAAAGTCAAATAAAATGATAAATGTAAATGCATTAAAAACCTCCTCAAGAACACAATACCTATATATACACTCCATTACCAAAAGTATTAGGACACCTGCCTTTACACACACATGAACTTTAATGACATCCCAGTCTTAGTCTGCAGGGTTCAATATTGAGTTGGCCCACCCTTTGCAGCTATAACAGCTTCAACTCTTCCGGGAAGGCTGTCCACAAGGTTTAGGAGTGTCTATGGGAATGTTTGACCATTCTTCCTGAAGCGCATTTGGGAGGTTAGGCACTGATGTTGGATGAAAAGGCCTGGCTCGCAGTCTCCGCTCCAATTCCTCCCAAAAGTCAAGTTCCTCCACCCCAAACTCGCCCATCGATGTCTTTATGGACCTTGCTTTGTGCACTGCTGCGCAGTCATGCTGGAACAGGAAGGGGTCATCCCCAAACTGTTCACGCAAAGTTGGGAGCATGAAATTGTCCAAAATGTCTTGGTATGCTGACGCCATAAGAGTTCCCTTCACTGGAACTAAGGGGCCAAGCCCAACCCCTGAAAAACAACCCCACATCATAATCCCCCCTCTACCAAATGATTTGGACCACTGCACAAAGCAAGGTCCATAAAGACATGGATGAGCGAGTTTGGGATGGAGAAACTCTATCAGGTTGCAAGCCAGTCAAGTTCCTCCACCTCAAACTCGCTCATCCATGTCTTTATGGACCTTGCTTTGTGCAATGGTCCAAATCATTTGGTAGAGGGGGGATTATGGTGTGGGGTTGTTTTTCAGGGGTTGGGCTTGGCTCCTTAGTTCCAGTGAAGGGCACTCTTAAGGCCTCAGCATACCAAGACGTTTTGGACAATTTCATGCTCCCAACAGGTATTACAGCAAACGTTAGCACGAGAGCAATAATTCTAGCACCAGACCTCCTCTAAACAGGTAACTTGTAAACATTTTAAGTGTTGCCTATGGGGATTTTTAAGTACTGTCGTTTGTCGCCATTCCACAAGCGTGCGCAGTTTTAAAGCGTGACATGCCATCGGTGTAACATTATCTTTTACCAACAAATTGGGTTATATATTGTGTTTTTATGCATTAAAATTCATTAACCACTTCAGCCCCGGAAGGATTTCCCACATTAGGACCAGAGCACTTTTTCCGATTTGGCACTGCGTCGCTTTAACTGACAATTGCGCATCCTTTTTTTTCCCCACAAATAGAGCTTTCTTGTGGTGGTATTTGATCCCCTCTGCGTCACT
This sequence comes from Glandirana rugosa, assembly GCA_018402905.1. Taxonomy (NCBI): domain Eukaryota; kingdom Metazoa; phylum Chordata; class Amphibia; order Anura; family Ranidae; genus Glandirana; species Glandirana rugosa. The sequence goes on along the minus strand of BLSH010292270.1, from coordinate 26,362 downwards.
TCTGATCACCATAACCAAAAAAAATTTTGAAAAAAAAAAAAATATTTGTTACTTTTTGCTATAATACATATCCAAAAAAAAAAATATTAAAAAGCAAATTTATTCATCGGTTTTGGCCGATATATATTCTTCTACATATTTGTGGTAAAAAAAATTGCAATACTGGTATATTGATTGGTTTGCACAAAAGTTGCCGCATTTACAAACCATGAAAATTAATTTATTTATTACTATTTATTTATTTTTTTTTTTTTTACTAGTAATGGTGATCTGCGATTTTTATCAGGACTGTGATATTATGTCGGACATTTTTGACACTTTTTTGGGACCAATGACATTTATATAGCGAATAATTAGAAAATATTAGAAATTTAAATATACACTGATTACTGTATAAATGTCATTGGCAGGGAAGGGGTTAACCTGCTGGGGGCAATCAAGGGGTTAACTGTGTTCCCTAGGCGTGTTCTAACTGTGTGGTGGTTGGGCTGCCAGGGGCACCAGAGATCACAGGGATCAGTAGATCTGTCATGCCGCCTGACACAGCTGGGAATGGCCGTGTTTACATCGGTGGTTTCCCGCTTTTCTTCTCTGACAGACGATCGCGGGTCTCTGGTGGACATTGAGTCCTTCCGACCCGCAGCCCCACTCAGGGAGCTTGCGGCCGGCACGATTCACGATACGCTGACACTCTGCAGCAGTAAGTGTATGCGAGCCAGTCTGGAACTGGTTAAAGTGTATTTGCGCAAGTACCGTGTGACCTAAAAAAGTGCAACAATCATCATTTTATTCTCTAGGATCTCTGCTAAAAAAATATGTAATGTTTGGGGGTTGACCGATTTATAGTTTTTTTTAGGGCCGATACAGATTTTTCGGCCGCCTTTCAGGCCGATAGCCGGTGCTGATATTCCGTACATCACCATCACCTGCCACCAGATGCAGTGTGTCACTTGCCACCGTCACCTGCCACCCATATGCAGCATGTCACCTGCCACCCATATGCAGTCTGTCACTACTTCTGGCAGCCTCTCCCCAGCGGCATCCGAGTGAGTAAACTTCCACATGCGGGCCAGCAGTGAGCAATGACGTAACTATCTCTCTGCTCACCAGTGGCTGCAGCTCTGTCAAAAGCAGCCTTCTTGGCCCTGCTGTAGGGGCGGAACAGCGGTGTTGCAAGGCGGGCATTGAGAGATGATGAGATGATGTCCGCTGTCCCACTGACCGAGACTGCAGTGAGCGACGCATGGGGACAGGGGGAGGAAGTCTGACCAATATCGGTAATATCAGTACGTTTCTGACCGATAGCGATAATTTGAAAAAATGTGAATATCGACCCGATAATTGGTCGACCCCTAGTTTGGAGGTTCTGAGTAATTTTCTAGCGAACAAATACAGATTTTTACATGTAGGAGAGAAGTGTCAGAATAAGCCCGGTCTTCAAATGATTAATGAATTGATGATTAGCGCCTTTGTCTACCATAAAGAAAACGGTTGTTCCTCTGGTGGTCACATCTGTGTAATATAAACCGAAGGGGTAAACACAGTAAAGGTTGCTGAGCCCGTTCAGAGGTTTCTGAATGTAAAACCTGACAATCTCAGATTCTTCTAAGCATGAACATTTGATTTTCTTGTACACACCTCGTGTTTCGTACTCTGAAAATACTCTGTATTTTCCAGCATCTATTAATGTTGATGTCTTCTTAGATCGGTGACACGAACACCCTGCCCAGCCTGCAAGAATTCCTCCAGAACAAGTCACAGGTAGATCAGAAGGTCCTGGATCTGCTGAGCTGGGTATTATCAGAGAAACTCTTCACCATAAAAGGCCTTAAAAAGGAGAAGGTAAGATTATCAATCAGAAAATGTCATGTCCCTACATAATATTAAATGGCCAAATGCCAATTACACTACAGATATTTTCAAGTGATCTAAAGGATTTAGGGTGTAACATGCTCCTACTAACCTGCTACCTAAGCCACCCTCCCTGTGACAGCGAGCGGGGGTTCCTCTACCTGCAACTACTGTCACATTTTGAAAACAATGGGACTCCGTTCTGCACAGCTGCATTATTCATTTACAGAATTCTGTGAATGAAAGAACTACAAGTCCCATCTTCCACCATGTACTGTGCATTTGCTGATCGATGCGGTTGTAGTCCATTCACACCGCCTGCAGCTCAGTAATTGAAAAACGAAAAGAGCCGCAGGCGGTGTGTTTTTCCCTGCAAAACTATGTGCATTTTTTTATTTTGTTCATGAACTTTTACAACTTCATGAACAAAATTCATGAACTTTTTGTTCAAGGCTTTTACAGGCTAACAGAATATTTGGAAAGGCAACTTACCCCGGCCCCCTCAGCCACTAATGTGACGGAAGGCCTGAAGTTGTTAACTTTTTCTGCCCTTAGAAAAACTAAGCAGAGGAGCAGTGTGAGGAGTAGCAGTGTGAATGAGGCATAACCTGTATTTGTGAATGAATGATCTTTTGGGTTGATAGAATTTTTACTTTTTGTGCTGTAATCTTGTGTCTGTGGATAGCCTAGACCAGTGTTTCTCAACCAGGGTGCCAATTGTGTGCCCTCCGGATTGCCGCAAGCATGAGACTCGGTTTGTTCTGGATCACAGATAAATGCATGGAGCACTCAGATGTGATGGGGAAACTTTGCCATGGGAGAACTCTAATGGGATGGGAGGCTGTCATGTATAGGGGGGACTCTGACGTGATGGGAGGCCTCTGATGTACAAGGGGGACTTTGTTGTGATGGGTGCCTCTGACATGAAGTGAGGACCACTGATGTGATGGAGAAAAGGGGGCTCAGATATGATGGGGGAACCTATGATTTGAAGGGAGACTGATGTAATTGGAGACTTCTAATGTGATTGGGGGGGGGGGTCCTCTGATCTGATTGGAAGACCTCTGATGTGACGGGAGGACCTCTGATGTGACGGGAGGACCTCTGATGTGACGGGAGGACCTCTGATGTGACGGGAGGAGCTCTGATGTGACGGGAGGAGCTCTGATGTGACGGGAGGAGCTCTGATGTGACGGGAGGAGCTCTGATGTGACGGGAGCACCTCTGATGTGACGGGAGCACCTCTGATGTGACGGGAGGACCTCTGATGTGACGGGAGGACCTCTGATGTGACGGGGGGCTCTGTTGTAATGGGAGCACCTCTGATGTGATAGGAGGGACTCTGGTGTGATGGGGGGGACCCCTGATGTGACGGGAGCCTCTGATGTAATGGGGGGGGGCGCTCTGATTTGTTTGGGGGACCTCTGATGTGATGGGGGACCTCTGATGTGATTGGGGACCTCCTGATGTGATTGGGGACCTCTGATGTGATTGGGGACCTCTGATGTGATTGGGGACCTCTGATGTGATTGGGGACCTCTGATGTGATGGGAGGACCCATGATGTAATGGGGATTACCTCTGATGTAATAAGGGGACCTATGATGTGATTGGGGACCTCTGATGTGATTGGGGGCCTTTGGATGTGATGGGGGCCCTCTGTCGTGATGAGGGGACCCCTGATGTGATGAGGGGACCCCTGATGTAATTGGGGGGACCACTGATGTGATGGGGGGACCTTTTGATGTGATTGGGGACCTCTGATCCGAATGAGAACTTCCGTGAAGTTAATTTCATCAAGGTGGTTTTGTGCATTGTCCCAGGCTCAGGTTTCCCATTAATAAGTAAGGGAACCGCCACTGACGGGGGGTGCCTCAAGATTTTGCATACTTTTATAAAGGGAACCGCCACTGACAAAAGGTTGGAAAACACTGGTCAAGACTACCACTTATGTGATTATAAGATTAATGTAAGAAATCTCTTATATGTCATACTTGCTCCTCCACCTCCTGTTCTACGGCAAACATCAGGAGAGGAGAGATGGAGAGAACAAGGTGGTGTACACAGGCTATAATGAAGAACAGCCAGTACATAGCTAACAAAAGCTGCTATTGTTGTAACTGGAATATATCCTGGATATGCAAATCTGTTAATGACAGCACAGAGAGCTTTATTATGCTTTAGCTTTGCAGTGTGTGCTTATTGCTGGCTTTACAACTGTAGTAAGTCATAACCTCTATGTATATCCAGAGTTGGGGGGGGGGGGGGGGGGGGGGGG
>BLSH010292255.1:338868-351497 GCA_018402905.1 Glandirana rugosa | reverse complement strand
AGACCTATGGCACACTTCTTCAGATTGGCTGTTAAACCTGCTACCCTCAGTGAATCTATTACTGCCTGCACCCGGGACAGATGTGATTCCCAACCTGGGCTGTAGATGACACATCATCCAGATAGGCCACTGCATAGGACCGATGCAGCCTAAAACTCTTGTCCATCATCCTCTGAAAGGATGCAGGGGCCCCATGCATACCAAACGGCATTTGTTTGTATTGGAAGGACCCCTTAGGGGTAGAGAAGGCCGTTTTTTCCTTTGATGACTCTGTTAGGGGGATCTGCCAGTATCCCTTCGTTTTTGAAAAATTCTGGTGCCTTTTTCACAGAGTTTGGATAGAAGTAACAGTTGCGGAAAAATTGGGCTTTGGGTGTTGATGAAAGCAATAATTGTCCTTGCTGTCAAAAATTGCAATGATATGCGGAAAAATCGATCCTTGGGTGTTAATTGTTCCTATGAAACCTACACCAAACCTACACCAAAAACATTCTTCCAGATTAATTCAACACCCACAAAGCTAGGCAGCCTAGACAGTCTTTCAGAGATTTGAGATCCAGAATGCACTTAATCAGCACTTAATCAGCAACACTGGCATCAGGGGCTTGATAGCTGCGGCTAATCCAGGACTGATTCATTTTGATAAATGTCAGCTGGTCAACAGAGTCTGTGGGCAAAAGCGCTCTCTTATTTGTCACAAAACCTCCGGCAGCACTGAATCCCCATTCAGAAAGCATGCTGGATTCAGGGCAGCCCAGCAGCTCTATTGCATACTGGGCAAGTTCTGGCCAGTGGTCTATTCTCATCACTCAGTAACCCAGTGACTGGAAAGCTCTCCATATCGGTTTTTGCACCTAGATAATCTCCCATCATATGATAAAGACCCTGCCAATGGAATGTGGCATTTGACAGCCTTGGGCGCAGAGGACTGAAAAAATGTTGAAATGCATCACTCAGGCGGCCATCTTCTCCACCGCTCCTCTCTTGACCAATAGAAGCCTCAAAATGACATTTTCCACCAGACTGTAACCTATCAGAGTCAGGAAAGCCATTACATAATCTCTTCTTTAAGGTTTCCTCAAGAGATTTCATCTTCTGCTCCCTCTGTGGGGACGGGGTGTGTTCTGAGACTTTTCCCTTGTAACGGTGGTCGAGGAGGGTTGCCAACCAATAGTGATTCTTCTCCTTGATGCCACATATTCTCGGGTCCTTTTGCAGGCTTTGAAGAAAGAGGGAGCCCATGCTCTGCAAGTTTGCTGAGGCATGAGAAGAAGATTCCTCGGGGTCATTGAGGATTACAGTATCCGTAACTGCCTCTCCCCATCCACGTGCCACTCCCAAGTGTTCTGGGGATGAAAAACATCTGTTAAGGGTTGCTCTGCTCCAATGCCTCCAAAGCTGCCAGAATCCTCCTCCTCCTCCCTCTCCTCTTGTGTGTTCTGTGGCGTAGGAAGAATATGGTCTGCATAAAGTGGGCCTTGAGAGAAAAGGAAGTTGTCCTCTTCCTCCCACTGCTCTGCCTTGAGTGCCCTGTTCATAATGTCACGCAGAGACTGCTGCTTGAGCCTGTTGTTGTGCCATACTCACACAGGTACTTGACTGCCCTCTGCTGCATGTCCAGCTGCTGCAGGATTGCCAAAGTCGAGTTTCACCTGGTAGGCATGTCACAAATCAGGTGCTTTTCGGGCAGGTGGAATTCCCACTGAATTTTAGCCAACTGAGCACTGGCTGTGTATGGCTAGAGACTCTTCTGGCCTGCTTTAGCAGATCTTACAGCCCTGGGTAACTATTTAAAAATGCTGCACCACCAAATGGAGGACATGTGCCAGGCATTGCACATGTGTCAGCTTTCCCTGTCTAAGGGCAAACAGGAGGGTTGTGCCATTATCGCACACCACCATTCCTGGTTTCAGCTGGCATGGCATGAAACACCTCTGGGCCTGCCCCTGCAGAGCTGCAATAATCTCTGCTCCGGTGTGGCTCTTGTCCCCTGAAAAACTGCATGGTACCTTTTAGCCTGAATCATTAAATAGCCGCTTGAATGCTTAGGGGGGTACTTGTGGTTTATGGGACAATTCAGCAGAGGAGGGCATGGAGAAGGAGGAGGAAGGGGTGGAGCTGACAAATCTTGCATCACCTCCAATACCTGTATGGAGACATGGCGGCACAACAAACTGTAACATCAGCACTGTCCTGCATCCAATATATTGTCCCTGATCATGCTTGCTGGACCACGTGTCAGCAGTAACATGGACTTTGCGGCTGACTGCCTTGCCCAATGAAACATTGCCTTCCACTTGATGGCAGAGAGCTGAAATAGCCTTACGTGAAAAGAAATAGCGACTGGGAACCTGCCATTGTGGTACAGCACAGTTTGCAAATTCACACAAGGGGCAGAATCCACCACATGAAAAGGCAAGAGTTGTAAAGCCAGCTGCTTTGACAAGCTTGAATTTAGACGCTGGGCATGTGAGTGGCAGTGACTGTATTTTTTTTTTTTTTTTGCTGCAGCAGTTGGGGCAGAGAAATTTGCCTGCTACAGTCTACAGCTGGTGGTGTGCTACTGGCAGACTGCAAGGACCTGGGACACCCTGCACTATATCATCATCCAAATGACTGGCGATTTTGCCATGCATGATTTGCTTGAGGCAAAGCTTGCAAATTGCAACAGTGCAACTGGCTGGGTGCTAAAAAAAAGGCCCAAACAGTTTAGCTGTGGGAAGGGAGCTGGGAGATAACAGCTCCACAATCTGGTGGAGTAGGGCAGCTGCTCTCTACTCTTCCATGATGGCTGCCTCTTTGGGGTTGTGCCTCACTCTCACTTTCCTCTGCTCTATCTGGCACCCAAGTCGCATCAGTGACCTCGTCATCATCCCCTCCACCCTCATTATCACTGCTTGACAATTTTCTGCAGCTGGGAGAACATGACTGACAATTTGCTATTTACCAGTGTTCTCTTTGTAGGCTCCTGTTCCTACCTTCCTCAACCTCAGAACCAAGACCTGAATCAAGTAATGGCTGTGCATCATCAAGGAGCATGTGGCTGATGGTGTGTTTAAATAACTCAGCTGACCCCTCCATGCCTGATGCTGGAGCTATGGCAGAAGTAGCTGTGGACAAGAGGCAGAATAAGCCACTCTGGCAGCTGCAGTGGACTGCACACTAGTTTATGCTTGGGTAGGCCAGTCCACCACCTCCTCTGCATGCTGTGGCTAGATGGCATGGGCAACATCACTAAACAGAGGAAATGTATGCCCTGCCTGAGGAGGGACACGTCCATTTTTGCCTGTGGACACATGCGCTGTTGGTCCCATCACAGTGCTATGTGAACGTCTGCCTCTCCTTGTTGGCCTCCCAGACATGATGGGGGGGTGCTTATTAACAAAATGTAATAAACATGTGATAACGCACTGAAATATACTGCATTAAATGTGCAGTAATGCACTGATATATACTCTGTTAAATGTACAGTAATGCACTGATGTATACTGCGTTAAACGTGCAGTAACGCACTGATATATACTGCAGGAAACCTGCCCTGACAAATTAAGCTAAAACTAAAGTAAGAATGAATGGTCACACTACACTCTCAAAAGCTGACACTAAAGTAAAAAATGAATGGTCACACTACACTCACACTAAACTATCACTAGATTCACACTAAATTGATATTCTGCATTTATATTCTACACACACAATAGCACACTAACTCACTAATAGCACTGAACAGAGCCCTGTTCTATTTCTTTCCACGGCAATATCACATTGCAAATGGCCGCTATGGGGAGAATATTTGTATAGTGTAGGGCGGGAGTAAGAGCAATAAGCCATGAGTCATTATTAATTTCTCCAAACATGGCTCTGACAGTACTCTGTGACCCGATTGGGCAAAGCTTTTTCCAATCAGGGCTTCCAATGCACTGTGCAGCAGTGCAGTGCATTATAGTAATTTGGCAGGCCGAACAAATGGTTGGTTGCCCCGAAAATCCAGGTGTTCATCGACCGGGCGAACAGCCAATGTTCGGCCTGAATTCATGCTTGGGCCGAACCATTCGCCCAACTCTAGTTCCAAAGAATCAAATTATGGTGCTGCTGTTCTGTTTAAGTTCAATATTAAATTTAAAAAATCCATCAATAACAGATTCAATATGTTTAATGCCAGAATATGGTAACACCGATGTCATATGGGAAAATCTGTTCTATAGCATCTACATACAACTCAAAGTGTAACTCAATTTTGTAAAAAAAAAAAAAATTGGCACTTATGACAATAATATAGCATAACCGTGTAAAAGTGAATGAGAAGACTGCGCTGACCCTAGAAAAAAATCCTAACACTCTTAATTGACACATCTGCAACAATAAAGTGTGATTCCTACACCCAAATGATTATGATCACAATAATATAGCATACACATTGCTACACAAGCCATGTTATAGGTTAATGTTACTAAAAATTACCCTTTGTTTTCAATTTTCAGTGTTGTAATTTGCAACCAGTAGCCGTTCTGGACACCACTGGTGTACAGAGTATACAATTAGAAGTTAGCTGTATGTGCTAGGGTGTAAGGGGGTGTTCTAACTTATTTATTCTCCTGTATTTCACTTCCTGTATGTGCAATACTAGTGTCACAGTCAGGGATCAGGCTCTGAGGCCAGTAGCTATAGCAGTATCCACCTACCAGCTGGATAAGTGAACAAGCAGGCCATCTTGGTAGATGATGCGGGCTCACCCGTGGTGCACGGTCGAACTACTAACCAGAGCTCCTGATAGTGAAGATGGGTTTTGCTGCTTGTTGGTACCAGGTCACAGCCCTTTAGGACTGCCCAACCAGGAAGCAAGCAAGCAGGGGTGCAGTAGCAGATATAGCAGCTAGGTATCAAGCACAAATGTAGTCAAGGAACAAGCCAAAGGTCGGTTGTGAGTAGTAGCGAAAAATACGGACGGCAGCAGAAGTGACAAGTGCAAGATATTGGCTGGAGGGAGCACAATAATCTGGCAACTAGAAAGTGCACAGACATGGTTTAAATCAGGAAGATCATGGGATGAGCAAAGGTTCATGTGAAGCAATACATAAGGCAAGGTTGTTTAGGCATGGGAGCTGTCCAGCATCTCAGGTAGCTCAGCAAGAAGAGTTACTGACAGACACAGCAGACATACTGGGTTCAGGGACAACTAGGCAAGTATGTACTGTAAATGTCAGTGTTGCTCCCCTTGTCTGATCTCCTGAGTACTCCTTGTTGCAACACAGTTGTGTCTACCTTTTCTGCCGCCTGTTATGCAAAATGTAGAATTTTAACCTAGGTATATGTGAAACAAAATATATTCTGTAAATTAAAAATTATGAGTTCTGATAAAAGGCATATTGGAGACTACAACACTTGTGGTTTCCAATATTGTTCCGAAGGTGCACATGATTTGCAACACACATTGTGCATTGTTTCCTGAAATTTAAATTGTTTCTTTCCGGCATCTAGAAAAACTGTTTCAATATCATACTTTAGTGAAAATCTCTCAGTTGTTGAAGCATTCAAAGCTTCTATGACCTGCGGCATTTTGAGCTGAGTTTCTTGTGAATACATGGTATTGATTAGTGCTATAGGATACCCGCACTTCATGCGCACTTCACAAGCATACCTATGCACATTTTTTTCTCTGTAGTCTCTATCGAAGGCATTGAAACAAACTGGTATAAATATCCTCTATTAAAACTGGATATATAGTGAAAGAAAATCACTTTAATGGAGACTATAGTAAGGACAAGTAGCATCAGTAAACTTATCATGATAATGGGAGTTCCTTTTTATTGTTGTAGCACAGCAACAGCAGTATCTTTTCTCAACATTACAAATAACTCAACAGCCACCAGAGACGGTTCACTGAGCAAACAAAATGTGCATTGAGTTTAGTAAATTCCATGAAGTTGCGTTTACTTGAAATAACCAATCATGCTTTTTTTTTCATTTCACTCACACATGGCTGGGTATTAACCGCCTCCCATCTGCCCACTGTATAAAAACGGACTGATGTGGGTGGACATATCCATATATCCACGTTTCTGACACTTTTGAATGCTCTCTACAGCATGCAGTGGCACGGTCTGGGACTGTTGTTTCAACCAGACAGCGGATTACCAATTGTGGTACTGGACTACTAGGAGTATCCCTGGTACCATGTGATCGCTGTGACCAATCACAACTAACAGACTCACAGTAGTAAACAATGCTGTCATTGTTTACTACTCTGTGAGCTCTGTGATTGGTCACAGCGATAACATGTTATCAGGACTAATTTCAATGACCCTTTACCATATAATAGTTGTGACCAATCACAGCATCACAGTAGTAAACAAGGTTTCATGAATGAAACCATTAAACAATCTTACCAATGGCTTATTACAGTGATCACCACTGTAATAAGCAATCAAAGTTTAAAAAAAATCATGATCAAGGATTCTAAGGAGAGAGAGAAGAAGTAGAAGTTATTTAGCCCTGGTTTACACCTGTGCATTTTTTAGTACGTTTTCAGTTTTGCAGAAACACACTACAGTCCATTTAATATGGTTTCCTATGAGTCACATTTACAGCTGTGCATTTTATGGAAAGGGCCAGGGACCAGCAGGTTTTGTGTTTTTGGTTCCATAGACTTCAAAGGATGAAAGATCTGTATTGAAAAACGCAAAATGCACCTGGAATATTTATCAACTGCAACCTGCATAGGTGTGAACTAGACCTTACTGATGCTTACCCACTTGACGACCAAGGGCGTGTATATACGTCCTTGGCTTTCAGTGCTGATATCTGAATGGTGCCTGCAGCTGCAGGCACCATTCACATATCGTTTTTTTCCAGCTGGCGATTCTGAAGAGGATAAAAGTGGTCTTAGGGACGGATTCGCTGCAAGATCACTTTTATCAGCGGCGGGAGAGGTGCCCCCCCTCCCGCCGCTTTCCGGTCATCTCCGCCGCTTACCGGACCCACGGCAGCGGCGGAGATGATCCGATCTGTCCCCCCAGTGTCCGTAAGCCAAGTGAGCGGCTTCAGCCGGAAATGACGTCAGAAGTGACGTCCGCCCAACGGTCTTAAAGGGACCGTTCATTTTTTTGTTCTGTGATTTAATTTTTTTTTTTTTTTTTTTTTTTTTGCATTTTAGTGTAAATATGAGATCTGAGGACTTTTTGGCCACAGATCTCATATTTAAGAGGACCTGTCATGCTTTTTTCTATTACAAGGAATGTTTACATTACATACTTATAATATGAATAAAAGTGATCTTTTTTTTTTTAAAGAACAGTGTAAAAATAAAAAGTAAAAAGCAAAATAAATAATTAAAAAAAAAAAAAATTTAAAGTGCCTCATCCCCGCGAGCTCGCGTGCAGAAGCAAACGCATACGTAAGTCCCGCCCACATATGAAAACGGTGTTCAAACCACACATGTGATCGTTAGAGCGAGAGCAATAATTCTAGCACTAGACCTCCTCTGTAACGCAAAACTGCTAACCTGTAGACTTTTTTAAACGTCACCAATGGAGATTTTTAAGTTGCAAAGTTTGTCGCCATTCCACGAGCGGACGCAATTTTGAAGCATGACATGTTGGGTATCATTTTACTCGGCGTAACATTATCTTTCATAATATGGAAAAAAAATGGCCTAACTTTACTGTTTTCTTATTGTTTAACTAAAAAACTGAATTTATTTTAAAAAAGCACACTTGGAAGACCGCTGCGCAAATACGGTGTGACATAAAATTTTGCAATGACCGCCATTTTATTCTCTAGGGTGTTAGAAAAAAAACAATATATAATGTTTGGGGGTTCTAAGTAGTTTTACAGCAAAAAAACATGTTTTTAACTCATAACCACCGAACCCAAAAAGCAGGCTTGGTTGGTAAGTGGTTAAAGTGAAATAATAAAATTAAAAATTCCTTTAAATATAGTGCCTGAGGGTCCCCTTAGTCTGCAGGTAAAGTAGCGCATCTGTACCGTGTAAAGAACTTGCTGCAGCAAAAAATTACATTTATAAAGCCAATAATATGAAATTATCCTTGCAAGCATTCTTTATATTATAAACAATAGCTTGGGGAGCCAGTCTGTATGATGACGCCATAATTTAGTGCACTCAGAACAAGATTCAAGATTTTTGAATAAATTCTGCCGTCTGTTTCACAGACTTTGGATAGAAGTAACATGTGCGGAAAATTGGGCTTTAGGTGTTGGTGGTCCCTCCACACTGTAACCCTATAGAGGTATACCTTGATATCTGAATTTAGCTGGGAGATGTGCCTACAGTTGGCTGGGGTTGGTGGGATCTTTCCCTGGCTCGGGGAGTGTTACTACTCAGGCTTTGATTTCCGCTGGAAATGCTGCGGTGCAGGCTGCCAAGTTAAAGACATTGAGTAGGTGAGGGTTTAAGACATTACTGAAGAATTTGTAATACTCATTGGACAGTCCATTAGGGCCTGGAAATTTGCCATTGGGGAGAGACGCCCCAATTCTGCAGATTTCCTTGGTGCTAAATGGGGAATTTAGTGAAGCCAATTGAGCTTTGGAAAGTTTTGGGAGGTTTATTTTCTGTAGAAATGCTTCAATTTCTTCAGCTGTGGGTTGGGGGGTTGTAGAGTCATTTTTGAGGTTATATAGTGCACTGTAGATGTCTTCAAATTGGTCAGCAATTTCTTGTAGGTTTATGATTTTATGTTGATGAGTAGGGTGTATTAAGTGTGTGATTCTGGTTTTGGTTTGGATTGATTTGACTCTGCATGCTAGGAGCTTCCCAGCATGGTTGGCATTTGCGTATGTGTTTAGTTTTAGATGCCTGAGATGTTTGTCGTATTGCTGTGATAGTAGGTTTCTCAGCTCATCTCTAAGTGTGCGTATATCTTCTGAGGTTTTTGAGGATGGGTGTGATATATTTTTGGTTTCTAAGTTGTGAATATCAGTGGTTAGTTTGGTGAGTTTTGAATTGTAGCGTCTCTTGGCCCTGGCTCCTAGTTGGATCATTATGCCCCTAATGAACACCTTGTGGGCAGTCCAAAGAGTGAAGGGGTTTTCAACTGAACCCTCATTAATGGAAAATAACTCTTTTAAGTTTTGAGCTATAGCTTGGGAGGCTTCCTTATCTTGGAGAATGCTTAAATTGCAGCGCCAGATAGGGGTTGGTGAGGGAACGCCCCCCTCTGCAATAGAGATAGATATGGCTGCATGGTCTGACTATGTAATATCATGGATAGAGTTGAGCGAAGACCTGGACGTTCAGGTTCGGAGGGTCCGAGCGAACTTTGGAACTGAACGTTGCCCGAACGTTATCCCGGACCCCATTGAAGTCAATGGGGACCCGAACTTTTAGGCACAAAAATGGCTGTAACAAAGTCCTGGAAAGTGCTAGAGGGCTGCAAAAGGAAGTAAAATGGGGGTAAGAGTAGGGCAAGTGCCCTACAAAAAATGGGGATAGGGAAAATAAATTAAAATCAAATAAAAAAAATGGGAACGTGGGGTGGATGTGGAGTAGGAGCCTAGAGGTTGACTAGGCCGTGACCATGGCAGTGTAGGTGGAATTGGCAGTGGTCGTGGAGGAGGAGGAGGTAGCCAGCACTGTATTTTTTTTTTTGTTTGTTTATAATTGGGGTAGCCCCCAAAATATTGAGGCCTATTCAAAAAAACAAGTATACGAATGGCTGTGTGAGTCCGGTCTAAATGTTTATTCTGCACAAGGTACAGACAAGTCTTGTGGGATCCATGCCTGATTCATTTTAATAAAGGTTAGCTTGTCCACGTTGGCTGTGGACAAACGGCTGCGCTTGTCTGTGATAACGCCTTCTGCCGTGCTAAACACACGTTCAGACAATACACTGGCTGCAGGGCAGGCCAGCACCTCCAAGGCATAAACGGCAAGCTCAGGCCATGTGACCAATTTGGAGACCCAGAAGTTGAATGGGGCAGACCCATCAGTAAGTACATGTAGGCGTGTGCACACATACTCTTGCCCCATGTTGCTGAAATGCTGCCTCCTGCTAAGACGTTGTCTATCGGCTGGTGGTGCTGTTTGTTGTGGCGGGCTGCTGACAAAGCTTTGCCACATTTCGGCCATGCTAACCCTGCCTTCTGAGGTGCTGGCGGTGGCACAGCTGCATTGGTGGCCTCTTCCTCCTCTGCCTTCGCCTTGTGCTTCCGCTGAGCCCCCGGTGTCATTTGGGAATGCCCTCAACAGCGCCTCTACCAGTGTGCGCTTGTAGTCGCGCATTTTCCTCTCACGCTCCAGTGAGGGAATTAAGGATGGCACGTTGTCCTTGTAACGGGGATCCAGCAGGGTGGCCACCCAGTAATCAGAAGAAGTTACAATGTGAGCAACTCGGCTGTCGTTGCGCAGGCACTGCAGCATGTAGTCGGCCATGTATGTCAGGCTGCCCAGAGGCAAAGACAAGCTGTCCTCTGTGGGAGATATATCATCTGTGTCCTCTGTATCCCCCCAGCCACGCTCCAGTGATGCCCACGAGCTGCGTTGGGTGCCACCATGCTGCAATTCCTCCTCCTCCTCCTCATCTTCCTCGTTCTCCTTGTCCTCCAGAACTGTGCCCTGGCTTGAATATTTTTGACCTGGCCTATGCTGGGGCAGGAACCCACCCTCCGAGCCACTTGCGAATGACTGGCCTGATAACCATGGAAATGACCCCTCTTCCTCCTCCTCCTCCTCATCCTCCTGTGCTACATCCTCTTCCATCATGGCCCGAAGTGTTTTTTCAAGGAGACATAGAAGTGGGATAGTAATGCTGAGAACAGCATCATCGGCACTGGCCATGTTGGTGGAGTACTCAAAACACCGCAATACGCTACACAGGTCTCGCATGGAGGCCCACTCGTTGGTGGTGAAGTGTTGTTGTTCAACCTTGTGGGCACGTCGCATATGAGGCGGTGAGCCGGAAGGCCGAAGTTCTGCTGCAGCGCAGACAGGCGAGCAGCAGCAGGGTGAGAATGCCGAAAGTGTGCACAGACGGCCCACACTTTATGCAGCAGCTCTGACATATCCGGGTAGTTTTTTTAAAAATTCTGTACCACCCTAATTCATGCTCCAGGCAAGGGATGTGCGTCAAAACGGCTCGGCCCAGAGCCGCTACGAGATTTCGGTCATTGTCGCACACCAAAAGGGCGGGCTTGAGGCTCAGTGGCAACAACCACTCATTGGTCTGTTGTGCAATGCCCGTCTACAGCTCCTGCGCAGTGTGGGGTTTAACCCCAAAACATATCAGTTTTAAAACAGCCTGCTGTCGTTTCCCCCTGGATGTGCTGATGTTGGTGGTGAAGGTGTTACGCTGAGCGGATGAGTGGGTGGTCGAGGAGGAGGAAGCGCAGTAGGAGGAGGAGGCAAAGAGAAATGCCCTGCAATCCTCGGTGGTGGAAGAACATGCGCCAAATGGCTAGCCGGCTCAGGCCCACCCGCCACTACATTTGCCCAGTGTGCAGTTAGTGAGATATAGCGTCCCTGCCCGTGCTTACTGGTCCATGTATCAGTGGTTATGTGGACCTTGTCACTGATGGCATTGCGCAGTGCACACTTGATCTTGTCCTCTACTTGTTTGTGCAGGGAAGGGATGGTTCGCCTGGAAAATAAGTGGCGGCTGGGTACCACGTACTGTGTGTTAGACACACAGATGAAGGACATGCTACTAATGCTACTATCGTTCCATGCATGAAGAATTCGTTAGCATTACCCACAAGTTCTCTAAAGACATATCTATTTTGGGAGACAGAGTCGACCAAGTAGAAACGGCAATTACAGACATAGCGACCACAGTAAACGACCTCATTGATGCGCAAGAGGAGGGAGAGGAAGACAGACAGTGGATCAGGGCCAAACTAGCAGATCTCGAGGACCGCTCGAGACGAAACAACGTTAAACTAAGAGGGGTCCCAGAAAACGTCTCCCAACAAGACCTATCTAAATATGCGTTGGACCTCTTTAACCACTTGCCAACCGCCGATCGGCATCTGACGGTGGCAAGGTGGCTCGATAACGCGGATCGCCGTCATATGACGGCGGCTGCAGGATCGAGCCTAGTGAGCACGCGTGCCGCCGGAGGCGCGCCCCCACGCTCACTGTGTTCGGGGAGGGCCAGTGAGCGAGTGCGGCGGAGTCGATCTCTGCCGGCCACCCGCGATGCCCCCCCGGAGTGAAAGAACGGAGGTCCGTGTAAGTAAACATTCTGTGAGAGGGGGAAGGGCTGTGATCACAGCCTTCCTCTACATGGAAGCTGTGATCGCTTCCCTTCCCCAGCTAGGGCAGTCCCCACACAGTTAGAACACGCCCAGGGAACACAGTTAGGGGGAGAGTGTCTTACAAATGAATGTGCCTGGAGGCAAGAAAGTGAGGCCCCCCCGTAGCGCCCACCGGCCGTCTCTAGCTGAGGCGGCGTGAGCGAGTGACCGGGAGGGGCTTGTGTCACTCGCACCCCCGCGCGGAGGCCGCCGTGCGCACGAGTGATCCGAGCTAGGACGTCGGCGGCAGTATACTGCCGCTAGGCGCAATAGCTCGGTGGAACGGTGGCAGTCTACGGCTAGCCGCCAACCGTTCACCAATTTCTCCAGGTTGCGTATAAATCTATCCAGAACAACCCTCTGCAAAAGACCCTGGGGAG
>BLSH010292255.1:230302-244780 GCA_018402905.1 Glandirana rugosa | reverse complement strand
CCAATCCTTTAATCAGCTTTGTTGCCCTTCTCTGGACCTTCTCCAGTTTCAGTACATCCCTCCTGAGGACTGGTGACCACAATTGGACAGCATACTCCAGGTGCTGCTGGACCAGAGTTTTGTATAATGGGAGAATTATCATTTTATCTCTGAAATGTATCCCCTTTTTAATGCATGCCAATATCCTGTTGGCTTTGCTTGCAGCAGCTTGGCATTGCCTGCCATTGCTGAGCCTGTCATCTACTAGGTCCTTTTACATCCTAGATTCCCCCAGAGGCTCTCCCCCTAGTGAGTAGTTTGCCTTCATGTTTTTGGCCCCCAGGGGCGTTATTTACATTTCTCTACATTAAACCTCATTTGCCATGTATTCTCCCACCCCATTAATTTGTCCAGATCTTCTTGCAAGGTTTCCACATCCTGCAGAGAAATTATTGCCCTACCTATGTAGTATCGTCCGCAAATACCGAGATTTGGCTGTTTATCCCATTCTCCAGATCGTTTATGGATAAATTAAACAGGATTGGTCTCAGGACAGAACCCTTAGGGACCCCACACTGGACCATTCCGAGTACTCCCCATTTATCCCACCCTCTGAACTTGTCCCCATAGCCAGCTTTCAATCCATGTACTCACCCTTTGGTCCATGCTGACAGACCTAAGTTTATACAGTAGACATTTATGAGGAACTGTATCAAATGCCTTTGAAAAATCCATTACACCATGTCTACAGGCCTTCCTTTGTCTAGATGGCAGCTCCCCTCCTCATAGAAGGTTAATAGATTGGTTTGGCAAGAACGATTCTTCATGAATCCATGGTAATTACTGCTAATGATACAGTTTTCATTACTAAAATCGTGTATGTAATCCCTTATCATCCCCTCCAAAAGCTTTCATACTATTGGCGTTAGGCTAACTAGTCTGTAGTTCCCAGGAATATACTTCGGCCCTTTTTTAAATATTGACGCTACATTGGCTTTTCTCCAATGAGCTTGTACATTATCAGCCAGTAGACTGCTTTTAAAAATTAGGAACAATGGTCTGGCAATTACTTGAATGACATGAGGAAGGGATTTTCTCGAAACATGTAGTTATGTACTGACCAGGCTCCGGACTTCTACTCTCCATTGAGAGCTTTTAGCATCACCTCCTTTCATCCCCTTCCTTTTCCGGCTCCAGCTCTGGGCTGTGATCCCCACAGACCTCTACTGGAGCCAGCTGACATTGCAAGTCACATGACGTGACTCCCGAGATCCTGGAAGCAGAGCGGTGGTCGGTGCATCTAATTCCAGCATCCCAGCTCCTACAGGCAGCCCATCCTGGAGGGTTCTTTCATCGGGGAACCAGAGGCAGGACCGCAGTTGTACACACTGCGGCTCCCACGCACCCCCTCCCTCTCAGCTTTCATTTGTGTCACCATCTTTGGCTTTTGAGCACTAGGAGCAGGGGCACCCTCACTGCAGTGACCAGATCAAGGAGCCGGTGCATGAACTCACACATGGACATGTGAGTTCTATTGCACTGTTCATCACTCCGATCTTTGTCATGTTTTTCAGCTGATAGTGAGCTCACACATGTGAGTACAAGTTGTACTTTTATAACTTCCAGCACATTTCATGTTTTTCTAGCTCTTCACCCAATAAAGTGGTGTTTTTACTTATGACTATACATGCTTCTGTGGACCAGCGCACTTTTTTATGATGTTCCTCAATTGCTTGACTGAGTTCCCTGAGGACCCTTGGGTGCAAGCCATCTGGTCCTGGTGACTTATTAATGTTAAGTTTTTCAAGTTTATTCCGAATTCTATCCTTCTAACCAGGAGACGGTGCCTCCTGTGATGAGTCGTGAGGATAAACATTACAGTTTTGGTTACTGAATTTCTTGGGATTTTTCTTACTTATGGCCTAAGCTATAAGAAGATTGCCAAGACCCTAAAACTGAGCTGCAGCATGACCAAGACAATACAGCGGTTTAACATGACAGGTTCCACTCAGAACAGGCCTGGCCATGGTTGACCAAAGAAGTTGAGTGCACGTGCTCGGCGTCATATCCAGAGGTTGTCTTTGGGAAGTAGATGTAGGAGTGCTGTCAGCATTGCTGCAGAGGTTGAAGGGGTGGGGGGCAGCCTGTCAAGCGCTCAGACCATATGCCGCACACTGCATCAAATTGGTCTGCATGGCTATTGCCCCTGAAGGAAGCCTCTTTTATAGATGATGCACAAGAAAGCCTGAAAACAGTTTCCTGAAGACAAGCAGACTAAGGACATGGATTACTGGAACCATGTCCTGTAGTCTGATGAGACCAAGATAAACTTATTTGGTTCTGATGGTGTCAAGTGTGTCTGGCGGCAACCAGTTGAGGAGTACAAAGACAAGTGTGTCTTGCCTACAGTCAAGCATGGTGGTGGGAGTGTCATGATCTGGGGATGCATGAGTACTGCTGGCACTGGGAAGCTACAGTTCATTGAGGGAGCCATGAATGCCAACATGTATTGTGACATACTGAAACAGAGCATGATCCCCTCCCTTCGGAGAGGGCAGCATTCCAACATGATAACAACCCCAACACACACCTTTGCCTTGCTAAAGAATCTGAGGGTAAAGGTGATGGACTGGCCAATCATGTCTCCAGACCTAATCTCTATTGAGCATCTGTGGGGCATCTTCAAATGGAAGGTGGCGAAGCACAAGGTCTCCAACATCCACCAGCTCCGTGATGTTGTCATGGAGTGGAAGAGGACTCCAGTGGCAACCTGTGAAGCTCTGGTGAACTCCATGCCAAAGAGGGTTAAGGCAGTGCTGGAAAATAATTGTGGCCGCAAAATATTGACACGTTGAGCCCAGTTTGGACATTTTCACTTAGGGGTGTACTCACTTTTGTTGCCAGCAGTTTAGACATTAATGGCTGCCTGTTGAGTTATTTTGAGGGGACAACAAATTTTCACTGTTATACAAGCTGTACACTCACTACTTTACATTTTTGCAAAGTGTAATTTCTTCAGTGTTGTCACATGAAAAGATATAATAAAATATTTGTTAAAAATGTGAGGGGTGTACTCACTTTTGTGAGATACTGTATACTGAAACTAATTGACCTGTGATCACTGTTACCTAAATTGCCCCTTATTTCCACATCTGTGATCAGGTCTCTATTGTTAATACTCAGTAGGTCTAATAAAGTTTCTTGTTTGTTCATTTACCATCTGACCCATGAAATTGTCCTGCAAGACATTTAGGAAATGGCAAACGACAAATGTGCGGTTCCTTTTGCCCAGTGTATGTCTGGATAATTAAAATCCCCCATTATAATGACACTTCCCATCCTTGCTGCCATTCCAAACAGAAATAGGAGGTTAGGGGGCCTATAGCATATTCCCAGTAATATTTTATCCCTGGTATCCTCCCTTTGCAGTTCTACACATACGTTTTCCACCTCCTCCCTTGCTCCCTTAGTGATGTAATCTCTCACATTCACTTGTACATAATTTTTGATATACAAGCATACCCCTCCCCCTTTTTTACCCTCCCTATCCCTGCAAAATAGGGGATACCTTTGAATGGTTGCCAGCCAATCATGAGAGCTGTTGAACCAAGTCTCTGAAATTCCCACAAAATCTAAATCCCCTTCATACAATAGGATCTCTAGTTCTCCCTTCTTGCCTGCCAGACTCCTGGCATTAGTGAACAAGACACAAAGTTTTGTCCGGCTATATGCCACCTCCTTCATGGGTGCTCGGAGGTTACAAATAGGACTTGTTACTATACTTACCTCAGGTTTAGGTGCTTTATTCAACCTACCACTAATGCCCCCAATACTACCCTCTGAAATTTGTACCACGCTGTCCGTCTATCTCTACATCTGGACCTTCCCCCCTGTCGCCTAGTTTAAAAGTCCCTCTAACTTGTCGGCCATCTTCACTCCCAGCCGATCTACACCTTCCCCATTTAGGTACAGTCCATCCCTGCTATAGAGTTGGTCACCAAATGAGAAGTCGGCCAAGTTCTCCATGAACCCGAAACCCTCCTTGCTACACCAGCTCCTCAGCCACTTGTTAACTTCCCTAATCTCCCGCTGCCTCTCTGGTGTGGCTTTAGGTACCGGTAGTATTTCAGAGAATACTACCTTGGAGGTCCTAGTCCTTAATTTAGCTCATAGGTCCCTAAAATCTTTTTTTAGGACACTCCAACTTCCTCTGACTTTGTCATTGGTGCCAACGTGCACCATGACAGCTGGGTCTTCCCCAGCCCCTCCCAATAATCTGTCCACCAGATCCGTGATGTGCCAAACCCGAGCACCGAGTAGACAACATACAGTTTGGTGCTTCAGGTCTTTGTGACAGATTGCCCTCTCTGTCCTTCTGAGAATTGAGTCCCCTACCATCACAATCTTTCTATCCTTCCCCTTGGCTTAATCCCCGTCCTCACTGGAGGAGTTTTTCCCCTGGCAGCTATGGGCATCACTCCTCTCTAGCAATGCTGGTCCCTGACTGGTTTCCTCAATATCACACAACAGGTGTACTTATTGGAATGTTCCAGCCCAGGATCGACCTCCCTGACTGTTTTCCCTCTACCCCTCTTCTCTGTCGCCCAACTTCTCTGCTCTGGTGTTTGCACCTCTAAATCTCCACCCACCTCTGTGCTGGCCCTTCAGTGCTGCCAGCTGCTTCCCTAGATCCAGAGCTTCCAGGGAAACAACGTGCTTACATTTTGTACAGCAGTATTTGCCCTTGATCAGATGGGACTGGTAACTAAGTCTGTCCAATTAACCGAGAGCTAGCTTCCCGACTCTAATACTCACAGCACACGGCACTCACAGCACACGGCACTCACAGCATACGGCACTCACAGCACATGGGCACTCACAGCACATGGGCACTCACAGCACACGGACATTTCCTTGGAAATGAGTCCAATTCTTTGAAAAATAAAGAAATAAAATAAAATAAAAAATGTACCCACAAAGTAGTCATTTTAACAAGTTATTTCTCATAAACAGCCTAGACATACTTATAATTACTGTAACTGGTGTGGCAGTGACGAGGAACACTGTAACTAGTGTGGGGGCGATTAGGGGCAATATGACTTATGCGGTGGTGGGCTCCATTCACAGAACCGGATAGCATGGAGTATGTAGGCATCCAGACACAATTTCCCTAAATACCTCATGCTATCCTCAAACTGTCAATTCACTATTATGGATGAGCCAAACATCCCCCCCCCCCCGTACGGTTCGCATCGGAACATGCGAACAGACAAGAAATTTGTGCGAACATTCGAACACCGTTAAAGTCTATGGGACCCGAACATGAAAAATCAAAAGTGCTCATTTTAAAGGCTTATATGCAAGTTATGCCATAAAAAGTGTATGGGGACCCGGGTACTGCCCTAGGGGACATGTATCAATGCAAAAAAAAGTTTTTAAATCCATCATTTTTTCAGGAGCAGTGATTTTAATAATGCTTAAAGTGAAACAATAAAAATTAAATATTCCTTTAAATGTGCATGGGGAGTCCCCTTAGTCTGCCTGTAAAAGGGTGTACCTCTGTAATGTTTAGAACAATGCCAGAGTAAAATGACATTTGTACAGGAAAAATTGTCATTTAAAACCACTGGCGGCTGTAATGTATTGCCAGTTCTTGGCAATATAGATACAAATCATTGAAAACATTTGCGTAGGGTCCCCCCCCTCCAGTCCATACCAGGCCCTATGGGTCTAGTATGTATTTTAGGGGGAACCCTGCACCAAAATTTAAAAAAAAATTGACATGGGGTTCACCCTAAAATCCAAACCAGACCCTTATCCATACGCAACCACACTGAGTTAGTATCCACAGTGACTCCCCTGGCGCATATATTCCACAACCCAGACTTCCCTCCCGGTCTAGACATCAAGGCATTTCAATGGTGGCTAGACAAGGGGATGTACCGTATAGGACATTATTTCACTCCCTCAGGCCCCATCTCTATGGGCTACTGTGTAAGTAAACTGGACATCCCAGCCTCTGAAAAATTTAGATTCCGACAAATTCATCACTTCTTGCAACATATCTGGAAAGAGAAGCCTCTTCCCCCTAGAATTTCAGCTTACGAAACATGGTGTGGCCAAGCCACGGAGCAGAGGGGAGGCATCTCAGTGGTCTATGCAGCTCTCACTCGGTCCACGGATAAAACCCCATACATGAAGCAGTGGGAGGAGGATTTCCAGATCTCATGGGATCTGGAAACTTGGCATCGATCTCTTGCTGATTCCTCCCGAGGCATCCTAAACACTGTTCTTATGGAGGCTGGTATCAAGGTCATCACTAGGTGGTATCTCACCCCAACCAAACTAGCCCACATATACCCCTCGGCCAATCCACAGTGCTTCAGGGGCTGCGCCCTTTTGGGCTCAATGCCGCATATCTGGTGGGAATGCCCAAGGGTTAGACCTTTTTGGAGGAGAATCTTTAACCAAAAAATTAACCAAGACCCAGATCCCTAGGTCCCCCGAGATCGCCCTCCTTAATGCCCACATCCCGAACCTGTCCAAGCAAAAAGTTAACAATTAAGCTTCCCCCCCCCCCCGCTCCAGGCACAGTGTGTTCCCGATATGGGGTGCATGGAGATTAGGGGTGAACTAGCATGTTCTCATCGGTTAGTAGGCCATATACCGTTGAATTTCCCTGGTCGATAGAAATATGAGACACTATTGGAGTAACTGTAGGGTTATACAAATATGGTTTCGACAAAGGTATAAGAATCCTCTGATTGTCATCTTAAATACCACACTTTCGTACAGTAACCTACCTATTTTACTCTATTATAAAAAATAAAAATTTTCTTTTTTGAAAGTAAAATAGGGAAAGTCAAGTTAGGTAACATAAACAGTCGATTATCCTATTTTCTGATTTTCTGAAACGTATGCTCCTGTACTACTATAATTTGTTTGTACTTTTTCAAAATAAAAATCTTTGAAAGAAAAATCCAAACCAGACCCTTATCCGAGCATGCAACCTGGCCGGCCCGGATGGGGGGGGGTGGACGGATGATGAGTATGGGTGCTTTGGAGCAGGGGGGCTCTGCGCCCCCCACCCCAAAGCACCTTGTCTCCATGCTGGGGACAAGAGCCTCTTCCCCACAACCCTGGGCTGTGGTTGTGGGTGTGTGCGGGCGGGTGGGCTTATCGGAATTGGGAAGCTCCCTTTAATAAGGGGGCCCCAGATCCCAACCCACCTATGTAAATTATTATCAGGTACATTGTATCCCTACTAATTAACCAAAAAGTGTCAAAAAATAAAAAAACACAGGAGACAAAAAAATAAGTGTCCCCCGTTGTAATCCATCGTCAATCACAGCGCGCGACAGAACCGAAATAAAAAAGAAAAACCACAACAGCTCTCTTTGTTTTGACAGTTTATTTATAGTCAAGGGCGGGTTCACCCATTGATGTAATTAAGTGACCCGCCCCTCTGATGTTACATGATGTGAGGGGGGCGGGGTCACCAGCCATGTCACTGGGTGGCCCCGCCATGGACTATAAATAAACTGTCAAAACATGGCGAGTGCAGAAGGCGGCAGCCCTCCCACGGAGGAGGAGCTGTGCGCGCCGTCATCTCGCCATGCATTCTGTGGCCCTCCGCGGAGGGCGAAGTCGATGCGAATGCCCCATAATGTTCACACTTTGACGAACGGGCGAACTTGCGCTCGGCTCGAACCGCGAGCCCATCCCTATTCACTATACCGTTCTGCAGTTTTAACCGCAATCCACTGAAAAGACTTGGTAAATACCACATGAACAGCTGTTAAATTCAATTCACAGAAGGAAATAAATAAATCAATGCATGTGGTAATTAAGTAGTGATTGAGGCATGCAATATTTAGGGAATGTGTACTGTCATAGTTGTTAAGGAACAGGCAGCTGCCATGTCCTTAACAACCCATGAGTCATCAGCAGTCAGTGGGGTTCCCAGCTGAAAGCTGAATGAATTGCTGGCAATGAAGAATTGCCCCCCCCCCCCCCCAATCCATACCAGGCCCTTATCTGAGAATGCAGCCTGGCAGGTCAGGAAAGAGGGGCATGAGTGAGCAACCCCCGTCCTGAAACATACCAGACTACATGCCCTGAACATGTTCCCTAGTGTAGAACCATCATAAATCATGATGCCTGCCGCCACCACCGACCTGAAAAAAAAAATCTCAGCTCCCAATGAAGGCTCCTGCCGCCTGCCAGCTCCACCATGTGACAGTTCTTAAAAAATGAAGTGCCACCTGGTGACGTCACTGAACAGGGGCATGCTAGGTCAGTAACATCACAAGGTGGCAGTGACACCGGGGTGGCACATCAAGGGACTTTTATTATATTTGTTTTTTTATTAAAGGATTTATCAGATACTGCCTCCTGTGTTTGTAGACTACTTTTTTGGTGAGTGAGTATAAGGATACCAAGGTACCACCCTGTCAAAGGGGGCTTCCAGATTCCGATAAGCCCCCCACCTGCAGACCCCCACAAGCACTGGCCAGAGTTGTGGGGAAGAGGCACTTGTCCCCATTAACATGGGGATAAGAAGCTTTGGGGGGAGCCTTCCACCCCGAAGCACCCTCCCATGTTGAGGACATGTGGCCTGATATTTAAATATAGAATTTGTACAGCGCTGCCACAATTAGTAAATAAAACGTCCATATAAAGAGAAGATGAAGGAGAAATAGATCCCAACTTCCGTGCGGAAATAAAAGCACTCTTGTGTCACACAACACCAGCTGTACTATGCTCTTACCACAGAGCGTGTGACCCCCTGAATAAGAGTGGTCAGACACGCTTAATTAATAAAGATAGAATGAACTGCAGGTATCCTTCCAAACTCCTGTGCAAACAAATCCTCCACTGTGAGCACCGCAGTATGAAGCAGCTGCCTTCACCCAATAAACTACAGGTGTAGTGAGAGGGGTCCGATTTACTGGTAACGGTGTTTCTATGAACCTTCCAGGATGGCAACACCTCAGAGATGAGAGGCCCCTCCCTACAGGACCTGTAGGGTTGATAACTCACCATATGGTGAGGATGTGGCTCCTTAACAGTGCGGTATTTACTACTGCTTCTAAGTACGCCGGCTACCACCAGGTGTTAAATTGCCACATGTTTTCACTACTAAAATACCACATGACTTCATAAAATAACCCATGCAGTATTTCAGTAGTTTCTTGAATGCCAAAACACGTTTTGAAAAATGCTGAATGGTATCTTCATGAGCTTAGGCCAATATATATTCCTCTACATAATTTTGGTAAAAAAACAAAAATCGCAATAGGCGTATATTGATTGGTTTGTCCAAAAGTTACAAACTATGGGATAGATTTAGGGACTTTTATTTTCTTATTCCTTTGTTAGTCCTAGGGCGGGCTGACAGGTTAACAGATTACTGGAAGACGATCTGTGTATCTGTGGGAGCTGGATGAGCGTTGTTGGCCGAGCATGAGAGTGCAGGGCAACACTCTCTGGTAAGTGTTGAGATCTACCAGCATAGTACCAACGGTGGAGATATCTATTTTAAAGAACTGTTCATTTAAAGAACCGGTGATACATATAGTCCGAATACCACTTAGACAAACAGAACTGAAGACTTTTCTATTTGACATAAATTTTATGTTCTTATATAGCGCCGTTATAGCTTTAAAGTTTGGATTTACAGCCTAAGTTTAATGATACAAGTGATATATTGGTGGCGGCTGTATTATTTGTGAAATATTGTTTTATATACTTGTGTGTGGCGCGGTGGATAGATCCCGTAGTTAAGGGAAGTGATTTTGGATCTTGTGTGTGTGTCATGTTTGATTTATAGTTGATGCAATATCAGTAGGAATGTGAGATACTGTATATGACTCAGGGTCCTCTCTTCCTATTCCCACCACTATGTAACTGATGAGGCAGGAGATGGGTTACCGTCCTATTCTCACTCAGAGGGGCGAAAACATCCCCCTCCGGGCACAGCTTGTTCCCTTTATGGGGTGTCTGGAGTGTGGGAGTTGGATCTTACTACCACTGCCTATTCAGATTGTTGGTCGTGTAGCTCCTCCTGCCTTAGATCAACTATAAGCAGAAGGGAAATGAGCCCGTGAGTTTAGTAACCACTATGATTACCTTACCTGTAAAATGTTTTACCATCTGTTTATCTGTGCACTGATGTACTGTGCCTTTTTTTGTTATATCTTAAATGGAAATAAACATTTTTGAAGGTAAAAAAAAAAAAACAATGGACTAGAATAGAAAGAATATAACCATTTTCCCAAATGCAAATAGAATTAATTCAATTTTAAATAGAAAATAAAATGATAGATTAGACTATAATAGAAAATAACCGAATAGTATATAAAAAAACAACAAAATAGAATAGAAATAATATAACCATCTTCCTATTCTAATCTATTATTTTATATTCTATTAAGATTCAAATTGATTCTATTTGACTTTTGGGAAATAGTTGTATTCTTTCTATTCTATTCTATTATTTTTTTAATTCTATTATTTTTCTGTTTATACTATTCTATTCTTCTCTATTTTACTCTATTATTTTCTCTATTCTACTCTATTCTGTTCAAATTCGAATTTATTCTATTTGAAATTCAAATTTCGGAAGATGGTTATATTCTTTCTATTCTATTCAAATCGGTTGCTTTTTTTATATACTATTCTGTTATTTTCTATTCTATTCAGATTGATTGTATTTGGGAAATTATTATATTATTTCTATTCTATTTTTTTATTCTATTCTTTTCTATTCTATTGTAGTCTATCCTATTCCTTTTTATATTTTCTTTTCTATTCTATTCTCTTCTTAGGTCTTCAAATTCAAATGTATTATATTTGAAATTCAAATTTCAGAAGATGGTTATATTCTTTCTATTTTGTTCTATTTTTTTATTCTATTCTATTCATTTCTATTCTATTCTTTTATTTTCTATTGTATTTTGTTCTGTTTTACTCTATTATATTCTATTTTATTTTTGGTTATATTATTTTCTATTCTATTATATGTATTTCTATTCTATTCCTTTATTTTCTATTCTATTTTATTCTCTTTGGAAATTGGAAAACAAATCGAAAAGTATTTAAATTAAAAAATTATTCGAAATTGATCTGAAAACTATTCAAATCGATTAAAATTCGTATTTTGTCCAAAATTTTTTTTTCGTTATTTCGGATTCGTATACATCCGCATTTCCGAAAGTGAAAAATTTGTCAGAATTTCAATTTGGAACTAAACAAACTGCACATGTCTATTTTTGAAACATGTTCAGTGAATGTCAAGTGAATATGCAGGGAAACCTCCCTCTGAAAATAAGGTGAATGCCACAGTAAAAAATATTTGTCATTGATGTTTCTGAATGTCAGTTAATATATTTTCTTTGGGTTTCCTGACCCCTTTGTCACATTTATTTGAAGAGCTCTGTTTTTACTTATTATATTGTGAGTATCATTTTATTCCATTTGGCGCAATAAACACTTTTGTATGCAGTATATGCAGTATTACACTATTGCGCTTTTTATTTTTTCATCCAAACACTCTGAGTGCAACCCACTACCTGAGGAAGATCCACCTGGAAACAGCGGGACCATCCACCTGGATAAGAATCCATCTCATCATACCCTTGGCTCCCTGGACGGATGACATCGCTTTTAAACACCCCTTTGGAACCAACCACTGGATCTCAACATACTACATAATTGGATCTAGATGACAACAGATGACCATCCGTGGGTCTATCATTTGACCATTTGCGCATAGCCTTAGGGCTTCTGGTAAGAGTACACCCATACTTTATTTGGATTCATCATATACCCTGTTGCTTTGTCATATTCTCATAGGACTTATGGTTTTGGAACTGTCACAAATCTTACATGTATTAGTGGAGTATCAATAAGACATAATCCACTATCTGTATTTTTTCAGCGGACTCACCATCCATACAAGATCCTGCGGCTATAATTACTATTGCTTTATTATTCTCTAGGGGCGCTGCAAATATTTTATAGACTAATATATTTTCCACCTGGAGAATGTTGGTACAATGAGCATGTTTTTTTTAAATATTCCCCTTAGGTGTATTTATTTCTAAATTGCAATACAGACATCTGATATGCAAAAATGGCAAAAAGTAGTTTACTAAGCAGAAAAAAAAACACAACTTTTAGCCAGTTATCACATTTTAAACACAGAAGTCTAAAGCTGCAGAACAAACAATTTCAGTGTACAGTTCTGTCTCCAGTAACTTCCGTATTATCTGTAAATGTACACCATGAAAGCCACTGTTTAGTGAGAGGTTAATACTAATCCATAGTTAGATTCAGGGGCACATTTCAGGAAACAATCTTTAACAGTTATTGAATTAGCATAGATAGTCATATTGCTGTTAATACAATCAATTACTCAGCATTTGCCTTTTATAGAAAAAAACTTCTTAAAAAAAAATCTGAATATTTGTCTGCTATCTCATATCTATGGGTGCCTTTATAGATCATGTAAGATGCGGATAACAAATATATCCCCATGCCTTTGGATGCTTATCTTGTACCTTTGGAATGTGTCTTTATGGTAAAGAATCTGGTGTGTCGGCTGCATGAAAGAGCACCTGTCACCATAGCAACAATTGTATTACCAATGTATTAAAGCATAGGGTAATTTCATGCTATAAAAAAGTACTGAATGAATAATACAGAAATTACTAATATGAAAAAGAATACAAACAATTAAAATAAATGATATTATATAAAAATAAAATTATATTTGATTTGATTTATATTAAAATAACATTATATTTAATTTGATTAAAGGTTGTCATTATACCATCTTATCATGTCAGATACACTGCACAGTTGCAATTGCACAATAATATATGAAGAAACCTTGCTCCATTTAATTTCAATTTAAAGACAAATCAACTGGTCTCCACACATTGTACAGTGATCTGCTTTACAAATTTGCTCTGGCAGTGAAATATCTGCCCTTAGTTTCCTAAATATAACACCTGCTTGAAAATTTGAAAAAAATGTCCCTGTAAGTTTGGTTGTAGATTTACCAAAACTATTATAAGTTTAGGGGACAGGACTTTTTATATTCAAGCGGAGCTCCACCCAAAAGGGGAAGCTCCGCTTGTCTGGCTCCCCCCTTCCCTACCACATTTGGCACCTTTTGGGGGGGAGCGGGTACCTGGTTTTGATGTTCAGCCCCCCTTCTTTCCCTGCAGCTGGCTCATTCCCTAAGTGCAGTGTGCTTTTTGCATACACAGCAGGAAGCCAACTAAGTTCCCTACAAATAACACACCCCCTGCTTCTGTGGCTACGCTCCACTTCCACTATAGCAAGAGCTATGGTTGCCACCCAAGCGGGAACTTCAATAGTAAAGAAAAGGAATGGGGAGAGCGCACAGCCGCCCAAGTGTTTTACCATTTATTTCACCAAAATTATATAGAAGAGATAACAAAGGTTGCACTCACAAAGGGAGACTTCGGCCAGTTCACACCCGATCAGATGGTTCCTGGTACTAGGGCAGACTTAGGATCGAAGCTGCAGCATCCCACTGAACAGCTCGCTAAGGTCATGCATTCGCCTGGACCAGTCGGCGCCGCGTGAGTCTCAGCCGTGATGGGTGGCGGAGCAGGACAGAGTCCCCAAACAGTCTCCCAAGCTGGTGGTGTAAAGCTGACTACATGTTTCAGAGGCGTGGCCTCCTTCTTCAGGTCATGTACCCTGCCACCATGCACTCTATATGGGAAGACCTGGCCCCTCTCCCCACACACATACTATTGAAGTAGACAGGCCATAAGGAGATCATCCCACATAGGCAACAATAGGAGAGGGGGAAATGCAATCTAACAGGGCAACCTTAAAGTGGAGTTCCACCCAAAAGTGGAACTTCCACTTTAAGGAAAAGTGACCCCCTGACATGCCACAATTGGCATGTCATTTTTGGGGGGGCAGCAGGGACCCTGTTTTGACTAATATTATATTAATATTTTGATTAATATCCACATAATTTTTAGGATTATTAACATTGGATTAGCGCTGCACTATTTTCAATCTGTATCTATACAGTACCTCACAAAAGTGAGTACACCCCTCACATTTTTGTAAATATTTTATTATATCTTTTCATGTGACAACACTGAAGAAATTACACTTTGCTACAATGTAAAGCAGTGAGTGTACTACCGACACACACAACTCAATAAAACTCCCCTGTCGTTTAAATGTGACAATATGTTCGACATGTGAGTGACGAAATGTAACATCGTTTCACATTAAAGAAGTCACAACAGTGTACTTTTCTATATTATTTTATAAATGTTTTTACACTCCCCACATGAGTGAAAACACTCCATGACATATCTATGTCTAACTTTTATCACGTCGCGATTAGGTTACAATTATTAGGATTTTTAATACACCTATAATTAGTTTTATAATTATATTATAATCAGTTTTGTCCCAGGGACGACGGGGGGGTTTTTA
>BLSH010292255.1:190296-202027 GCA_018402905.1 Glandirana rugosa | reverse complement strand
AGGCGTATAGGGAGGAAAGTGATGAACTCTACAAACAATTCAGAGAAAGAGGCTATTCCCGCCATCAACTAAGGAGGGCCAAGCGAAGGGCAGCACAGTAGGATAGAGCCACCTTACTAGAGAAAAAAAAACAAAAGTGACAATGAGGGAAATCCTGGCCCTGTATGCACAATAACACAATTTGGAACACAATGGGACACGGTCAGGGGGATCCTTCAGAGGCATTGGGATGTACTAACGAACACTCCGGGACTGGTAGAGATTGTAGGACCAAGACCTAATATGGTGGCAAAAAAGGCCAAAAACCTGGGCGACATCCTTATAAGATCAGAATTCACAAGAAATCCAAGTAACACGTGGCTGTCGGCCTATCCTAGAAGCAAGGCGATGTTCCCCTGTGGCCATTGTCAAATCTGCCCATACGTAGACAGGATGGACACGTTCAGAGATAGCCGGGGAGAAAAAAGTTTTCAGATAAAGGACTTGGTGAATTGTGCCACAAGCAGGGTCATATACATGCTAATTGTCCCTGCAATAAAATGTACATAGGGAAGACTTAAAGGCAACTCAGAATCCGTATAGGGGAGCACATGAGAGAAATAAAGGAAAAAAACCCTGATAAACCACTGGCCAAACACGTCACCAAGTTCCACAATGGGAAATTGGAAGGTATGAAGGTGAAGGGCCTTTATGTGCTTAAATTACACACCAGGAGGGGTGATTTGATAGGATACTCCTGCAAAGGAAAAAATGGTGGATCTATAACCTTGGCTCTTTAAACGCCATCAGGCCTTAACACTGAACTCAATCTCCAGATCTTTTTGCAGGAGTAAAATGACCTATGGGGTATACCTTCCACTAGCCGTTGGTATTTATCCTGTCACCTAATCTCCATACGATCCCTTCATCCCCACTAGAGTCCCTACCAGAGTGTGCCCAGCCCTGTCTAAATTTAAATAGGTGACATTTCCTTGTCACGTTTGTAAATTTGGTCCGGGATTATTTCCCTCCATGGCCCGTCTATGAACCTGTATTATCCAATAATCTGTGCCAGTCTTCTTCTGTTCAGAATCATCCATCCATATATCTCTCCCTGCACTCTGTTTCTCTCCCCCCGCTCCCTCTCTCTTTGTATTTGTGTGGTGTCCTGTCCCCGTGTAGTCAGGGCCCATCTGACTCAACTATACTGAATATTTGGCTTGACTGGTGTCTATGTACAAAATGTCACTGGCTCTCGCCCAGGCTGAAGGAGGAAGATAAAACATTGTTTAATACATGGCAATTAGCTCCGTAAATTGATTTTGCTAAGTGGGCGGCGCAGTGCGGAGAGGAGTCATATTGAAATGGAGCCCCTGTGCGGCTGTCATGACGTTGAGATGAAGCTACGCATTCCATTTGCAAAACGCATTAACGTCACTTCTGCACATGACGCCAGCAAACAACCGCGGATGTTTTTGGCGGCGGGAAGATCACAGAGGCTGGAGCACACTGCACAGCAGCAACAAACTGCTGGATGACACATGCTGCTTGCAGCACATCAGGAAGTACTCCAACTGTAAAACCCAGGATGTCATGGTGAATACCGGATCACGAAGGAGTGTGACATTTGGACAGTATTGCAGCCAGCTGTAAGGGTGGTAAGCATAGTGCCATTGTGCACACACCCCCAATGCAGGATACATTCCCCTACCACCCCACCTACGGTCCCTGGTGGTGATAGGCCGCCACACTGCATTCAAGCTTACTGCAGCCACCACGGGAGGTCTCACATTGGCCTCTCCTCCAGTCAAGGAACAGCAAGGTTATTGCCCCTCCTTCTCCACCCCTTCACTCACAACAAAGGCCTGCATGGCCAGAGAGACTGTTAATTCCATCCGTTGGACTTCCTCTTGTTCACCGCAGCAGCATATTGCCCACCCACACAAGCTCCATGGCACACCGCAGTGCCTCCTGTTTCCTCCACCCCCCCTCTCTGCTCGAGCATCCAGGGGTGTTTGCAACACACCGTACCACATAGATACCATCTCATTGATAGATACACGTGTGAGATTTCCCAGGTGGTACGGTTGTTGGAATACCATCTGGCATCCGGACGTATTGTACCTTTATGTCACACTGTTTGTCCTTGTATTGTTGGTGTATCCAAGTTTTTTGTACTTTATCTGCACATTTAGAGGTGGTCCCATCTAGACAGGGACCCTCCACATTTTTGGACAATTGGAATTTTCATGCCATTTACTTTTGCATACCAATAAATTACCATTGCATAATTTTATGTACCTTGAATTTGTCACAGGAAGCCTTGGTTGGTTCCCCATCTTGGGAAAATTTTGTGATAACATAAATAGGAGTAATCTCTCTATGGCTGAACAACAAGCTCTTTCTGCCCTAAACAATAATCAGGATTTGGTCACCCACATGGCGGACAAAGGTGGGGCATAGTAGTTCAGAATAATGCAGATTATCTGAGGGAAGCATATAGGCTCTTTTCAGATAGAAATACTTATTAAGTACTCGTTGCAGATCCCTTGCCAGGATATAAATTAGAATTAAAAGAATTGATCAATCAAGTGTACTCTGAAGCTATTATACAGGAATCTGAGAAACAATTATTTTTGAAAAACTTTTTTTAAAACGCCGTACTTCTACTATATACCTAAAGTTCACAAAGATCCCTTTATGCCCCCCTGGTAGGCCTATAGTGGCAAGTATGGATAGTATCACAAGCAGAATATCACAATATGTGGTTACATTCCTCCAACCACTTGTCACACCCCTTCCGGCCTACATTAAAGACTCGGCCCATGTATTTGGCATGTTGCAACATTATAGATGGGGATCTAGTTACTTCTGGTTATCTCTGGATGTAGAGATGTAGTTCTTTATATACACCCATACCGCATGAAGGTGGGTTGCGGGCGGTGCAGCATTTTCTCTCTTAGATGGAGTATACGCACCCCAGGCAGTCAGAATTTATCTGTCAGTGTTCTTTGCTTTGGAGAGAAACTACTTCCAGTTCCAGAATCAATTTTATAAACAGACTTCTGGTACTGCTATGGGCACACATTTTGCACCATGTTATGCCAATTTATTCATGGGGTTTTCGGAGAAGTTCCATATTTGGTCTGACAATCCCTTTGCTAGGCATCTGGTGTATTACGGGCGATACATTAATGATATTTTAATCACAGATACAGAAAAACATGGGATTTTGTTTATTACAAGATTTATTAATCAGCAATGGGTCATTAAAAAAACAATTCAGAAATATTGGCCAATTTTGAGGCAGGATCAAGCTCTGAGTACAGTTCTCCCCGAGATACCCAAGGTGGTATTCAGGTGGTCCACTAATGTAAAAAGCCTCATTGCACCCAGCCATCTTAGAGACAGGCATAGCAAGGGGACTAGCAACATTCCACAATATTTTAATATCATTGGTTGCTACAAGTGCAAACTTAGCAGGTGCAAGGCCTGTAAGTTTGTTTCCCATGATCAGAAGACTTTCTCTAGTAGGGAGGGACGTATGTTCCCAATTAAACAGTTTATCTGTAGCACCCAATTTGTCATCTATGGGCAGAGGTGTCCGTGTGGATTCCTTTATATAAGCAGGATGGTGCACACCATGCCAACTCGTTTTGGTGACCACCGCAGATTTATAAAGAAGGAAGAAGAAAAACATAGTGTCCCATGGCACTTCAAACACACACATGGAGGTAGTACGGATGGCCTGGTGCTTTTTGGTATAGAGTCTGTGCCAATGACCCTTCCGGAGGGTGAGAGATTTACCCGCTTATATCAGCGGGAGTCCTTTTGTATCTTCGCCCCTAATAGCATGTCACCAGAAGGGTTAAATGAGGAGTTGGAGGTGGAAACTTTGATTTAGATAGATGTATGCATATGTGTATATATATATATGTGTATTTATGGTCGTGGCCCTACGACCGAGACATACATTAATCACAAACACGAGACAAGACTTACAACATAACATAGACCTGAGGTGTGCCTTGGTGGTCTGGTCAGTATGCCAACAAAAGGGGGCAAAGTTATCAGGATAGGGAAAACGTTTTTTAATGATTCTGTCATCGCTCTGCAAGTTTGGTAAAGGCTAGAGCCATTTCCGTCTGAGGATTTGGGATGTATCTAGTGAAACAGGTGGACTTCCATCTGCCTAACTTCTTGATCATGTGGTCTGGTACTCCATGCTGAGATGCAGCTGAGGCTGCACCGATCCGGTAAGAATGTCCAGAGTACCGTCCGGGGTCAAGGCTCAAGCCCTGTAGGATCCGGACATGCCTGATAAATTGGCTGCCACTCAGGGGGCTAGAAAAGGCAACGTAATGAGCAATGTAATGGAGCACCAAGCGTTGTTCATCTCAAAGAGATTAATGTCAACTCCGGGTACGGATTGATGAGTTTAGGATACTGCAAGATGGAGGACGTAACGGCTTGGAAAGCGAGTCATGTGGCGTCTGTATAGTGTCTGGCTGCTGGTACCACTGACTAGACTTGTGCATGGCTGAAAAATGTGTTCATTTTCTTTTTTGTTATTTTGTTTTTTTATTTTTTCGGAAATTCCGAAATGCGGAAATTCAAAAAATTTGGAAATTCATGGCAATGCGGCAATTTCAGTAATTCGGCAATTGTGGTGATTTGGAAATCAGTGGTAATTCGGCAATTGCAGTAATTCGGAATATGGCAATCGGAACAGTCGAAAATCCAAAATTCGGAAATAGCATTTAAAAAAATAACTTATTATTTCAAATGTTCTTTCTTATTTCTGAATTTCAGAAATTCGGAAATTGGGAAATAAGAAAGAACATTTGAAATAATAATAAATAACTATTTATTAAATTTCATAGTTAAGTTCACTAACAGCCAAATTTTCAAGGAAATTCCAATACCTATAATTTAATAGTTATTTATTATTATTATTTCAAGTGTTCTTTCTTATTTCCCAAGTTCCAAATTTCCAAAATTCGGAAATAAGAAAGAACATTTAAAATAAATAATAATTGGAATTTTCTTGAAAATTTGGCTGTTAGTGAACTTAAAATGACATTTATTAAATTTCATAGTTAAGTTCACTAACAGACACATTTTCAAGGAAATTCCAATACCTATAATTTAATAGTTATTTATTATTATTATTTCAAGTGTTCTTTCTTATTTCCCAATTTCCGAATTTCTGAAATTTGGAAATAAGAAAGAACATTTGAAATATGTTATTATTTCAAATGTCATTTCTGAATTTCTGAATTTTGGAATTTTGGCTGTTGCGATTGCGGAATTTCCGAATTATCGCAATTACGGAAATTGCCAAATTACCTTGAATTTCCAAATTACCACAAATTTCCAAATTACCGCAATTGCTGAATTACTGCGAACTACCGCAATTGCTGAATTGCCGCAAATTTCCGAATTTTCGAATCGGAAAAATTAAAATTCGGGAAAATTCAGAAATTCAAATTTTGGAATTCGTCTGAATTGCCGAATTTTGCAGCATTTGGTAAAAACTAAATTCGGAACTAAACGAATTGCACAAGCCTACCGCTGATGGTGAATTCGCTAGGCCGTAGAAAGCCGTAGGAGTCCAGATAGATGGCCGCTTGAATGACTAGACCGGGCAAAAGCCCCAGTGGGGAACACGCAAGGATTGCAGACATGTCCCTGAAAATGGTGCTGGTGACAGGCAAGCGTTGCTGTTGGCTACGGGCTGATACTTCTGGATACCATGTAGTAAGGATCTGCCTGTGTGGGCCATAAACAGAGAAGGCTTTCCGGGGTCCTGGAAGGACAGAAAATGCTGGATACTGGCTAGGTATAGCCTGATAGTGTTATGAGAAAGAGCCAGCTGCGTGTGGCAATACGATAAGGATAGGACATGCTTAATGTCATCTGTGGTTGCTCTGGGGCATGAGGCTAGAAGCCTGTAGTAGGTGCTCCAAGCAGTGTGATAGGCTTTCAGTGTGTTGTGGGACAACGAGTGGTTAACAAGTTGGGTTGCGTCGAGAAGGTGAGGTTTTAATCCATCGTCAGCTGTGACCAAGGTAGGATAGGAGTAGTCGTTGGATCGGCTCCGGGTTTCTGCTGAAAGAATGAAATGAAAATTGAAGTGGGACAGTGCGTCTGCTGCAACGTTGCACTTGTCTGGAATATTCGCGCAAAGAAGATTAAATTGATGCAGTTACCGCAATTGCAGAATTACCGCAAATTTCCGAATGTCCGAATTACTGCAATTGCCGAATTACCGCAAATTTACAAATTACCACAATTGCTGAATTACTGCAAACTACCGCAATTACTGAATTGCCGCAAATTTCCGAATTTTCCTTTTTTTTCCAAAAAAAAAGCCTGATAGTGTTATGAGAAAGAGCCAGCTGCGTGTGGAAATATAAGGATAGGACATGCTTAATGTCATCTGTGGTTGCTCCGGGGCATGAGGCTAGAAGCCTGCAGAGGGCGTTCCAAGCAGTGCGATAGGCCTTCAGTGTGCTGCGGGACAACGAGTGGTTAACAAGCTGGGTTGCCTCAAGAAGGTGAGGTTTTAATCCGTCAGATGTGACCAAGGTGGGATAGGAGTAGTCATTGGATCGGCTCCAGGTTTCTGCTGAAAGAATGAAATGACATTGAAGCGGGACAGTGCGCCTGATGCGACGTTGCACTTGTCTGGAATATACGTGCAAAGAACATTAAATTGATGCTAAAGGAAAGACCCGATGGGGAGTGACTTGTACCTATCTTTGTTTATCATTTTGGCCGTAGTCTGGTTGCCTCTGACGAAGACCACTTTTTCCTGTCTAGGTATGGCCCCAGACCTGAGCCGCTGCCACAAAGGGATGGAGTTAAAAAGGGGGAATGAAAAATCGGGGATCCGAAGGATTTCTGGTGGCCATGGCCCTGTGAACCAGTGATGGCCAAACATTACAGCGAAAACCTGTGGAGGCTGCGGCATCCGTAAATACCTGAGGTGATAAAGCTGATGATAATGGAATAAACGTGGATATGCTGTTTCCAGTTTGCAAGGAGTTCATCCCACATTGTCAAATCTGCTATGCTGCTGGCAAGCCTGAGAACTTGATTGAGGTCTTGTACCTAAGAGAGGAAAACCAAGAGGCGTGCAATGAAGAAGCGCCCCTGAGGGATAACCCTCAGGGCAAAATTAAGCCTCCCTAATAGGGAACGTGGCTGTCTCTTCCGTTTCTTTCCTGTGATGTTTTTTTTTTTGCGCTTTTTTCTTTTTTTTTTTAACATGTGCGGGTACTAAGCTGCTGGCTGCAACTAGAACCTGGTGCTAAGCGGTAAATGTACTTGCTTGCTAGAAGTTATGCTGCAATGCATGCTTGCAAAGATTGCAAGAAGTTATGCTTGTGTGCGTGCTTGCAATAATTGCAAGGTAGAAGTGACACTGAAGATGTATTTGCAGTGACCATAATAAGTTGTATTTTGGTATCAGTGCTTGCAGCGATTGCAAGATGTAGTGCAGTTGGAGACGTGCTTGCAACAATTGCAAGAAAATAACCTACTGATAGGTGAAAAGAGAAAAAGGATAGCAGAAAATTGAATATGTAGGACTGCAACCATGACTTTAAACCGTAGTAGCTGTTTGAGAGTGTGAGAAATGAATCCGATACGAATCGGTGTGTGCAGTACATCCCATATGAATCGTTTGCCACTGATGCGACTAGATTCGAATCGGGCTGAGGTGAGGGTGCAATATGGATCCGATACAAATCGGATGTAGGGAAGGACAGAACAGATATGAATCAATAAGTAGGGTAAACATGAACAGAGTAAATGACATGAACCAATATGAATCGGTAGGTGGGGAAAATGACACGAACATAGTATCTTTACATGAACTGATACAAATTGGTTGGAGGGTAAGCGTCATGAGCCGATGCGAATCGGTAGGTAGGGAAATGGTATGAACAGAGTAAATGTCCTGTCGAATCAGTGTGTAATGCACAGTGGCGCCACCAGGGTTGGTGTCACCTGGTGCTGGAAAAAATGGTGTCACCTCCCCCGACCCCCTATTTTGGGTTGGCAGCCCAGCGTTGGCGATTGTTGCACCGGTTGGTAAGGCCTACAGGCAGTATTAGGGTTAGAGGATAGCAGGATAGGCACTTCCTAATAGCTCAGTCCCTAGGAACAGTAATGGATAATGGCCAACAAGCCCTCTTACCAGACCTAGCGACACTGCAGCAGTGATCCCTCTGGCTGGACGTTTGCGCTCTCTGGGTTGCCCAGGCTGATTCTGGTCAGTGGTGTAGCACAGCTGTGTACCCTGGCTGTGGCTCAGTCTTTCTCCCTCTGGTGGTGCTGGGCAGTAGCGTGGGTCTCTCTGGTGGTGCTGGGTAGCAGTGTGGCTCTGTTAGTGCGGGTACAGCATGGCTCTCTCTCTGGTGGTGTGGGTACAGCGTGGCTCTCTCTCTGGTGGTGTGCGTACAGTGCGGCTCTCTCTCTGGTGGTGTGCGTACAGTGCGGCTCTCTCTCTGGTGGTGTGCATACAGCGTGGCTCTCTCTGGTGGTGTACGTACAGCGTGGCTCTCTCTAGTGGTGTGCGTACAGCGTGGCTCTCTCTAGTGGTGTGCGTACAGCGTGGCTCTCTCTAGTGGTGTGCGTACAGCGTGGCTCTCTCTAGTGGTGTGCATACATCGTGGCTCTCTCTGGTGGTGTGCGTACAGCGTGGCTCTCTCTGGTGGTGTGCGTTCAGCGTAGCTCTTTCTGGTGGTGTGCATTCAGCGTAGCTCTTTCTGGTGGTGTGCATTCAGCGTAGCTCTTTCTGGTGGTGTGCATACAGCGTAGCTCTTTCTGGTGGTGTGCATTCAGTGTGGCTCACTCTGTGGCTTCTCCCAGCACAGTCCTCTCTTTTTCTTGTCTCCTGTAGCACTCACTCCCTCAGCTTTTTCCCATGCTTGCTCCCCCCCCCCAGCAGAGTGCATGCTGGGGGCTGTAGCCTGCTTCTGTGTACAAAACTGGGGCTGCCAATGTTCTGGGACTATATGTCCCATGATGCTCCATTAGACCCTGGTCTCTTCTGATTGGCTCCACTGTGGCCAATGGGGAGGGAAACAAACCAGCAGCACTGAACCAGATGAGATAGAGAATATAAATATATATATATATATATATATATATATATATATATATATATATATATATATTCTGTGTCCAGCAGCACCCCCATCCCCCTGTCTTCATCTCACCATATTCCACCCACCCCCCCACACCCGGCCACCCGTCGGTCTGTCCGTCCGTCCGTCCATCTGCCCACCTGCCCATCACCCCATCAGCTCAGGACCAGGGCAGGACAGGCGGCTCAGCCTCCGGGAACACTCGGGCAGCTGGAGAGGACACACAGTACCAGTGTGCAGCAGCCGTGCCACCCGGACGACGATTACATAGTGACAGGCTCCACACAGTGCACTGGGCAGTAAGCGAGAGAGGAGAAGGAGAAGCCGGGACACCCGACACCGCGGCTCGGCGTTGGGTGTTCCGGCTGAAAAAAAAAACCTCAAAAGGAAGCCAGGGCTGGTGTCACCCCTCTGGTGGGTGTCACCCGGGTGCGGACCGCACCCCCCTAGTGACGCCAATGGCAATGCATCCGGTACAAACCGTGCTGCCGCCGATGCGACTAGGTTTGAATCGGACTGTAGTAAGTATGCAATGGTTTTGATATGATTCGGTTGTAGGGTGAATGACATGAATGCAAATTGGTCAAGGTGTGCATGAAAATAATCTGATATGAATTGGCTACAGAGTAATGCAATGGATCCGAATAGGCTGTAGAGTGTGATGTTTTGTTTTTTTTTGTTAGTTTTTTTTGTCGTTTTTCTTTTTTTTTTTTCTTTTTTTTTTTTTAATAGAAAGCACGTTCAATCTAATGCAGGATGGAACAACCTGAACTCAACTGACCTAAGGGAGAAACGATAGACAAGAGACATGAGTGACCGAACTGTGCGCCACTGGAGACAATGAGTAGTAGTATTGTGTGCCACTGGAGATGTGCTTCCAACGATTGCAAGAAAGTAGTCTCGGCAGGGAGGCAAAACAAGGACAACCGACTCAGGTCAGAGTTTATGAAGCTGGAGTATCGTGTGTGTTTGAGTAAGTGCAACTGTATGAATGGTCTGAGGAGGAGGAGCCCCAGAAGGAGGCCGAGCTGCAGGAAGCTTGGGAAGTGTGTGACAACTGATGTGACCGGGATTCAAATCGGGCCATCGTGTAAGGGGGCCACCCCTCCTTTAAAATTGAACACCTGCCAACCACCCAACCCACAAGGCTAATAAAAGTGCAGACAAGGCACCAGGTGGGTCTAATTACCACCTCAATCAGACACAGAACGACATGCAAACAATACATGCTAATCTCCAAATGGAGGAGGCAGAAGCCCCATAGACAACGAATCCATTGAGCAATGAAGTCGAGTGATAATGACCGACAGTGACTCAAAGGCTTGGATCTACAAACGAATCGTATGTCGGAGACGAGTGATAACAACTCAGAGACAGCAAAGTACGAAAGGGATGCAGGATAGGAAACATAACACATTGTAACATTGCGTATGAAACTAAAAGGTTTGAATCCTACCTGCAACAGTAAGCGAGCTTCACTGACAAAGACCACGAACTGAGAAGCTGCAACACACACTGGTGATCGAATGCACAGACTCATGACCGCAAAGTGAGCTGGGAAGAGCCAGATTAGTGACATGTGGTATCATGCACCTGAACCGACAAAGACCACAAGTGAGTAGTCTGCTTAACCACTTCAGCCCCGGAAGGATTTCGCACTTTAGGGCCAGAGCACTTTTTGCGATTCGGCACTGCATCGCTTTAACTGACAATTGCGCGGTCGTGCGATGTTGTACCCAAACGAAATTTGTGTCCTTTTTTTCCCACAAATAGAGCTTTCAGTTGGTGGTATTTGATCCCCTCTGCGTCATTTTTGATCGGCGATATAAATAAAAAAAGTGCGACAATTTTGCAAAAAGATCAATATTTCTTACTTTTTGCTAAAATACAACCCCCCCACCCAAAAAAT
This sequence comes from Glandirana rugosa, assembly GCA_018402905.1. Lineage (NCBI taxonomy): Eukaryota > Metazoa > Chordata > Amphibia > Anura > Ranidae > Glandirana > Glandirana rugosa. Next base: position 190,981 of record BLSH010292255.1, on the reverse strand, counting down.
ATAAAAAAAACATTTATTTTCATCGTTTTTGGCCGATTTATATTCTCCCTCATATTTTTGGTTAAAAAAAATCGCAATCAGCATTTATTGACTGGTTTGCGCAAAAGTTACCGTGTTTACGGATGATGAGAATTAATTTCTGGGATTTTTTTTTTAATTTTTACTAGTAATGGCGGTGATCTGCAATTTTTAGCGGTACTGCGATGTTGGGGCGGACATGTCGGACCATTTTGAGACCTTTTTGGGACCATTGGCATTTATACAATGATCAGTGCTATAAAAATGCACTGATACTGTGTAAATGCCATTGGCAGTGAAGGGGTTAACCTGGAGACTGAGCTAGCGACGACCGATGGGCGCTACCGGGGGGGACGTCAATCTATTGCCTCCAGGCACATTAATTTGTGCCTAGAGGAAAGAGTATCTCCCCCTTCCCGACATTAGTGTCCGAAGGACATATACCTTCGGCCCTAGTGAGGGAAGGGGGACGGTAGGGTCGGGTGTGTGTCAATCTTGTGTGCGTCCCTTGTGTCAATTGGGAATCTCGCGGGGGAGGTCCAATTGGGGAAGTGACGGTTACCGTAAATGTGTCATAGTCACGTAAAAATATCGTGACTAGTAACATATTTACGGTTACCAGGGTTTTTCCAGAGTTTTACCAGGCTGTACAGGCGGGGTTGTAGCG
>BLSH010292255.1:177205-187681 GCA_018402905.1 Glandirana rugosa | reverse complement strand
GAGTCAAAGAGAACAACAACTTGCAATTGGCCACCTTAAATACCTTTTCTCATGATTGGATGCACCTGTCTATGAAGTTCAAGGCTTAATGAGCTCACCAAACCAATTGTGTGTTACAATTAATCAGTGCTAAGTAGTTGCAGGTATTCAAATCAACCAAACAACAAGGGTGCCCACATAAATCCAATAAACCTCATTTCACTTTCAAAATATTACTGTGTCCTTCAGTTATTTGATAGATCAAAATGAAATTGCTGATCCAAACACCCAAATATTTATAAATGGCAATCATGGAAATTGTCAGGGGTTCCTAAACTTTTGCATACAACTGTACATAGTATCTGTATCTTCTCTTTATATATGCATATTCACATTTATTTTATGTATTTATACTTAAGGTTGCCCTGTTAGGTTGCGTTTCACCCTCTCCTATTGCTGCCTATGTGGGGTGATCTTCTTCCGGACTGTCCACTTCAATAGTAGTGTGTGTGTGGGGGGGGGGGCAGGTCTTCCCATATAGAGTGGCGCGTGATGGCAGGGGGTATAAACTGAAGAAGGAGGCCACGCCTCCAAAACATGTAGTCAGCTTTACACCACCAGTTTGGGAGACTGTTTGGTGACACTGTCCTGCTCCACCACCCATTACGGCTGAGACTCATGCGGTGCCGGCTGGTCCAAGCGCATGAGCAGTCTCAGAGAACTGTTTAGTTGGACGCTGCGGCTTCGATCCTCAGTCTCTCCTGGTGTCGGGAACCATCTGATCGGGTGTGGACTGGCTGATAGAGGATAGCCACCATCTGGGCCTTACATGCTATACCAAAGTCTCCCTTTGTGAGTGCAACCTTTGTTGTCTCTTCTATATAATTTTGGTATAATAAATGGTAAAACACTAGGGCGGCTGTGCGCTGTCCCCTTTTCTTTACTTTACTACAGAGTTTATACCACCACCCAGTGGGTCTTGTAGAGAGCTGCAACACCTAGGAAACAAGGATTGGTATTTTTGGTTTACACAGCCACACCTATATAGGTTATCAGAGGTCTGCGCATACTGGTGTATTACAGGAATGTTAGACTTTAAGTGGGACTTCAAGCATGTCTTTGTTTTTTTCATCTCTATTACATGTGAGATGGGGAGATTAGTAGTTTTACACAAAAAATATAAAATTGCTTTATGCTTCCAAGTCACTTCAAGGATATTACATTTATGGCAAGATGAACATGTATTTCTGTACTTGTTGAAAGTGTTCTCAGCTTGAAAAATTAAAGCAAATGCAGCCACTACATCTAATGACAGGTAACTGCAATATATATTTTTGTTCTTAAGATTAATTATAATTTAAAGCCCATCTATCTCTCTTTTTCCCTAAATTTGCTGTGTTTTTCTGCCTCCTCTCTGCTGTGTAAAAAGCGTTAATGTCTTAACATTTTGTGAGCCAAGATTATCAATAATTAGAGTTGAGCGAACACCTGGATGTTCGGGTTCGGTGGGTTCAGCCGAACTACGGGAAAAAGTCCAGGTTCTGTACCGAACTTGACCCGAACTTTACCCCGAACCCCATTGAAGTCAATGGGGACCCGAACTTTTCGGCACAAAAATGACTGTAAAAAAGTCCTGGAATGTGCTAGAGGGCTGCAAAAGGAAGTAAAATGATTTTAGAATAATAATCTGTCCCTTACAGCAACAGCAGGAACCTGACCCTATAGAACAGCAGGAACCTGACCCTATAGAACTAGAAGATGATTTTAGAACAATAATCTGTCCCTAAAAGCAGTAGTAGTAATCTCTATCTAGTCCACAATCAGATCGTTCAGGATGCAGGATGAGATGTTATTATATCTGCAATCTGTCCCTCACAGCGCTAGCAGCATCCTCTCCCTACACTACCCAGAGAACATGTGACATGCAGCACTAAGTGACTCCAGCTTATAAAGAGGCTGGGTCACATGATGCACTGGCCAATCACAGCCATGCCATTATTAGGCATGGCTGTGATGGCTTCTAAGGGCAAACCAGTGAAACGCTTGTTGATTGGCTGCCCTGCAGCTATTCAACATGCGTGATCAAATACCCAAACCCAAACTTTTTTTCAAATGTCCTGGTTCGGGTCACAGACACCTCAAAGTTCGGTACGGACCTGAACTTTACAGTTCGTGTTCGCTCAACTCTATCAATAATACACTCTCTGGGGTGCATCATTATACACCCTGGGCTCATTTGGGATTGAGGGGGAAAGGGGGTCTAGCCTATTTTAGGCCCCTCTTTGCATAATGGGGACGCGGCGTCAGCCAATAGGTAAAATAGGGATAGTTTAAAATGGGGTAGCCTTGATAGGTCAGTTAAGATCACATGTCAGGGTAATTTTCTGGAAGGTTAGAGGGTCAGTTGGGGATTGGTCAAATAGGGTCAGGTGTCCTTAGAACATTCTAGAAGGTGGCTAGGGAGGTTATTTAAGGAGTCCCCTGACTAAAAAATTTTCAGACACCATTGAAGAGCCGTCACAAGGAGCTTCCCTCCCAAACCCCCCGTCGTGGCCGGTTTATGTGGTTGGTCCCTTTGTTTATTTAATCAAAGGGGATTGGTGAGAATATGCTGAGATTGATCAGCCCGAGTCTTAATGGCTGGGTTGAGCTTGAGCGAATTCTTGGTTGAATTTGTTGGTTAATGAAGTTATTTGATGATATATGGTTTATGATGTTTTGAATCATTTATTTAAACCAATAAACCGGGCCGTGGCCAAAAAATGTATTCCAAATATTTGTGTAGTGTGTCTTTTTTTTCTATTAATTATGCATGTTTGCAGGTTTTGTTTTGGCCTGACGTCTGCGATCCCATGCACAGTTACCAAGAGGGCAGCAGATTTAAGCCTTGTACACAAGATGAGATCATTGGACAATGATTGTCAGTTTTCTTTTTTTTTTGCATTCTAGTCTCCATATCGAAAACTAACAGGTTACCAATGAATGAAAATTGTTGTATGACAGAATAAAAAATCGGAAGTGATGTAATTCAGAATTTCAAAATCTGATGCATTTGTATTGTATTTTCGGACAAAAACTGTACTGATTAGATTAAAATCTGGTATCGTACGAGAAACATTTTCGTGTTTGTCTCTTTGGAAAATTTTGGACGAAAGCTGTGTACTAACGATTCAGATTATCATACGATCGCTTTGAAAGCGGAATTTTTTGTACTATAATTTGATCGCGTGAATGGGGCTTTATTTGGAAGCTCTGTAGAGCAAATGAGCTTAAGATGTTTTTTTTTTTTATTCAGACTGCTGATAAAATTAACAGATTCCTTCATCCAAACAAAGTGGAAGGAAGAATCCCTGTCACTGGGACATTGTATTCTGACAGCAGGCCTCTTCCCCATCCTCAGGAGGGATTTCTACAATATACATTTACCATTGAACTTTGTGCAAGGATTGATTTTACTACATGCTATGTTTCATATAACATTCAAACCAATGATACCAAAACTACCTATACCAGATATTAAAGTGCAACTATACTTGGCAATGCTCGCCTTCCCATCGGAGATGCAAAAACAAATATATTGTGCACTGCAAGTGCACTTGCTCCAGAGCTTAGAAAATAAGGTAAAGCTTCACATGCAAGGGAGATAAAAAAAACTGCATTTTTGCTTGTATGTGATTGGATAATAGAAATCAGCAGAGCTTCCCCTCATTTCAGAGTTTCCCCTCAGATCTAGAACAAATGCACTTGAAGTGCACATTCAGTGCACAGTATATTTGCATTTAGTAAATCAACCTTATAGTCTGTAAGCATTCTTGCTGGCATCTTCAGCAATCTTGGCTTTCTGGCCTGGGATAACATAACCTCAGTGCATGGTAGGTGAATCGTCCCAACACCATGGCATGCCGAGATTGTACACTGAGCTGCACAGCTTAGTGTACATTCTCTAAAACATTTTGTGATCAGGAAGGTAAGAAGATTTTATTGCAGAAGAGACATAGGGGTTGATTTACTAAGACTGGAAAGTGCAAAATCTGGCGCACCAGTGCATGGTAGCCAACCAGCTTCTAACTTCAGCTTGTTCAATTAACCTTTGACAAATAAAACTGAGAGCTAAACTTCTTAGTCTAACCTCCTCATTTGACATGAAGCAATGGGTACAGGTTTCTACTCACTCTGATGGCAACACCTTTGACCTTGTATTCTCCTACCTATGCGCCCCATGCAACCTCTAAAACAATCCTTTTCCTCTCTCTAATCACCACCTTATTATTTTCTTTCTCTCCCTGTCTTCCACCACCTTTCCCTCCAATCATTTAACCATCACCTGTAGAAACCTTTGCCACCCCAACCCTTTTCTCCTCTATTCTGCTACTGATCACCTCTAGGACAAAATCTTACCCCTGCCCTGCCCCAAACTAGCCAATTCTGTCTACAATAAATCCCTGCCCTCCACCCTGGACAAGCTTGCTACCCTCACTACATACAAAATCAGGCCTCAACCCCTACAACCCTGGCAAACAGATGACACCAGAAATCTCAAAAACGTAGCCGTGCTCTTGAGCATCTGTGGCATAAGACTAAGTCTCTCAAAGATTTTAACCAATACAATTCTGCCCTCCAAAATACAATACTTGCCTCCACACTGCCAAGCAGACCTATTTTACCACTGTCATTAATACCTTCTCATCCAGTCCCCGTCAACTCTTCTCTACCTTCAACTCTCTCCTTCGTCTTCCATTGCCTCCACCCACTAACTCACTCAATGCCCAGGAGATTGCTAATCACTTCAAAAATTAGATGGATGCAATTCGTGATGAAAACTTCACTCTACAGGTATCTCCCCCAGTTAACACCCCATGTCAACAGGTACAATTGACACTCCCCTTATTCAAACCTGCTACTATAGACAAAGTTGCTAAACTCCTTTCTAACGCCTACCTAACCACCTGTCCCCTGGACCCTATTTCATCTCAAATACTACGGTCACTCTCCTCCTCCTCTAATCTCCTTGAATGTCTGGTTTACAACCAACTGAGTGACCACCTCATTAAGTATAACCTTCTTTATCCCCTTCAGTCTGGATCTCGCCCTCAACACTCCACAGAAATGACTCTTCTAAAACTCACAAATGACTTACAAACAGCAAAAACCAATGGACGCAACCCTGTACTTCTAGACCTTTCAGCTGCCTTTGATACGGTTGACCACCACCACCTTCTCCTCAAAAAACTTTACTCCCTCAGTCTCTGTGACTGCGCTCTTTGATGGCTCTCATCCTACATATCCCAACACACCTTCAGTGTCACTTACAATTCTACTTCCTCCTCTCCTCTTCCCTTCTGTGTCAGGGTCCCCCAAGGTTCTGTTCTTGGACCTCTCTTATTTTCAATCTACACCTCTTCCCTGGGTCAGCTTCCCACGCCTTTCAATATCATTTCTACCATGACGACACCCAAATCTATCTCTCCTCCTCTTGACTCACTCCATCAGTCTACTCACCTATCGCTAACTTAATAACAGACATATCTGTCTGGATGTCACACTACGTCCTCAAACTCAACTTGTTCAAAACCGAGCTCATAATATTTCCTCCCCCATGTGCCTCTTCCCCTGACTTCTCTGTCAAGAGCAATGGTGCAACCATCCCCACATGCCAGCGTGCTAGGTGTTATCCTGGACTCTGTACTCTCCCTTTGGCCCCACATCCAATCCCTTTCCAAAGCTTGCCGCCTCAACATCTCCAATCTACGTCCCTTCTTAACCAAAGAAACCACAAAGCTCCTGATTCACTCCCTGGTTATCTCTCACCTTGACTACTGCAACTCCCTCCTCATTGGCTTACCTTTAAATAGACTATCCCCCCCTTCAGTCCATCATCAATAATGCTGCCAGACTTATCCACCTTACAAACCGCTCAGCATCTGCTACCCCTCTCTGCCAAACCCTCCATTGGCTACCACTGACCCAACAAATTAAACTCAGACTACTAACTGCAGTTATTACCCTTTCGTAATACTTGACCCTCCCTCCTAGATTGTAAGCTCTAACAAGCAGGGCCCTCTGATTCCTCCTGTATTGAATTGCATTGTAATTGTACTGTCTGCCCTGCCGGCACTATATAAATCCTGTACAATAATAATGAATCAACCCCATAATATCATTCCTGTTAGCAAATTCCTTTTACTCATGTAATAGTAATATATATATAGTGAGTTCATCTCTTGGCCATTCATTTCACAAATGTAATGTCTGAAGGCCTAATTCCTGACTTTTTTTTTATAGGTGTGGACAGAGTGAGGAAGAGCTCAGATTTCTGTCAGGAGTTTAGTTTTGTCTGTGATCCCATTGGGGAGATTTCACTTCAATAAAGCTGGCCATGCCATTTTTTATTCAAACAGCCAACGGGCTGAAAAAAAATCCTAGCAGCTAATTAGAGGAGGGCATCCCATCCTGCCACCCACTGGCGCCTCTCTGGGCTCTCCTGTATGATCAGGAAGCCTGAGATCTTATCTGGTGGTGCAGCCGGGTTATCATAGAGCTGGCCGAGGACCATTTGGCCAGCTCTATGATCCTGGGAGGCTGGAAGTGACGTCATGTCACTTCCGGCTTTGGTAGATGTAAACACTGCCATTTTTTGTTCTGGAAAGCATGAGATCAATGTGTTGTTTTTATCTCATGATTTTAAGGATGGAGTACAGATCTGGGATCTTATAGACCCCAGATGTCTCCATAAAGAGGACTTATAATGCCTTATTTCTATTACAAGGGCTGTTTACATTACTTGTGATAGGAATAAAAGTGATTTAAAAAAATAAATAAAAAAAATAAAGGCACAGAGTAAAAATCTGAACAAAAAAATGTACATTTCTTTTTAAAGCACCCCGTGCTCGCGCGCAGAAGCAAACGCATACGTAGGTCACACACATATATGTAAACGGTGTTCACACCACACATGTGAGGTATCACTGTGAACGTTATAGCAAGAACAATAGTTCTAGTACTAGACTTCCTATGTAACTCTAAGCTGGTAACCTGTAAACATTTTTAGCATTGCCTATGGAGATTTTGTAGGTATTAGAGCTTGTCGCCATTCCATGAGCATGTGCAATTTTAAAGCGTGACATGCTTTCCAAACAAATTGCATTTGAAAATTCGCTGCTCAAACACAGTGTGACATAAAAAATTACAACACTCACAATTTTATTCTCTAGGGCCGCTGATTAAAAAATATATACAAGTCATTTTCTAGCAAAAAAATATGATTTTTACATGTAGGAGAGAAATGCCAGAATTGGCCTGGACTGGAAGTATTTAATTTCAGTCATCTTTAGGTTAGGCTCAGACAAAATGTTAACTCTATATCTATATTCTGTGTGCAGAAATGCAAGCAGGGGTTAGTTTTAGGGAAACCCTACCCCTGGGTGGGTACTGTGGGTGGGGCTAGCCTATTCCTTTATCATTTGGGGCCAGAAGAACATTAGAGCAAAAGTTGATGGAAAAAGAAACAAAACATTATCATGTAGGTTATCTTCTAAATGGAGTATGCCCTTCGGGTAGGCCTTGTATAGGCCCTGATGGAGAACCCATGCAAGGGAATCTACTGTTGAGGCAACTGGAAGTGCTGTTCAGCATCCTCATGTTAAAATTTAATTCAGACTGTACAGTAATGCTGAGGTTGGGTGGAAATTGGAAAAGGTGTATTTGTGTGTTGGGAAGAACTGTGGATTCTGTTCAAGTGGCAGTAAAGCATTGAAAATGCTGATGGAGTGAACATTCATTTATTTCTGGAGGAAGGTTTTTGGCTGAGCATGTGAGTAACCAAGATGGCAGATTCCCCCTCACTCTGCAAATGTGGCACCCCCATCCAATCCATGTTTTAGGTAAAAATGGAATGTACCCTAGGCCAGCATGACCATTTCTGGCAGCATATCAGGGGCCTGTTTATAGGAAAACCTATACATTTTGTTTATTGAGTTTTGTAACTAGGTTTGTGTGTCTTTAAGATTCTAACTTGTAGCACTGTAATCAAGGCATATTTTGTAAGTACAAGTGCTCTGAAATATGTTTACAGTGCATATAGAGAGTAGACATATACTCTATTTAACCATGCCCTTTTAGGCCATGCATAGGCTCTATTTAAAGTGGTTCTAAAATCAGAAGGTATTTTTTTTATCTCAGTACATTCTATGCATTAAGATAAAAAAAATCCTTCTGTGTGTAGCAGCCCCCTTCAGAACTCCTAATACTTACCTGAGCCCATCTCTATCCAGCAATGTTGCACAAGAGGCTCAGCTGTCTGGCACTCGCCCTCCTGATTGGCTGAGACACAGCAGCGGGTACCATTGGCTCCCGCTGCTGTCAATCAAAGTCATTGAGCCAGTGAAGAGAAAGAGGGTGTGGGCATGGCCAGGCCGTGGCTCTGTGTCTGAATAGACACACAGAGCAGTGGTTCGGCTTGAATGCCCCCATAGGAAGCTATGTACAGATCAGGTAAGTATAACATGTTTGCTATTTTTAAACCAAATAAGGAGACTTTAGTATCACTTTAACCATGCCTTTTTAGGCCATGCCCATGCTCACCACAATGTGGCCATGCCCTCTGCTCACTGCAGGATATTCTATTTTGGCCTTGTCAGGAACTTTCTTTCAGGGTGCCCAAAGCTACCCCAAGTCTTTCAATCATAACAATGCCCTTGCTCAAATCAACAAAGGACCTTCATTTAATTCTAGATATTCATAATGTGTTTTAGCTTTAAACTTTTGACTTTGGCACATATATGATAGCGTTTAGTTCCTGTGACACTTTTTTTATCTAATTAATAGCAATCTCCAAGTGAGACTGACCGAGAAATTCTCAGATATACTGACGACCCTGTCGCTGACAATCAACGGGTGAAGATAACTACTGTGTAAACCCATAAGTTTTTCTTCTGCCGTTAAGGAAAAATAATAACTTTATAAGAGTTTTTCTGGATACTGAATGCAGTTATCAATAGAGAGAAATGAATATAGTATAAAGTACAACTTATCATTCATGTGCTAAAGCCTACATGCAGTCAAAATGTATTGCTTACTTTAATTTGGTAAAGGTTAGAACTTCTGTCAGGTGTTTATGGTTGTCCTTATCCTCATGTCTATCTCGCCCCACCCAAGTAAAAAATAAAATGAATTAGACTTTAAATTATACATTTTAGACAAGAAAGGAACAGTGACAATTGCTGTAAAAATTAGATTGATTTTGTCATTCAGGAAAGGGTCAGGAGCTCAAAGGCTTATTGCATGCATTATTTAAAATAGTAAAGTGTTACTGCAACTATGTTATTTGGCTAAACACAAACGGGAACGCGAGACAAGTTTCTTAAAAATACATGAAATCTTGTTTATGCCTGATATATGTTTTGTGTGAGAATATCGCAATTAAATTTCCCACTGCTAATCAATTCCTAGAACAATAAGTGTTCAGATACTGAAGTTTAAAGCTAATTTATAAAAGCTGGCCTCTCCTAAATATACTGTAGATTAAAATGACAAGGTGAACAACCAGCTTCCAATTGGCTAGGACTGATCAATCATGATGCAGATTATCCCGAATAGCAAACTTGTAAATGGAAGTTAGAGATTTTTTAACCCATAGACCCCTTTCACACCAAGGCGTTTTTCAGGTGTTTTTGCTATAAAATTAGCACATAAAAAGCGCACCAAAAACACTCCCCATGCATCTCAATGGATGCTTTTCACAGCGTTGTGCTTGCTAGGCATTGCTAAAAGTCCTACAAGCAGCATCTTTTCAGCTTGTTTTGTGCGCTCAAAATAGCGCTTCAAAAACGTCCATGTCCATTGAAAATAATGGTTAAGCACTTGAAAAGCGCTTAAAAAGCGCAAGAAGTGTGCACTGAGGCTGTGGAAAGGTCACATGATTGAAACACAAACGCTTGAAAAGTGCTTAAAAGACGCCAGTAGAGGGGTGCTATTTATAGCGCTAGCGCTTCAAAGGCATGGCAAAAACACACACTAAAATCATGGTGTTTAACAGGATTTTACAGGCTTTTTTCCAACGCCTTGGTGTGAAAGGAGCCTGAATGATCACATACACCACTGTGTCTCTACGCATTGAGCATCATCAGTAACATGAATCTACTTCACTGGACAATGTGATTGATGGTGATTGTACATCATGGGACATTTTGGAGGATTTATTAAATAAAGGATTTGTCAAAAAAGCCACATACACTAGTAAGTCCGAGGAAAGTGTGGTTCCGCAACCTTTTTTCGGACATTTTAGGACAATTTGTGGTACTAAAATCACACACAAAAACGGTACGGAAACTTCGCGATCGCGATATTTATCGTGGGGAGATGACCGCAGAAAATTCGTGAAAAGTTCGCAAACACAAAGTTAGTACACTGGAAAGGTGTCGGAGTCACGTGTGAAGAACGCGAAAAATTCGCGAAAAGTTCACGAATTGGTAATAAAAGTTACCTGTACCTGCAAAAACT
>BLSH010292255.1:130243-140243 GCA_018402905.1 Glandirana rugosa | reverse complement strand
TGACAGTGTCAATGGGGGTCACTGCCGGGCTCATCTCCAGGGCTCCTACCCTTGCCTGTACATTGGTAACAGCTGTCGCCAGAGTGGCGATCATGGTGTGCAGCTGGGCAAAAGTTGCAGACATTGCGTGCAGGGATGCCTGCGGAGAGCCGGGAGTGACTGCTGCTCGAGTAGGGAACAGCAGCCTGAATAATTTGGCTTTCCTAGCTGTGGCGGGGTAGGGAATGAACCTACACTGCAGCTCTGCCGTGAGCCTGGGGATTGTCCAAGCCCTGAGGGATTGGGTGCTGCCTGTCTCTGTAACCGCTGTAGGTGACAGAGGGGCAGATGGCAGGTCCTCGCTGCTGGATTGAGACATGACTCTTGCTGCCTTGAGCCCTGATGGCGCGAGGAGCTTGTAGTATCCAAGAGGAAAGAGACAGAGAAGAAAAACGTAAGTGGCGGGGTAGACATTAAGCTTGTGGCACAATTTCGATAGGGGCAGGGGGCCACATCACAGAAGCTTGTGGTGCCTGTGAATAATAAATGAGTGGACTGAGTGGCGACAGTGAGCTTGTGGTAGGGACCTCGCGGGGGGAGGCTGCGCTGTGGGGCTCGTGGTGCCTGTGGATGTGTAATGAGAGGCCACAGTGAGCTTGCAGCAGGGCACTTGCAGGGGAGGCTGTGCTGCGGGGCTTGTGGCGCCTGTGGAGGTGTAATGAGAGGCGACAGTGAGCTTGTGGCAGGGCACTCATGGGGGAAGCTGTGCTGCAGGGCTCGTGGTGCCTGTGGAGGTGTAATGAGAGGTAACAGTGAGCTTGTGGCAGGGCACTCATGGGGGAAGCTATGCTGTGGGGCTTGGGTGCCTGTGGAGGAGTAATGAGAGGCGACAATGAGCTTGTGGCAGGGCACTCGTGGGAGAAGCTGTGCTGCAGGGCTCATGGTGCCTGTGGAGGTGGAATGAGAGGTGACAGTGAGCTTGTGTCAGGGCACTTGTAGGGGAAGTTGTGCTGTGGGGCTCGTGGGGCCTGTAGAGGTGTAACTGTGTGGTTCGTGTGCTGGCAGAGCCAGTACGGGCCACGTGTGGGTGGTTGATTCGTAGAGATGTCTGTATAAATACAGGCGTGCACATATATATATATATATATATATATATATATAGTATCTCACCAAAGTGAGTACACCCCTCACATTTTTGTAAATATTTTGTTCTATCTTTTCATGTGCCAACACTGAAGAAATTACATTTTGCTACAATGTAAAGTAGTGAGTGTACAACTTGTATACCAGTGTAAATTTGCTGTCCCCTCAAAATAACTCAACACACAGCCATTAAAGTCTAAACCACTGGCAACAAAAGTGAGTACACCCCTAAGTGAAAATGTCCAAATTGTACCAAATTAGTAATTTTCCCTCCCCGGTGTCATGTGACTCATTAGTGATACAAGGTCTCAGGTGTGAATGGGGAACAGGTGTGTTAAATTTGGTGTTATCACTCTCAATCTCTTATACTGGTCACTGGAAGTTCAATATTTCACCTTATGGCAAAGAACTCTGAGGATCTGAAAAAAGAAATGTTGCTCTACATAAAGGTGGCCTAGGCTATAAGAAGATTGCCAAGACCCAGAAACTGAGCTGCAGCACAGTGGCCAAGGCCATACAGCAGTTTAACAGGACAGGTTCCACTCAAAACAGGTCTTGCCATGGTCAACCAAAGAGTTTAAGAGCATGTGCTCAGCAACATATCCAGAGCTTGTCTTTGAGAAATAGATGTATGAGTGCTGCCAGCATTGCAGTAGAGGTTGAAGGGGTGGGGGGTCAGCCTGCCAGTGCTCAGACCATACACCGCACACTGCATCAAATTGGTCTGCATGGCTGTCATCCCAGAAGGAAGCCTCTTCTAAAGATGATGCACAAGAAAGCCCTCAAGCAGTTTGCTGAAGACAAACAGAATAAGGACATGGATTACTGAAACCATGTCCTGTGGTCTGATGAGAGCAAGATAAACTTATTTAGTTCAGATGATGTCAAGCGTGTGTAGCGGCAAACCAGGTGAGGAGTACAAAAACAAGTGTGTCTTATCTACAGTCAAGCATGGTGGTGGGAGTGTCATGGTCTGGGGCTGCATGAGTGCTGCCGGCACTAGAGAGCTACAGTTCATTGAGGGAACCATGAATGCCAATATGTACTGTGACATACTGAAGCAAAGCATGATCCTCTCCTTTCAGAGACTGGGCTGCAGGGCAATATTCCAACATGATTATGACCCCAAACATACCTACAAGAAGACCACTGCCTTGCTAAAGAATCTGAGGGTAAAGGTGATGGACTGGCCAAGCATATCTCCAGACCTAAACCCTATTGAGCATCTCTGGGGCATCCTCAAAACGGAAGGTGGAGGAACATAAGGTCTTTAACATTCACCAGCTCTGTGATGTCGTCATGGAGGAGTGGAAGAGGACTCCAGTGGCAACCTTGGAAGCTCTGGTGAACTCCATGCCCAAGAAAGTGAAGGCAGTGCTGAAAAATAATGGTGGCACACAAAATATTGACACTTTGGGCGCAATTTGGACATTTTCACTTAGGGGTGTACTCACTTTTGTTGGCAGCGGTTTAGACTTTAATGGCTGTGTGTTGAGTTATTTTGAGGGGACAGCAAATTGACGCTGTTATACAAGCTGTACACTCACTACTTTACATTGTAGCAAAGTGTCATTTCTTCAGTGTTGTCACATGAAAACATATAATAAAATATTTACAAAAATGTGAGGGGTGTACTCACTTTTGTGAGATACTCTACATACATACACAAATTTTATTTTTTATTTTGCGTTTTGTTTTTTCTTTTTTCTTTTTGGGTACTAAACTGTTGGCTGCAAGTAGAACCTGGAGCCAAGCAGTGGTGACTAGAGGTGCCTGTCCTACAGCAGTGTCAGTGTGTGTGGCTGGGACTTGCAGCTGAATAGTGACTGTCTCTTTAACCAGTTCCCAACCGGCTCACATACATTTACTGCTGCAGAGTGGTTCTGACAGAACGGGGAGCTGCCGTGTTTACATCGGCGGTTCCCCATATTTCTGCTCTGTCAAGCAATCGTGGCTGGCCGGCAGAGATCGAGTCTGCCCGAGCCGCGGCCTCAACTCTGCAGAGTGCGGCTCGTGTGTGAGCTGTAGCGGGTGGCAGCATGCCACTGGCGGCGCACTCATGCCCGCTGCACTCTGCAGAGTTGTGGCCATGGCTCGGGCAGACTCAATCTCCGCCGACGAGCCGCGATTGCTTGACAGAGCAGAAAAACAGGGAACTGCCGATGTAAACACGGCAGTTCCCCACTCTGTCAGGCAGCATGCCAGAGATCTACTGATCCCTGTACTCGGAATCAGATCTCTGGTGCCCCTGACAGCCCAGCCCCCACAGTTAGAACATACCCAGGGAACAAAGTTAACCCATAGCTCGCCACACCCCCCCCCCCCAGCCCCCAGGTTAACCTCTTCACTGCCAAATACATTTACACAGTAATCAGTGGATATTTAAATTTCTGTTCGCTGTATAAATGTCATTGGTCCAAAAAAGTGTCAAAATATATCAAAGTCAATTTTAAATATAAATAAATAATAAATATCAAAGTCCTGATAAAAATCGCAGATCACTGCCATTACTAGTAAAAAGAAAAAAATTGTAAAAACACCAGAAATGAATTCTCATGGTTTGTAAACGTGGCAACTTTTGCGTAAATCAATCTATAAATGCTGATTGCAATTTTTTTTAACAAAAATATGAGGAAGAATACAAAATCGGCGAATACGTTTTTTTTTTTTATAGTTTTTTTTTGGATTTGTACTTTAGTAAAAAGTAAGAAATATTGTTTTTTTTACAAAATTGTCCCTCTTTTTTTGTTTATAGCCGTAATCAGAAATGACGCAGAGGTGATCAAATACCACCAAAAGAAAGCTCTATTTGTGGACGCAAATTTTGTTTGGGTACAACTTCGCACAACCGCGCAATTGTCAGTTAAAGTGACGCAGTGCCAAATCACAAAAAGTGCTCTGGTCCTAACATGGGAAATCCTTTCAGGGCTGAAGTGGTTCAAGGATAGTGAGACCGGCCGGAACGGATTACACAGGAGCTGACGCCTGAAGCAAAATCAACTGAGATACAAGGAAGTGGTGTGGAGGTGTTCGGCTACCAGCATGGGCTGTGAGCACTGCCTGGGGACTGGATAACTATGGGTGTGAAATTACTATGTGGATGGGGGTGTCCACACTTGGGTCGGGAGAAGCGGGGGGAGCCACAGACTCGGCGGCCAACAGCAAGGTAGGAGTAAAATCACACAAAATGCTTGCTAAACCCAGTGATTCCAGAAGCTTAGGCCCCTACCTTGGAGAGGGCTGAAAGCACCGGAGATATCTCCAGAAGGGGAAAGCCGTGCACATGATACAAGCTGCGAGACACACACACGCTGCTAACAGAAGAGTCGACCTGGTGACGTATAACACGCACTGGGACCGACACAGAGCCCTTGGAAGAGGCTGCTGATATACCCCCCCCCTGCCCCGGGCTCCTCCCATAACTTCAGGCCAGTTACACTGGCCTTCTAATATATATATATATATATATATATATATATATATATATATATATATATATATTTGTGGTCAGATTCTTCCCTGACTTGTCCCTGACTGGACAAGATACAATATTTTGCCAGACCTGAAATGTGCCTTGATCTGGCTGGTCAGTATACCTGAAAAAGAGGGCATACCCTGAATGATTGTCATGCCAATAGGCTGTGCATGCTAATTGTTCTGACCTGGGGACCCGGGTGGGTGGGGACCACGAAGCCGAAGCCGACACTGAGAAGGAGGAGGATGGAGCAATATATGCTCTAGACTACTCCCACAAATCCAGGCTGGCCTCAGGCCAGCCTTCAGACTTGTGGTCAGATTCTTCCCTGACTGGACAAGATACCGTATTTTGCCAGACCTGAAATGTGCCTTGATCTGGCAGGTCAGTATACCTGAAAGAGGGCATGACACGAAATAGGTATGAATAATTATTTATTGTTGCAGAGACTAACAAGCACTGCCTACTAATTTAACAAGAGTATTGAAAGCTCGGATAACTTCTGCATGCGGTTCCGGTATGTAACGACTATAACAAACAGACCTCCAATGCCCCATGTGTTTAATAATGTAAGCCGGGACCCCTTGCTTAGAAGCCGCGGAAGCTGCCCCAATCCTAAATGAATGACCAGAAAAACATCTAGGATTTGGATGTAAATTTGTCAGAAACATACGTACATACGTGATAAATAGTTTTGAGGACAGAGGACACACGGGAAAGGGGAGCAAAGGGGAATCCAAAGGTGCCGCTGCAAAGTGTTTGCAAAGCGTATCCAACACTATCATTGGACACCATGGGCCCCCACAGTGCCATAGTATTTGACCACACACCCAGGTCCTAACTGTCTAGTTTTACTATTCCTTAACTGCAAGGCGTAATGGTCACACTCTTTTGTAAGACTACTTTTAAGTAAAATAGGAGCCTGAACGTTAGCCTGCGAAACTTCCCCTGGTCTGAGAAAACCCAAAAAACTCAGATAGATGGCGGCTTTCAACACCAAACTAGGGCCCACCCCAAAAGGGGAAGTAAACAACATGTCTGACATGTCCCGAAAATACTTCCTGTAATCGGTAGCCGTGACAATCGTGATTGCTCCTGAGACCTTTGCATCCCCCTCAACATAGCTTTCAGTGGGTGAGCTGCAAAAATGGACGGGCTGTCAGGTGACTAATGATCTGAAATGCTGTACCCCTGACAAATACAGCTTAACAGTGCTAGCGGACAAACCCAACTCGCTATGACAATGAGCTGCGAATGCCATGACATAACTGACGTCCCCCGGGGCATCACAAGGAAATCGATCCAGGAACCTACTAAATGCCATCCACCCCATAGTATAAGCCTTCAAGGTATTCCTGGACAGAGAACCGTTGGCAAACACCATGGTCTGATCCCGAAACCTGCCTAGTCCATGATCAGCTGGGTGTAAAGTGGAATTGCTCTGCCCTCCAGCTCGGCTCCCGGATGCTGTAAGAAAAATTGCGGTAGGTTAAATCGTGACAAAGCGTCGGCAGCACCATTAAACCTACCCCCGATAAATTCACCTTGGAAATGAAATCTGAAGGTGACGCCTAACCATGTCAACCTACGCATGAATGACATGATCAACAGTGACCCTGACCTGCCTTTGTTGATAATGTTGGCCATAGCCAAATTATCCGTAAAAAAGATTACTGATTTCCCAGTCCACTCTGCTGTGACTGCCGCTGCTACAATAGGATAAATCTCAAAGAGCGCTGAGGTTTGCGCAAATTGGGGTAATTGAAACACTTCGGGTGGCCACCGTCCAGCAAACCACTGGTTACCGAATATGGCCGAAAAACCCATGGATGCTGCCGCATCGGAGAACACCCTAGGTGAATCAATGGTAGGCTGTGGAATAGGTAAAGAGATAGCATTCCAGTCACAAAGGAACTGATCCCACATGATCAAATCATCCCTGGCATCCACCTGCAACCTGATCACTGACTCTGAGTTCTGACATAAGGGTAACTGAGCCAACAACCTGGATACAAATGATCTACCCTGAGGGATGATCCTCAAGGCATGATTCAACATGCCCAAAAGAGACTGTAGCTCCCTTTTAGAACACACTGATGACCGCACAAACCCATGAATGGACTGCCGAATCCTCATCAGTTTCTCTATAGGCAAACTTGCCACCATGCTACCGGAATCCAAGGTTATACCCAGAAAATTGATAACCCTGGCTGGCCCCTCCACTTTGTGAATTGCTAACGGAACGTTCAATTCTGAGAACAACCCGATAAGTGAGTCTAGATACTGAGGAGATGACTCCGGGTCTTCGATCAGTAAAAAATCATCCAAGTAGTGCACTACCCGCTCACAACCCTTGCAGTTTCCCAAAATCAAATGAAGAGCTTGTGCAAACAAATCAAACAAGCAAGGACTGCTCTTTGATCCTAGTAGCAAAGTAATAGCTCCCCTGCCATTTAATACCATTGCCATAGGTCGGGCTTGATAGGCAGCAGCTTGAACGCATTCGACACATCCGCTTTGGACAACCAAGCACCCTTTCCTAACTGCAAAATGTGTTGTATGGCTGAATCCACTGATGCATATTTCAATGAAAACTCTGCAGATGGAACGAGCAAATTCAAACTCAGTATGTGGGAAGAATGAAGCGCAGACAGATCATAAATCGAAACGAAATTTATTGAAAATTTACCACAAACTACCCCTATCGGGCTCACTCTCCACATACCAAAAGGTGGAGACGCGAATGGACCAATCACAAACCCCTTAGATATTTCTACTTCTAATAGTTCATCCACCACAGCAGCATGTCTATCTGCTGACAGCAGATTCCTTCACTCAAAAGACTGTGTCGGTAGTGTGATGAATCCTGTATGAAACCCTACTGAAAACCCTTCCACCAAAAATTGTCTTAACTCCAGTGATGGATGATGTTCTAAACAGTCCCCTAATAAAGAGACGTTGATTTGGCTTAGTCATGTACTGGAAGGCCTAACCAAGCAAGAAGACTTAGGATGTGCCCTGAAGCAATTGGTGCAGACATGTAGGAGCCTACACTGATTGTAATTACAACCTGCCTGGTTGTAATTGTTGCACACCTGCGCCTTACCCAGAAAGTGGACAGGCCTCCCCAATTTGTCCACCTATCCTGAGGGTCCTGTAGAAGATACACCACTGCCTTGTTTTACCACCCCGACGTGACTTTGTGCTTCGAACGTGGGACACCCGGCTGACGTATGAGCTGTGGACTGACAATTGCCGCATACAGGAGACTTCTGATTGGTGAAATGCCTGCAGAAAAGTTCCGTGTCGATGTTGCTCCAACATGTAACCAACTGGAACTGAGCCCAAGTCGCTGCGACCTTCGCTGAAAAGGATCTATGTAGTCATGAACTATGCCCGCCATATTTATGCGCAAAATCCACTACCTTGTGTAGATACATGTCCAACTCCTCTCTTCTACTGGGACTAACTGAGCATATGATATCCCTGAAAATACCAAAAGCCAGTACAAATTCTGCCACACTAAGCTTGTGTTTAAGCCTGGGGTCCCTTTCTTTTAAGTACCACCAGAACTTCCCCATATGCAAAGGACTTGTTCTCTGATACATCCTGTGACGCAATCAGTAACGATGGCAAGTTGACATCCCTCCCTTCCAAGATATCTTTGTTAACATTGGTTGGGATAAAGTGAGGCGGGAATACTGATGGTAACACTGACAATGGTGAAGGGGCTTTCACTGGTCAAGGAACGCCAACATTACCTGCCGGTGCGCTAGGCGGAGTGGGGGCTGCTGGAACTGCCACTGCTTGATCCCTAGCAACACGTGCTTCAATCACTTCCATTCTATCCTGTAACTGTGACATGGATGTAACTAACATATTTAACACTGTGAATTTGTGTCAATGATGTGTGCACTGAAGCGTGCTCTTGGCTGGTCAAGGCAACAGGCTGCGACGGAGTTGGAAATAGCCTAAATAACTCGGCTTTCCTGGCTGAAGCTGGGAATGGAATGCCCCTCTGATGCAGCTCTGCTATAAGCCTATAAGCCTGGGAATGGTCCAGTTCTTTAACGACTGAGTACTCCCATGTTCAGACCCACCTCGTGGGGTCGGGGGGATGAACGCCAAATCCTCACTATCAGAAACATGCGACATGTCCAATCTACAGAAAGAAAGCATAAGGGTAAGCACCCCCCCCCCTACATGAGCCAGTACGGAACCCCGTGCCTGATTCCCTAAGGACGTGCGTGCAGACTATGCCAATCGGCAGCGCATGCAACCCCTAACACATGACCACTCCTACGTGTAATATGCTACCTCCTGTATAGCCCAGCAACCTGCAACGCTAATACAAGAATTCAAAACGAACACTCAGGGCTAACGTACCCACAGAACGTGGTGGGTAATTGTAAGAGTAGGAAGAATGAACGTGCACGCATGACGTATGATATACAGGCGAGCACTATATGTTCTATAACATTAACAATGAAAACTCAGCCCATATGGACCCATAGACGTGACAGATCCTGCAATGACCATCTGACTACTACTATCATGAAGTGAAGTGACACACCTGTTAATGAAAACACTCTGGGGTCCACGAATTACCAGATGCCTGAATCTGGTGCTGCACCTAATGAAAGCACGATAAACAACAGAAAAAAAAAAATAACGAATGACACTGCAGGGAATGCAGACGAACAAAAACATGAAGAAATAAAGCATGACACTGCAGCAAGATGCAGATGAACACCAATGAATGAAGAAATCACAAATTACACTGCAATGACTGCAGACGAACATGAAATAAATGAAGAAATAACGAATGACACTGCAGCGAGATGCAGACCAACATGAATAAAAATGAAGACATAACGAATGACACTGCAGCAAGGTGCAGACGAACATGAATAAAATAAACAGATCACGAATGACACTGCAGCGAGATGCAGACGAACATGAATATAATGAAGAAATAACGAATGACACTGCAGCGAAATGCAGCCGACCATGAACACACATTTTTTTTTGTTAAACGCACCTGCTAAAGATGCGACAATCGAAAGGTCCACCTATGGAGATCTCAACACCCCCCTGCAGAAGCAACGCTACTGACCAGTAGACCAGAACCACCTGTGTCAAAAAACTGACAGTGAATCCCCTACTACTAACCAATAGTGACATGCAACCATGACCCTGCTGATGCTCCCCAAGACACCCCTCCCCCCCCCACACCTAACCATGTCCTACAACAGTGCAACCGCAAATACCTACCTCCCCTTTAAACACCTCCCTTACTACAATGCACTTCTTGCCTCCCTCCTTCCCCCACTTGTCCTACACACATGAAAAACCCCGGCCACTGCTTGTGGCGACTACCTTCACCCCCCCCTCCCTCCGTTC
>BLSH010292255.1:80093-96357 GCA_018402905.1 Glandirana rugosa | reverse complement strand
TCTTTCTCCTCCAAACACGACAAGTGGAGTTTTTACCAAAAAGTTCTATTTTGGTTTCATCTGACCAAATTGACATTCTCCCAATCCTCTTCTGGATCATCCAAATGCTCTCTAGCAAACTTCAGACAGGCCTGGACATGTACTGGCTTAAGCAGGGGGACACGTCTGGCACTGCAGGATTGGAGTCCCTGGCGGCGTAGTATGTTACTGATGGTAGCCTTTGTTACTTTGGTCCCAGCTCTCTGTGGGTCATTCTCTACGTCCAACCATGTGGTTCTGGGATTTTTGCTCACCGTTTTTGTGATCATTTTGACCCCACGGGGTGAGATCTTGCGTGGAGCCCCAGATCGAGGGAGATTATCAGTGGTCTTGTATGTCTTCCATTTTCTAATAATTGCTCCCACAGTAGATTTCTTCACACCAAGATGCTTACCTATTGCAGATTCAATCTTCCCAGCCTGGTGCAGGTCTACAATTTTGTTTCTGGTGTCCTTTGACAGCTCTTTGGTCTTGGTCATAGTGGAGTTTGGAGTCTGACTGTTTGAGGTTGTGGACAGGTGTCTTTTATACTGATAATGAGTTCAAACAGGTGCCATTAATACAGGTAACAAGTGGAGGACAGAGGAGCCTCTTAAAGAAGAAGTTCCAGGTCTGTGAGAGGCAGAAATCTTCCACCATAATTTGCAAATAAATTCTTTAAAAACCAGACAATTTGATTTTCTGAATTTTTTTTTCTCATTCTGTCTCTCATAATTGAAGTGTACCTATGATGAAAATTACAGGCCTCTCTCATCTTTTTAAGTGGGAGAACTTGCACAATTGGTGGCTGACTAAATACTTTTTTTGCCCCACTGTATATCTTACGTTATAAAAGTTTTGTAACATTTACTTTTATGACACATTTAATATAAATGGTTCTCAAATTTATTCTTTTTGTCTCACTATAGTTTAACCGCTTCCCGACCGCGTCACATACTTTTACTGCTGCAGAGTTGCTCTGTGGCACAAATCGCTGTCTATAAATGGCGGCTCGCGCGTGTGCCGTAGTGGGTGGAAAAGCACCGCCACCGGCGTGCTCTCGTGCCCGCCGCACTCTGCAAGAGTGTGGCCGCAGCTCGGGTGGACTCGATCTCCACCGGCAAGCCGCGATTGCATAGCAGAGAAGAAAAACGGGGAGCCGCCGATGTAAACACGGCGGTTTTTTGCTCTGTCAGGCAGTATATGAGAGATCTACTGATCCCTGTCACTGGGATCAGTTTGATCTCTTATGCCCCTGGCAGCCCAGTCCCCTCAGTTAGAACACACCTAGGAACATACTTAACCCCAAGATCACCCCCTGCTAGTTAACCTCCTCACTGCCAATGACGTTTACACAGTAATCAGTGGATATTTACATTTCTGATCGCTGTATAACTGTTATTGGTCTCAAAAAAAGTGTCAAAAATGTCTGACATGTACGCCCCAATATCACAGTCCCAATAAAAATCACAGATCACTGCCATTACTAGTAAAAAAAAAAAAAATAGTAAAAACGCCAGAAATTAATTCTCATGGTTTGTAAACGCATATTTGAATTTTTTATTTTTTTTATTTACCAAAAATAGGAGGAAGACAATAAATTGGCCAAAACCGATGAATACATTTTTTTTTTATATTT
This sequence comes from Glandirana rugosa, assembly GCA_018402905.1. Lineage (NCBI taxonomy): Eukaryota > Metazoa > Chordata > Amphibia > Anura > Ranidae > Glandirana > Glandirana rugosa. The sequence goes on along the minus strand of BLSH010292255.1, from coordinate 94,700 downwards.
TTTTTTGGATTTGTATTTTAGCAAAAAGTAAATATTTTTTTTTTTGCAAAATTGTCGCTCTTTTTTTGTTTATAGCGGTGATCAGAAATGATGCAGAGGGGATCAAATACCACCAAAAGAAAGCTCTATTTGTGGGGAAAATAGGACGCAAATTTCTTTTGGTAGAAGGTCGCACGACCGTGCAATTGTCAGTTAAAGCGATGCAGTGCCAAATCGCAAAAAGTGCTCTGGTCCTAACGTGGTTTCATTTCCATAACTTATGTTACACTGCAAACAGTTGTTACCATTTATTAGTTACAAACACACACACATACAATAGATGGAATCAGGCTAATTTCTTTAGAAATATACACATACAACTCATGGCCACCCCCATCAATCCAACACTGCATCCATATCTCAGTGGCTAGAGATTCCCACTCCCACTTTTTTCAAACTTTTGGCAGTTCATGAACAACTGACATGGCTCCCTATCTTTTTCAAAACTCTGCTCCGTCATAGTCTGGTTACTGTTGAACTAGAGCAAGACATGAGGCTTCTGACAGGACTTTCAGTATCCATTAAGATGGCACTCCAGCCATACATGGCAATTCATATGTGGCATGTTAAAAAAAGTCTATAAGGACTTCCGGTTCCAGCGCCATATGTGAGAGGAGGTAGGAACGGAGGCTCCAGGCATAACAGCTTATAAAAGCAGCAGCACGCCGTCCGCACAACCCATCCGACCCTCTCACCATCATTGCCTCCCTCTCTAGACACCAGGGAATGGATAAATTCCTGCTCCACAGTCCCACAACCACAGACACAGCCACCTGACCGAAGCTCCCCTCTGCTGCGGCACACGAGGCCAATATGGCGGCCGCTCTACAGCCTCCCTCAGAGACGGACATCACAGGCCAGGTAATCCATGCTCCTCCAACTGTGGAGGATCAATATGCTGGCCTGGCGCAGGCTGTAGCAGCCCTCCTCATGCCCACTATAACTGCGGCAGTGGACAGGGCTATTGCAGTGGGGATAACACAAATTAAAAAGGAAATGGGAGAACAGGCTAAACGCAACTGCAACAATACAGCCTTGAAAAATTAGACAATCTCGAAAATCGTTTGAGAAGAAACAATCTAAGAATTATAGGTCTGCCTTAATCTGTTAATGTGGAGTCCCTCCAAGACAATTGCGACAGGCATATCCCAATCATGCTGGGCATCACCACACTGTTCGGTAGAAAGGGCTCACCGTTTGGGGTCCTTTCAATGAAAGACACACTCCTCGCCCTGCCATAGTCCGCTACCTAAACTATATGGACAAAGTCAGCATCCTGAAACTCAAAATCCCTGCAAATTGATGGCCACAAACTTCTCCTATTTGTTGACTACTCCCAGGAATCCTCCTGCAGAAGGAAAGCCTTTCAGTCCATTTGTTTAGCACTCTATCAAAAAGGGGAGAAGTTTGCCTTGGCCTACCCAACCATCCTGCACTTCTCGGACCCATCAGGAGAACAAAAATCGTCCGGATGAAGCCTCCCACTACCTACAGTCTTCCCTGCATATTCCAATGAATACCTCCAACTCCCCTGCTCAATTGCATACACCCGAACCTAAGGACCAACGCAGCCCAAGAAAGGATCCCCCTAAAAGAATTTGTCACTCCAATTCCTCAGGTCAGATGTAATCATCATTTGCGCCTATCGGACGGACTTTTCAAGTAAGACTCTAATCTGAAAGTCACTGAGATAGATCTACTTTCTGCAGTATCCTCTCCTTCCCTATTGCTTGCCCCCCCACGGTTAATTTTTGGTAATGTTCTTCTACCTCTGTTTAATTTGTTCTTCCTTTACCCGACAGGTTTTGTCTAACGCCTACCCACAACCTTACTGTGGGGAGACCACCAGACCAGTTGGCACTTTCGCTAGGGGTCATTACCCCCATCCCCTCTCTCTTGGCAAGGGACACCTCAAGCGAGGCAATACACCTGTCATTGGCGGGTGACAAACTTCTGCCCCCGGTAACGCTGTTCGTTGGTGATGGTATTTCACATGTGGAAAAAAGTGAAGTCCAGGTTCCACTGGGTATGTACTTTTATGTTTTTCTAATTTGACCCCTGTTGGGTCTTGTCCCCTCCTTACCCCCCCTCTCAAGATGCAAGTGATCTACATACACTGACATACTGCTGTTTGATTCATGCACAGTACGTAGTGGTCCACACAACATCCATTTCCTCAAGCCTCTATACATGCTAACCAAAACTCCCCCCATCAATTACATACTATGAAAGTAATCTCCTGGAATGTAAAAGTCCTACGCTCCCCTCAGAAATGAATGGCGATTTTGCACCATATCAAATGTCTAAGAGCAGGTATAGCAATACTCCAGGTAACTCATCTGAATACTGTACAGCAGACTTTTCCTGTATGCGTAAGTTATGGGTAGGATGGGTAGCCGGCTCCCCAGCCAGTAAGGGCAAAGCAGGAGTTTTGCTCCTTATCCACAAACAAGCCCCCTGTGAGTTAATCTCCATGCAGGCGGATGAGGAGGGTCGTTCCCTCATTGATACCCTAAAAACTGTCTCACGGGAATGGGTCATTTCAAATATATATGCCCCTAACAATCCCTCCAAAACTTATATCCAACAGCTAACATCTCTCTTAGCCCCTTATGTTCACCTCCCACTCCTGGTGGGTGGCGACTTCAACCAGACCGGGAATCCTCAGGAAGACAGGTCTAACTATAAACCCCCCCCCCAGGCCCAGTCCCCCAACAAGCTTGCTTCGTGGAAGGCCTAAATCTAACTGATCTATGGAGAATGACCCACCAAATTGGGAGAGAATTCACTTTCTTCTCTCCTCCCCATTATACTCTATCTAGGATAGACTACATCTTCACAAATGCAGCACTCACGGAACTGGTAGCTGACACGCTCATTCACAAGATAGCAATCTCTGATCATGCCCCGACCTCCTTAGAACTAATAGGACTTTATACCCAACACACAGACAAAATTTGGCGCTTCCCGTCATATCTAGCTCATGACCAAACATTACAAAACATTATCAAGAAAACATGGTCCGACTACCTGACCACCAACTCCGAACATGTTACCAACCCTAATTTACTCTGGGAAGCTGGGAAAGCAGTGCTCAGGGGCAAAATCATTTCCTATTCCTCTGCCTACAAAAAGAGTTACCAGGAAAGTCACAGATGCCAGCAACACTTTGAGGCTGGCCCAGACCCGGCTCTCACACCAGAACTCTCCAGAAAATAGAGAGGTCTGGCGAGCGGCAAAAACATGCTTCAACATGTGGGCAGAGGCACAGGAAAAACTGCACCAATCATTATCTGACCTACAATTCCATAAACACGGCAACAAGGCCGGAAGATTACTTGCTCGACTATGCAAAGGCCCACACACCCCTACCCACATAATCTCTCTACAAAACTCACAGGGTGCACTCGCCACATCTCCTAAAGACATAAATGGTATACTAGAAAACTGTTACGCCTCACTCTACGGTCTGGACTCAATTGATGAAACCATAGCTCAAGAATTCTTAGACAAAATCCCCCTCCCCAATATTGAGGATACACAAATTGCCCGACTCAATGCACAAATCACGATTGAGGAAATCACTGCGGCAATTAAATCACTATCAGCTGGTAAAGCCCAGACGGCTTCACCTCTGAATTCTATAAGTTATCGAATGATTCCATCTCTCCCACCCTACAATTGGTATACCAAACATCTTAGACGGTGCCCCTTACCTTCTCTCAGGGTTCCAAGCCAACATCAAATTGATCCCAAAAAAAGGCAAAGACCCCACGAACCGGAATCCTACCGCCCAATATCATTACTCAATCTTGATGCAAAGCTACTCTCCAAAATTATGGCCAACAGATTGGCATATATCATGCCAACTCTCATCCACCCCTCACAAGTGGCCTTCATTAAGGGACGCTCCGCTACCTCCAACATTAAAAAAGTGCTGACGGTGCTAGAATTTGCGAGGGCCTACCTGATCAATGAGACTGCCGTTGTTACACTTGGCGCTGAAAAAGCTTTTGATAACATCAGTTTCCAATGGCTGGGTATGATTCTCTCAAGGTTTGGGTTCTCAGGTCCCTTTAGAGGGTCAAAATATTTAACTTAGGATGGCGCTATTTGCAGATGACATACTAATTTTCACGACAAACCCACGAACAGACATGTTACAGATTCATGACATCTTTACGCATTTCAGGAAATTCTCAGGGTTGAGAATTAACTTCTCGAAAAGATAAATCCTACCCTTATTTCAAGCACGCACTCCCATCTGGGCTATAGATTAAATATTCAAAATGCCTAAAAATTATATCACCTATCTAGGAATCAGAATAAGAAAAGTCGCCTCTTCCCTATACCATCTCAATTTTTCCCTGATTCTTACTAAAATCATATCAGAGCTAGAAAACTGGTCAAACCTCCCACTGTCCCTATTCTGGCACTGCCACCTCTTCAAGATGGTGAAATTTCCCAAACTCTTATATCCACTCCAAAGACTACACAGGGTCATTAACGCCTTTATATGGCATAACCGTAAATCTACCAAATATACGCCTTTACAATCTAGCTTGCCTCTTGAGAATGGGTCTGGACTGGATAAAACACTCCTCCAGATATTCAAACTTTGAACTGGAAACCCAAATGGTACACCCAGATGGTTTGCCAGGTTTGTTGCTCTGTGGGATCAGATCTCTCCCCCCTCTCTTAAAACACAATCTCCTTATATGGGATACGGTGTTGGCTTGGAGAGAGACCAGGAAGAAGCTGGGGGTTCACCCACAGCTCTCTCAACATCTGCCCATCCTAAATAATCCCCTGTTCCCACTGGCTCAGCAGCATGCAGCCTTCTCTTCCTTGATTTCACTGGGGTTAACCAAGTTTTCCCAGTTATTTGACAGCTCCTCAGGGAGCGCCCTCCCCTTCTCTCTCCTAGCACAGAAATTCAATCTCCCCCTCATCACTTTCTCTATACCCAACAAGCTATTACCTTTGTATGCAAAACATGCCCGCCAAGGGACCTACGTTTCAGAACCTCCCTCATAGACTCATTTGTGGCCTCCCAGAGCCACAAAATCTCCAGCCTATATAAACCCCTGAACTCTCTCTTGGGGACCTTTTTACATAATATCTCCCAAACTTCCTGCAACAGGGACCTACAATCCCCAGAAGCACTTCATCACATCCTAAAGGGATATAACACCACTCGGGCTTTTATCATCAACAAGTTCTGCCGCAAACAATACAAAATTATGCACAGAGCATACATCCCTCACTTGAAACAACCACAACTTACAGATCGCCAACATTGCCCCTGGTGTAAAGCATACAAGCCTACTCTTCTGCATAGACAATGGACATGCCCTCCCATCTCCAGCTTCTAGAACCAAATTGAGATACTAATCGCAGCAGTCACCGGATTACAACCCCATGGGGATATCTATGCCCTCCTCTTTGGTTCTCTGGACACCGCATCACTTGGTCAGACACGACTACAAAGCACAATGGTCCAACACAACAAACCCTGGTTGGCTACATGCTACATGGTGGCCTCGGCAACACACTTTGGAGGCATGATAACTTCTAGGACTGCTCAAATACATCTGGTGTGGATCATTGCCTATTGTGCACTTCTTGGAATCCCGCGAATCAATACTGGACTAACAGACAAACATTATCGCTTGCCCACCCCACCGAACTTTAATCACAATAAGAGTCTTGCGTATAACCCACATTCGTGCTCATTTGCTTCTTAGCCCACTACTAGTAGCAGCTTATTGTAATAGTAATAGTAATTACGCTGAGGTTTTGTCTCGTCTTTCTGATGTTCTGCTTAACTCTGTAAATGTCACGCACCTGGTGGTGGAGTCTATCTTATGCAGGAAGCAACCACTCTTGTGGCCTTGCTTTGAGGACCCCTGTAGAGCAGACAGGGGGCTTGGGAGCACAGGGGGGGCATGAGGCTGGCTGGACGGGATCACTGGTGGTGGTGTGAAAGGTCCGGTAATGGCTCATGCAGGTAGCGGGTGGTCGTGCAGGCTGGGTCGGCAACTAGCTGGCAATGCGGTACAAAGGGTGCAGGCAGAAGATTTGTCAGGTGCAGGCAGGGTCATCAAGGGTCTGGCAGCAAAGGTACAAAGGGATCAAGCAGAAGAGTTGTCGTGGGCAAGCTGGGGGCCTGTGCAGGTAGAGATCCACAAGGACAAGCCGGGTCACAGGAACAGATATTCAGATAATCAGGTAGCTCAGGAAAACTCACACGCTGTAGAACGGACAGCACTGGCTGCAGGGTGCTGTCTGCTTAAATGGGCCGTTTGGCGCCATTGCCACACACACGCGCACAGGCGCAATTTCAGCCACAGTCATTTCCTAACATTGCCCCCCCCCCCCAAGGGGCAGCCTCCAGATGCCCAGATGGGCACTTCTTACTTGGCGGGTCCTTTTTAAAAGCTTGAATCAGTTCTTCCGCGTGGATATTTGTTTCTGGTTCCCAGGAACTTTCCTCTGGGCCGTACCCCTTCCACTTTACCAGGTACTGGGTGGAACCGCCTCTTCACCGGCAATCCATGATGGCCTCCACCTCAAACTCCTCCTCTCCATTTACTAAGACTGGCTGAGGTGGGTCCATTCTTCATCCCAGAAAGGGATCTGGGGACGCCAGTTTCAGCAAGGAGGTGTGGAAGACCAGGTGGATACGTAAAGATGGAGGGAGGTTGAGTTCATATGCCACCCTATTAATCCTTCTCTTCACAGTGAAAGGCCCAATGAGCCTGGCTGCAATTCCAGCTCCCCCCGCCTTTTTTTGCCGAAGGCCTCCTTGTTCAGATCTTGAGTCCTGCACAGGGTGTCCTGTAGGAGTTTGTTGTTGGTTTTGAAGAAGCCACTGGCACTGTATTTTCCGTGGACAGAGTGGGAAGAAATGTGGGATGGAAACCATAATTGGCCCAAAATGGAGACTGCTTAGTGTTATTATAAGCGAACTCGGCCAACAACAGTAGTGAAGCTCAATCATCCTGATAGAATGAATAAAGCATCGGATGTATTGCTCGAGAGTCCGGTTTGTTCTCTCAGTTTGGCCATTGGTCTGGGGGTGATAAGCGGAGGAGTAAGACAGCTTGATTTTCAGAGATGAACACAGAACCTTCCAAAACCTGGAGGTGAATTGGACTCTGCGGTCCGAGATGATGTTGATGGGAACCCCCTAGAAGTCGGACTATCTCCTTGAAAAAAATCTCTGCTGTTTCAGCAGCTGTGGGTGTGCCCTTCATGGGGAGGAAATGGGCCATTTTTGTCATGCAGTCCACGACCACAAATATAGTAGAGTACCCTTCAGAGAGAGGTAACTCCACAATAAAGTCCATGGCTATTTGGGGCCATGGGCGTCCAGGCACCAGAAGCAGGTTCAGGAGGCCCCAAGCCTTGGCTTTGTCAGTTTTGTTGCGGACACAGACGGAGCAAGTACTGCTGTATCTCTTGCAGTCTTCTTCAACTCGTGGCCACCAGAAGGTGCGGGAGAGCAATTTGGTCGTCTTGCGTGCCCCAAAATGCCCAGCCAGTTTGTGGCCATGGCAGAGTCCTAAGGCGACCACACGTTGTCCTGCTGGCACAAAGATTTTATTGCCATACCACCATAGGCCATTCTTCCTCTGCAACCTGGAATCAGAGGGGCCAGAAGAGCCTGCCAGGGATCGTCTGATTTCCGACAGCAAGTCTTCCTGGGTGAGCAGAAAATTACATGATGGAAGGATCGTATCGAGTGGTGTGGAATCTCTGGGTTCGCATAACATCCAAGAGAGGGCATCTGGTTTGATGTTCTTTGGCCCCGGCCTGTATGTTAGGTGGAACTGGAACCTTGAGAAAAAGAGAGCCCAACGGGCCTGTCGTGGTTTCAATCTCTTCGCCATTCTCAGATATTCCAGGTTTTTATGGTCGGTATATATGAGAATAGGGTGCGTGGCCCCCTCGAGTAGATACCACCATTCTTCTAGAGCTGACTTAATGGCTAGAAGTTCTCTGTCTCCAACATCGTAATTCTTCTCTGGTGCGGACAGCTTACAGAAAAATGCTACTGGATGGAGCAGAGCTTTGGAGCCTTGTCTTTCAGAGAGGACAGCCCCCACAGCAGTCTCTGACGCGTCCACTTCTAGGACGTAAGGCAATGCTGGGTTAGGATGTTTCAGGATGGGGGCTAAAGTAAGCAACCTTTTCAAAGTCTGGAAAGCTGCCTGGGCTTCGGTGGACCAGTGGAATCGGGAGGTTTGTTTCGAGAGTTGTGTGATTGGGGTGATGATGACAAAGAACCCCTTGATAAATTTTCTATAAAAATTTGCAAAGCCCACGAATCTTTGGACCCCTTTCTTGTCAGATGGTGCCGGCCAGTCCAAGATAGTGGAGACCTTTTGGGGATCCATGTTTATGCCTGTAACAGAGATGACTAGCCCAAGGAAGTGGATGCCGGGCTGCTCAAAGGCGCATTTCTCCACCTTGGTGTATAGCCCATGTTGCCGAAGGCAGCTCAAAACTAGAGAGACATGTCTGCGGTGCTCCTCAAGGGAGGAAGAGAAAATCAGGATATCCAAATATATTATGACAAATAAGTCCAAATAGTCCCCAAAACACATCATTCACAAAGTGCTGGAAGATTGCAGGAGCGTTGCACAGCCCGAAGGGCATGACTAGGTACTCGTAGTGCCCAAAACGAGTGTGCGAAAAGCAGTCTTCCACTCATCGCCTTCTCGGATACAGACCAGGTTGTATGCTCCACGGAGGACAAGTTTTGAAGATGACAGCGGAACCCAGCCTTTGAAATAGTTCCGGAACCAAGGGTAGGGGATAACGGTTCTTAACCGTAATTTGGTTGAGCTCCCTGTAGTCTATGCAAGGTCACAGGGGTCGGTCCTTCTTCTTCACAAAGAAAATGCCAGCCCCCGCAGGAGAGGTGGGGGGTCTGATAAAGCCTTTATCCAAAGGGCACTTCCGCTCCTGGTAAGAGCTCAATGGGGCAGTCATACAATCTGTGAGGTGGTAATTGCTCAGCTTCCTTCTTGGAAGCTGTGATAGACAGAGGGAACAGCTAGACGTGTGTCAGGGTCAGGATCTGAGTCTAGGCTGAGCTAGGTGGGGTAGCTTCATCGGTGCGCTTCAGACAGTGCTGGTGGCAGTAGGTGGACCGAAGTTTGACAGTCCCAGTAGTCCAGTCATTACTGGGGCCATGTGCCCGGAGCCAGGGCAGACCCAAGATGATGGGGAACAGAGGTGATGCTATAGCATCCAGAAGAAGCAGCTCCTGATGGCCGTCAGCTGTGGTGGCGAGTAGGGGAGCGGTCTCATGGGTGACCATGCTGATTTGATGGAGGATCCATCCGCCTGGCGGATGATCATATTATGTGTCTTTGGTTGGAGAGGGATGCGATGTGAGGCTGCAAATGCTTCATCCATGAAACAATTACACGCTCCTGAATCAACAATTGCTGGGACAAGGATAGTCCCTCTGGGAAACTGCAGAGAAAGGGAGATAACAAAGTGAGAAGTTTGACTCTGCATGGTGAACATTCCATCTGAGGAAGCTGGCGGACACTTACCACATTTGCCAGGACAGAATCTCACTACGTCCTGATTCCCCACAGTACAGACACAAGTTCAAGGTAAACCTCCGTTGCCTCTCTTCAGGGGTCAGAGAAGGGTGCAGGAGCCCTATTTGCATAGGCTCCGGTTGATCCAAAGGAGAGGAGGAGGCGGAGACCGTAGGAGTGAAGGGAGCCGGACTTGGGTACCAGGGAACACAGGGCAGCATCAAGGTGGGACACAAGGGTCCTGAGGTTCTTTCGGCGTGGCATTCCTGGAGACGCCGGTCAATCTGGATAGTCAGATTGAAGAGCGCTTCCAAGGTGTGGGGCACACCTACATGAGCTAGCTCCTCCTTGAGGGACTCTGACAGGCCCAGGCGAAACTGGTAACAGAGTGCAGCATTGTTCCAGGCCGTGTCTGCACTCCACCTCCTGAACTCCGCTAGGTAGTCCTCCTCTGAACGGCGGCCTTGTTGGAGGGCGTGTAGCGCAGCCTCCGCTGTGGTGGCCTGGTGGGGATCTTCATAAAGCTGAGCCATGGCTTGGGGCCCTCTGCTCCCAAAGTCAGTGTGCCAAGGACTGGGGCTCCCCTTGCAGTAAAGAAGTAACAAGTCCCACCTTCCTGGCCTCGAGTGAAAAGGTACAGGGCTGGAGGCCGAAGTATAGCTCACATTAGTTACGAAAGGCTCTAAACTTGCAACGGTCCCCAGTGAACTTATCAGGCAGGGGGCTCAGATGGCAGGGCCACAATGGTGCGGCCTGGCTAGCTTCTGGAGCCGCGGGTGCAGTGAGCTCCTGAACCCGTTCTTCCAACCTGGTATAGCCCTCCTGCAGGTTCTTGACCGCCTGTGTAAGGCCGGCCAGATGGACACACAGTTCATCCATAGCAGAGGGTGCTCGCTGAGCAGACTCAGCCATGGCTGTCCGTTGGTGTCACGCACTTGGTGGTGGAGTCTGTCTTATGCAGGAAGCAACCACTCTTGCGGCCCTGCTTCAAGGACCCCTGGTAGAGCAGACAGGGGGCTCGGGAGCACAGGGAGGCACGAGGGCTGGACAGAATCACTGGTGTTGGTGTGAAAAGTCCGGTAATGGCTCGTGCAGGTAGCGGGTGATCGTGCAGGCTGGGTTGGCAACTAGCTGGCAATGCGGTACAAAGGGTGCAGGCAGAAGAGTTGTCAGATGCAGGCAGGGTCATCAATGGGCTGGCAGCAAAGGTACACAGGGATCAGGAAGAAGAGTTGTCATGGGCAAGCTGGGGGTCAGTGTAGGCAGAGATCAACAAGGTCACGGAAAAGCCGGGTGACAGGAACAGATATTCAGATACTCCGGTAGCTCAGTAACACCCACACACTGTAGAATGAACAGCACCGGCTGCAGGGTGCTGTCTGCTTAAATGGGCCATTTGGCACCATTGCCGCACACACGTGTACTGGCGCAAATTTAGCCACAGTCATTTCCTAACAGTAAGATTGTTAAAACTTCAATAAATTACCTTTAAAAAAATGTCTATATAAGAATCCCATGCCCACGGTTGATACATCCAGCCATCCTGCATCCAGCTCTTTTTTAAAACAATCTATTGAGCTGGCCCAAACCCTAGCCCTTGAGGGAGCCTATTCCACATTTTTACAGCTCTTACTGTAATGAAAGCTTGCCATATGTGAAGGTTAAATCTCCTTTTCTCCAAATGATAAGAGTACCCCTAGTTAGTGTTGAGTGAACCCGGACTGTAAAGTTTGGGTCCGTACCAAACTTTTGGGTTTCCGGGACCTGGACCCGAACCCGGACTTTCAAAAAAAGTCCGGGTTCGGGTCCGGGTTCTGGTATTTTACTCCACGTGTTGAAAAGCTGCCAAGGGCAGCCAATCAACAAATGTTTCACTGGTTTTCCCTAGAAGCCATCACAGCCATGCCTACTAATGGCATGGCTTTGATTGGCCAGTGCACCATGTGACCCAGCCTCTATATGGGGCTGGAGTCACCGTGCTGCATGTCATATGCTCTCAGGATAGTTTAGGGAGAGGATGCTGCTGGCTCTGTTAGGGACAGACTGCATTACTGAACAATCTGATTGTGGACTAGGGAGAGACACTAGTACTGCTGCTTTGAGGGAGGGAGAGATACTAGTACTGGTGCTTTGAGAGACAGATTTCACACCTCATCCTGCTGCACAGAACGATCTGATTGTGGACTAGGGAGAGATACTAGTACTGGTGCTTTGAGAGACAGATTTCATACCTCATCCTGCTGCACAGAACGATCTGATTGTGGACTAGGGAGAGATACTAGTACTGGTGCTTTGAGGGAGGGAGAGATACTAGTACTGGTGCTTTGAGAGACAGATTTCACACCTCATCCTGCTGCACAGAACAATCTGAATGGACTAGGTAGAGTCTGCTGCTTTAAGGGAAAGATTATTCTTCTAAAATCATCTCCAAGTTTTACAGGGAAAGGTTCCAGCTGTTGCTTTAAGGGTTTTAGTGTTTTAAAATCATCATCAAAGTGTGTGTGAAAACCCCTATATCAGCCACAGGGAAGCCATATTAGTGTTTTAAAATCATCTTCAAATTGCGTGTTTTAGAACACTAATATGGCTTCTCTCCGTCTGAGATGGCCTTTTTCCATACAATTTAATGATGATTTTAAAACACTAATATGGCTTCTCTCCGGCTTATATAGCCTTTTTCCATACAATTTAATGATGATTTTAAAACACTAATATGGCTTCTCTCCGGCTTAGATAGCCTTTTTCCATACAATTTGATGATGATTTTAAAACACTAATATGGCTCCCTGCGGCTGATATAGGGGTTTCCCACACAATTTGAAGATGATTTTAAAACACTAATATGGCCCCCTGCGGCTGATATAGGGGTTTCCCACACAATTTGAAGATGATTTTAGAACCCTGATCTTTCCCTTAAAGCAACAGCTGGAGGCTTTCCCTGTACAACTTGGAGATGATTTTAGAATCTAAAATCATCTCCTAGTCCTATAGGGAGAGGTTCCTACTGTTGCTTAAAGGGACAGATTATTGTTTCTTGCACAAAATTAAAAAGTGCATCTACATTGCTGGTTTAAAAAAAAAATCCAAAAATAAAAAAAACAGTGTTGGCTACCTCCTCCACCGCCACTTTCACCGCCTCCTCAACCTCCAACTCCACATCCCCCTCCATTTTTTATTTTTTTATGTGATTTTAGCTTAAAAATTATTTTAAGTTATTTCACTATCCCCATTTATTTGTAGGGCAATTGCCCTACTCTTACCCCCACTTTACTTCCTTTTGCAGACCTCTAGGACTTTCCAGGACTTTGTTACAGCCATTTTTTATTTCAATGGGGTTCGGGGTCCGTGTCAAAGTTTGGGTCCAGTCCGGACCCGAACCCGGACTTTTTCCCGAAGTTCGGCTGAACAAGCAGAACCCGAACTTCCAGAGGTTCGCTCAACTCTACCCCTAGTCCTTTGCAAAGAACATAACGCGAATAGTTCCTATGTTTAACTTTGTTAAATTCTTCTCATAAGTAGCAAACACTTTAAAACTGTGGTTGTCAACTTCTGATCTAAAGGGGGCCTCAAATGTGGCCCCTGACATCACAAAAGAGCTACGCATAATGTTCAATATATTTAATACTTGAGAGGACTCTCAGAAATTGCTGACCTAATAGAGGAAGTGAGGGTCAGAGATTGTGGACAGGATACATTGTTGGCTAGGGCTATGCTGCAGAAGACAATATAAAACTGAGAACATGTTACATGAGGCTAGTAGTGATCAGTGCCATTATGGCAATTAATGTTTCCATTACAAACTGCTGTGATCTGAGAACTGCACATCATATGCCAAAGGGCTGCATGTGGTCTGAGCGCCGCAGGTTGCGCACATGGGCCTTAAACTAAAGCAAAACACTGTTTATCTAGAATAGATTGTCGGCGCTTTTGATATTATTGTGCGGTTGAGATTTCATTTTGATCTTTTTCAGGAAACCCCTATGACTATCAAGCAACGATAGACACAAACGGGCTGTTTTTATTTTACGTTCTGTCAGTTGTATGTGGTTACTATAGTTTACCATCTAGTTTCAATCTGTATAATATGAACTGAACCACACATTGCTTGGTATGCTCTGACTCAGACAGTTTGCATTGATCAAATACCATTATTATATTATGCCTCTTGATTATATACCACCATTAACTAATTCATGTAATTCCTGACAAGATATGCATACAGTAGATAATACAAATTGCTTTCATTAAATAGAGCAAATAGATTTTCTTTTAATTGAATAGATTAATTGACATATACATTTTTGTTAATATGCAGTTATTAGATTTTTTGTCTTCCTCCCTCTGTTACTGTTCATGTTTTTATCCAAGTACTTCAAAAGGATATATACATAGATCTTGTTTCTTATCTATTAGTATTTTTATACTATTGTTTTAGATAAGGTATTGATTATATCTATGATTTTATATGCTAATAGCTTTCAGCAATGGAGACTTTTCACAGCCCCTGAAAAGCATTGGCTTTTCCTTGACAATCATGAATAAAATATCATTCTGGACTTTTATATACTTCTATTCTTTATCCCTATATTTATGTTTTCCTAAGGACCATCCACAGAAGTCCACAGAGCACAAAAAGCTGCCAGTTGACTCCAATATAAAACCTATGGCCTTTTAAATATACTAAATTGTGGCCCTCTACGCCCCCTGAACAATTCTTGAAAAAAAGCTCAAAAGAGGATCTAATATTCCTCTGTTTAACTGTAAGAGGTATTAAGCATACAAAAACAAACCTGTAATATATTGCAGCCTACTAATCCTTATTTTGTTTATGTTTTTTTTACTTTATTTTTACCTTGTGATCCAGTTAGCAACATACTTCCCGTGTTAGGGTGGCTTTACTCAGTTTTCCACTGTATCTATGGAGGTGCAATATAGCTAACCTCTTACTATAAAATAAGTACTAACAGTTCCTTTTCGGTTACGAAAAGTCCCCGACACTTTTCAG